>CP116451.1:46958670-47441170 GCA_028216015.1 Quercus dentata
ACCATGCAAGGCCTTGGTTCTGTCCAAAACTTGTATTTCTTTGTAAGTAGTTGGTTTCCCAGAGGCTTGGGTCCGAGGACCATGCAAGGCCTTGGTTCTGTCCAAAACTTGTATTTTCTTGGTTTAAGTAGTTGGTGGGTTCCAGGCTTGGGTCCGAGGACCATACAAGGCCTTGTCCAAAACTTGTTTCAAAACTTGTATTCTTTGTAAGTAGTTGGTTTCCCAGGCTTGGGTCCGAGGACCATGCAAGGCCTTGGTTCTGTCCAAAACTTGTATTTCTTTGTAAGTAGTTGGTTTCCCCAGGCTTGGGTCCGAGGACCATGCAAGGCCTTGGTTCTGTCCAAAACTTGTATTTTCTTTGTAAGTAGTTGGTTTCCCAGAGGCTTGGGTCCGAGGACCATGCAAGGCCTTGGTTCTGTCCAAAACTTGTATTTCTTTGTAAGTAGTTGGTTTCCCAGAGGCTTGGGTCGAGGACCATGCAAGGCCTTGGTTCTGTCCAAAACTTGTATTTCTTTGTAAGTAGTTGGTTTCCCGGAGGCTTGGGTCCGAGGACCATGCAAGGCCTTGGTTCTGTCCAAAACTTGTATTTCTTTGTAAGTAGTTGGTTTCCCAGCAGGCTTGGGTCCGAGGACCATGCAAGGCCTTGGTTCTGTCCAAAACTTGTATTTCTTTGTAAGTAGTTGGTTTCCCGAGGCTTGGGTCGAGGACCATGCAAGGCCTTGGTTCTGTCCAAAACTTGTATTTCTTTGTAAGTAGTTGGTTTCCCAGAGGCTTGGGTCCGAGGACCATACAAGGCCTTGGTTCTGTCCAAAACTTGTATTCTTTGTAAGTAGTTGGTTTCCCAGAGGCTTGGGTCCGAGGACCATACAAGGCCTTGGTTCTGTCCAAAACTTGTATTTCTTTGTAAGTAGTTGGTTTCCCAGAGGCTTGGGTCCGAGGACCATGCAAGGCCTTGGTTGTCCAAAACTTGTATTCTTTGTAAGTAGTTGGTTTCCCAGAGGCTTGGGTCCGAGGACCATGCAAGGCCTTGGTTCTGTCCAAAACTTGTATTTCTTTGTAAGTAGTTGGTTTCCCGCAGGCTTGGGTCCGAGGACCATGCAAGGCCTTGGTTCTGTCCAAAACTTGTATTTCTTTGTAAGTAGTTGGTTTCCCAGAGGCTTGGGTCCGAGGACCATGCAAGGCCTTGGTTCTGTCCAAAACTTGTATTTCTTTGTAAGTAGTTGGTTTCCCAGGAGGCTTGGGTCCGAGGACCATGCAAGGCCTTGGTTCTGTCCAAAACTTGTATTTCTTTGTAAGTAGTTGGTTTCCCGGAGGCTTGGGTCCGAGGACCATACAAGGCCTTGGTTCTGTCCAAAACTTGTATTTCTTTGTAAGTAGTTGGTTTCCCAGGAGGCTTGGGTCCGAGGACCATGCAAGGCCTTGGTTCTGTCCAAAACTTGTATTTCTTTGTAAGTAGTTGGTTTCCCAGGAGGCTTGGGTCCGAGGACCATGCAAGGCCTTGGTTCTGTCCAAAACTTGTATTTCTTTGTAAGTAGTTGGTTTCCCGAGGCTTGGGTCGAGGACCATGCAAGGCCTTGGTTCTGTCCAAAACTTGTATTCTTTGTAAGTAGTTGGTTTCCCGGGAGGCTTGGGTCCGAGGACCATGCAAGGCCTTGGTTCTGTCCAAAACTTGTATTTCTTTGTAAGTAGTTGGTTTCCCAGAGGCTTGGGTCGAGGACCATGCAAGGCCTTGGTTCTGTCCAAAACTTGTATTTTCTTTGTAAGTAGTTGGTTTCCCCAGAGGCTTGGGTCCGAGGACCATGCAAGGCCTTGGTTCTGTCCAAAACTTGTATTTCTTTGTAAGTAGTTGGTTTCCCCAGGCTTGGGTCCGAGGACCATGCAAGGCCTTGGTTCTGTCCAAAACTTGTATTTCTTTGTAAGTAGTTGGTTTCCCAGAGGCTTGGGTCCGAGGACCATGCAAGGCCTTGGTTCTGTCCAAAACTTGTATTTCTTTGTAAGTAGTTGGTTTCCCCGAGGCTTGGGTCCGAGGACCATGCAAGGCCTTGGTTCTGTCCAAAACTTGTATTTCTTTGTAAGTAGTTGGTTTCCCCAGAGGCTTGGGTCCGAGGACCATGCAAGGCCTTGGTTCTGTCCAAAACTTGTATTTCTTTGTAAGTAGTTGGTTTCCCCAGAGGCTTGGGTCGAGGACCATACAAGGCCTTGGTTCTGTCCAAAACTTGTATTCTCTTTGTAAGTAGTTGGTTTCCCAGAGGCTTGGGTCCGAGGACCATGCAAGGCCTTGGTTCTGTCCAAAACTTGTATTTCTTTGTAAGTAGTTGGTTTCCCTGAGGCTTGGGTCCGAGGACCATGCAAGGCCTTGGTTCTGTCCAAAACTTGTATTTCTTTGTAAGTAGTTGGTTTCCCAGAGGCTTGGGTCCGAGGACCATGCAAGGCCTTGGTTCTGTCCAAAACTTGTATTTCTTTGTAAGTAGTTGGTTTCCCCAGGAGACTTGATCAGGGACCATGCAGGACTTGGTTTTGTCCAAAACTTGTAGCTTCTCTTTTAGTAGTTGGTTTCCCGAGGCTTTAATCAGGGACTATACAAGGCCTTAGTTAGGTCCAAAACATGTTTCTCTTTTAAGTAGTTGGTTTCCCGGGGCTTGAGTCCAAAAGACCATGGAAGGCCTTGGTTAACAGGTCAAAACATGTTTTTCTCTTTTAAGTAGTTGGTTTCCCAGGCTTGAGTGCAAGGACATACAAGGCCTTGGTTACGTCCAAAACTTGTATCTTCTCTTTTAAGTAATTGGTTTCCCTGAGCTTGGTCAGGGACCATACAAGAGCCTTGGTTCTGTCCAAAACTTGTGTTTTCTCTTTTAAGTAGTTGGTTTCCATAGAGCTTGAGTCAGGGGACCATACAAGGCCGTGGATTCTTTCAAAAACTTGTACTTTCTCTTTTAAGTAGTTGGTTTCCCCTTGAGTCAGGGGACCATACCAAGGCCTTGGTGTTTTCCTAGGCAGAGTTCGAGGACCATACAAGGCCTGGTTCTGTCCAAAACTTGTACTTTCTCTTTTAAGTAGTTGGTTTCCCCAGTGGCTTGGTCAGAGGCACCATAGAAGGCCTTGGTTATATCCAAAACTTGTATCTTCTCTTTTAAGTAGTTGGTTTCCCCTAGGAGGCTTGAGTCAGGGACCATACAAAGCCTTGGTTCTGTCCAAAACTTGTATTTTCTCTTTTAAGTAGTTGGTTTCCCCGAGGAGCTTTGATTCGAGGACTATACAAGGCCTTGATTACATCCAAAACTTGTTCTTCTCTTTTAAGTAGTTGGTTTCCCGACTTGAGTCAGGGACCATGAGGCCTCGGTTCTGTCCCAAAACTTGTATTTTCTCTTTTAAGTAGTTGGTTTCCCCGAGGAGACTTGGTCGGAGGACCATGCAAGGCCTTGGTTACGTCCAAAACTTGTCTTTTCTCTTTTAAGTAGTTGGTTTCCCCAGAGGCTTGAGTCAGAGGACCAGGTACAAGGCCTTGGTTACATTCCAAAACTTGTATCTTCTCTTTTAAGTAGTTGGTTTCCCAGGAGGCACGAGTCCGAGGACCACACAAGGCCTTGGTTTTGTCCAAAACATGTTTTCCCTAGCCAGGTACAAAGCCTTGGTTCTGTCCAAAACTTGTATTTTCTCTTTTAAGTTGTTGGTTTCCCACAGGACTTGAGTCAGGGACCATACAAGGCCTTGGTTATGTCTAAAAACTTGTATCTTCTCTTTTAAGTAGTTGGTTTCCCAAAGGCTTGAGTCCGAGGACCATACAAGGCCTTGATTCTGTCCAAAACTGTATTTTCTCTTTTAAGTAGTTGGTTTCCCCGAGGAGGCTTGGTCAGGACCATACAAGACCTTGGTTATATCCAAAACTTGTGTTTTCTCTTTTAAAGTAGTTGGTTTCCCTAGAGGCTTGGTCCGGGACTATCAAGAAATAGCAGTTCATCCAAAACTTGTATTTTCTCTTTTAAGTAGTTGGTTTCCCGAGGATGCTTGAGTCAAAGTGGACCATACAGGAAGCCTTGGTTACATCCCAAACTTGTATTTTCTCTTTTAAGTAGTTGGTTTCCCCAGTGGCTTGAGTCGGGGACCATACAAGGCTTTGGTTCTGTCCAAAACTTGTATCTTCTTTTAAGTAATTGGTTTCCCAGGCTTGGTCAGAGGACCATACAAGGCCTTGGTTCGGTCCAAAACTTGTATTTTCTCTTTTAAGTAGTTGGTTTCCCTAGAGGCTTGAGTCAGAGGACCATTCAAGGCCTTGGATTCTGTCCAAAAATGTATCTTCTCTTTAAGTAGTTGGTTTCCCCGGAGGCTTGAGTCCCAGGACCGTACAAGGCAGTGGTTCTGTCAAAACATGTTTTCTCTTTTAAGTTGTTGGTTTCCCGCAGGCTTGGTCAGGGACCATACAAGGACTTGGTTTTGTTCAAAACTTGTATCTTCTCTTTTAAGTAGTTGGTTTCCCCAGGAGGCTTGAGTCCGAGGACCGGACAAGACCTTGGTTCTGTCCAAAAAACTTATGTTTTCTTTTAAGTAGTTGGTTTCCCTAGGGCCTGAGTCCGAGGACCATTACAAGACAGTTCTGTCCAAAACTGTATCTTCTCTTTTAAGTGTTGGTTTTGAGAGGCTTGAGTCAGGGACCATACAGGCCGTGGTTGTCCAAAACTTGTATTTTCTCTTTTAAGTAGTTGGTTTCCCGGAGGAGGCTTGAGTCAGGACCATACAAGGCCTTAGTTTTTGTCAAACTTGTTTTCTCTTTTAAGTAGTTGGTTTCCATAGAGGCTTTAGTCAGGGGACCATTCAAGGCCTTGATTACGTCCAAAAATGTCTTCTCTTTTAAGTAGATTTGGTTTCCCGGAGGCTTGAGTCAGGACATACAAGGCCTTGGTTCTGTCCAAAAGTTGTTTTCTCTTTTAAGTAGTTGGTTTCCCCAGGATGCTTGGTGGGGACCATACAAGGCTTTAGTTGTCAAAACTTGTATTTTCTCTTTTAAGTAATTATTTTCCCTAGAGGCTTGGTCAGGGGACCAGCCTGGCCGTGGTTACTGTCCAAAACTTGTACTTTCTCTTTTTAAGTAGTTGGTTTCCCCGAGGAGGCTTGAGTCAAGAGGACCATACAAGGCGTGGTTCTGTCCCAAAACTTGTATTTCTCTTTTAAGTAGTTGGTTTCCCCAGGATGCTTGGCAGTGGAGGACCATTGAGGTTGGGTTACATCCAAAACTTGTATTTTCTCTTTTTAAGTAGTTGGTTTCCCCGGGAGCTTGGAGTCGGGGACCATAAGCCCTTAGTTACGTCAAAACTTGTATCTTCTCTTTTAAGTAGTTGGTTTCCCCGGAGGCTTAAGTTCGAGGGACCATACAAGGCCTCAGTTTTGTCAAAACTTGTATCTTCTCTTCTAAGTAGTTGGTTTCCCCAGGCTTAAGTCAGGGACATTCAAGGCCTTGGTTCTGTCCAAAACTTGTACTTTCTCTTTTAAGTAGTTGGTTTCCAGAGACTTGAGTCCGTGGACGATACAAGGCCTTAGTTCTGTCCAAAACTTGTGTTTTCTCTTTTAAGTAGTTGGTTCCCCCAGGGCTTGATCGAGGACCATACAAGGCCTTGGTTACATCCAAAACATGTGTTTTCTCTTTTAAGTAGTTGGTTTCCATAGAGGCTTGGTCCAGGACCATACAAGGCCTTAGTTTTGTTCAAAACTTGTATCTTTCTCTTTTAAGTAGTTGGTTTCCCCCCAGGAGGCTTGGTCAGAGGACCACACAAGGCCTTGGTTTTGTCCAAAACTTGTGTTTTCCCTAGAGCTTGAGTTCGAGGACCATACAAGGCCTTGGTTGGTTTTTCTTTTAAATGATTGGCCCCGGAGACTTGAGTGGGAGGACCATAGAAAGGCCTTGGTTATGTCCAAAACTTGTATCTTCTATTTTAAGTAGTTGGTTTCCCTAGAGGCTTGAGTCAGGGACCATACAAGGCCTTGGTTTTGTCCAAAACTTGTTTTCTCTTTTAAGTAGTTGGTTTCCCAGGAGGGCAGATCCGGGGACTATACAAAGGCCTTGGTTCTGTCAAAACTTGTATCTTCTCTTTTAAGTTGTTGGTTTCCCAGAGGACTTGGTCAAAGGACCATGCAAGGCCTTGGTTTTGTCCAAAACATCTTCTCTTTTAAGTAGTTGGTTTCCCCCGAGGAGGCTTGGAGTCAGAGGACCATTCAAGGCTTTGGTTCTGTCCAAAACTTGTATCTTCTCTTTTAAGTAATTGGTTTCCCCGAGGCTTGAGTCCGTGGACCATACAAGGCCTTGGTTGCGTCCAAAAACTTGTGTTTTCTCTTTTAAGTAGTTGGTTTCCCCAGGAGGCTTAGTGAGGACCATACAAGGCCGTGGTTTTTGTCCAGCATGTATTTTCTCTTTTAAGTAGTTGGTTTCCCCGAGGCTTGAATCCGAGGACCATACAAGGCCTTGGTTCTATCCAAAACTTGTATCTTCTCTTTTAAGTAGTTGGTTTCCCCGAGGACTTGAGTGAGGGACCATACAAGGCCTTGGTTTGTCCAAAACATGTATTCTCTTTTAAGTAGTTGGTTTCCCCAGAGGCTTGAGGTGGGAGGACCATACAAGGCCTTAGTTCGGTCCAAAAACTTGTATCTTCTCTTTTAAGTAGTTGGTTTCCCCAGAGGCTTGAGTCAGAGGACCATACAAGGCCTTGGTTTGTCAAAACTTGTTTTTCTCTTTAAGTAGTTGGTTTCCCCGGAGGCTTGAATCGAGGACCATTCAAGGCCTTGGTTCTATCCAAAAATGTATCTTCTCTTTTTAAGTTGTTGGTTTCCCGGAGACTTGAGTCAGAGGACCATACAAGGCCTTGGTTTGTCCAAAACTTGTAACTTCTCTTTTAAGTAGTTGGTTTCCCCAAAGGCTTGGTCAGAGGACCATACAAGGCCTTGGTTTTGTCCAAAACTTGTATTTCTCTTTTAAGTAGTTGGTTTCCCCAGAGGCTTGAGTCAGGGACCGTACAAGGCCTTGGTTTTCCAAAACTTGTACTTTCTCTTTTAAGTAGTTGGTTTCCCGGAGGACTTGGTTTTGTCAGGACCATACAAGGCCTTGGTTTTGTCAAAACTTGTATTTTCTCTTTTAAGTAGTTGGTTTCCCAGGAGGCTTGAGTCAGGAGGACCATACAAGGCCTTGGTTATGTCAAAACTTGTATCTTCTCTTTTAAGTAGTTGGTTTCCCTAAGGGGCTTGGTCAGGGACCATACAAGGCCTTGGTTTTCCAAAACTTGTATTTTCTCTTTTAAGTAGTTGGTTTCCCCAGAGGCTTGAGTGGGGACCATACAAGGCCTTAGTTTTGTCCAAAACTTGTATCTTCTCTTTTAAGTAGTTGGTTTCCCCAGGACTTGAGTCAGGGACCATACAAGGCCTTGGTTTTGTCCAAAACTTGTATTTTCTCTTTTAAGTAGTTGGTTTCCCCAGGAGGCTTGGTTCAGGGACCATACAAGGCCTTGGTTTTGTCCAAAACTTGTATCTTCTCTTTTAAGTAGTTGGTTTCCCCGAGAGGCTTGAGTCAGGGACCATTCAAGGCCTTGGTTACTGTCCAAAACTTGTATTTTCTCTTTTAAGTAGTTGGTTTCCCCAGGAGGCTTGAGTCAGAGGACCATACAAGGCCTTGGTTACATCCAAAACTTGTATTTTCTCTTTTAAGTAGTTGGTTTCCCAGGCTTGAGTCGAGGACCATACAAGGCCTTGGTTCTGTCCAAAACTTGTATCTTCTCTTTTAAGTAGTTGGTTTCCCCCGAGAGGCTTGAGTCAGAGGACCATACAAGGCCTTGGTTTTGTCCAAAACTTGTATCTTCTCTTTTAAGTAGTTGGTTTCCCCAGGAGGCTTGAGTCAGAGGACCATACAAGGCCTTGGTTCTTTCAAAACTTGTCTTCTCTTTTAAGTAGTTGGTTTCCCCGAGAGGCTTGAGTCAGGGACCATACAAGGCCTTGGTTCACATCCCAAAACTTGTATTTCTCTTTTAAGTAGTTGGTTTCCCCGGAGGCTTGAATCAGGGACCATACAAGGCCTTGGTTCTGTCCCAAAACTTGTATCTTCTCTTTTAAGTAGTTGGTTTCCCCCGGAGAGGCTTGAGTCAGGGACCATACAAGGCCTTGGTTCTGTCCAAAACTTGTATTTTCTCTTTTAAGTAGTTGGTTTCCCCGAGGCTTGAGTCCGGGACCATACAAGGCCTTGGTTTTTGAGTCCAAAACTTGTACTTCTCTTTTAAGTAGTTGGTTTCCCAGAGGCTTGAGTCCGGGACCATACAAGGCCTTGGTTCTGTCCAAAACTTGTGTTTTCTCTTTTAAGTAGTTGGTTTCCCCAGGCCATTGAAGGCCTTGGGACCAAAACTACTTCTCTTTTAAGGCCTTGGTTTCCCTAGGAAGGCTGAGTCCCAAAACTTGTATTTTCTCTTTTAAGTAGTTGGTTTCCCCCCAGGAGGCTTGAGTTCGAGGACCATACAAGGCCTTGGTTTTGTCCAAAACTTGTATCTTCTCTTTTAAGTAGTTGGTTTCCCCGAGGCTTGAGTCCGAGGACCATCAAGGCCTTGGTTATGTCCAAAACTTGTATCTTCTCTTTTAAGTAGTTGGTTTCCCAGGAGGCTTGAGTCAGAGGACCATACAAGGCCTTGGTTTTTGTCCAAAACTTGTATTTTCTCTTTTAAGTAGTTGGTTTCCCCGGAGGCTTGAGTCAGAGGACCATACAAGGCCTTGGTTATGTCCAAAACTTGTATTTTCTCTTTTAAGTAGTTGGTTTCCCCCAGGGCTTGAGTCAGGGACCATACAAGGCCTTGGTTCTGTCCAAAACTTGTATTTTCTCTTTTAAGTAGTTGGTTTCCCAGGCTTGAGTCAGGACCATACAAGGCCTTGGTTCAATCCCAAAACTTGTATCTTCTCTTTTAAGTAGTTGGTTTCCCAAGGCTTGAGTCCGAGGACCATACAAGGCCTTGGTTTTGTCCAAAACTTGTATCTTCTCTTTTAAGTAGTTGGTTTCCCCCGAGGCTTGGTCAGGGACCATACAAGGCCTTGGTTCTGTCAAAACTTGTATTTTCTCTTTTAAGTAGTTGGTTTCCCCGAGAGGCTTGAGTCAGAGGACCATACAAGGCCTTGGTTCTGTCCAAAACTTGTATTTTCTCTTTTAAGTAGTTGGTTTCCCCGGGCTTGAGTCAGGGACCATACAAGGCCTTGGTTCTGTCCAAAACTTGTATTTTCTCTTTTAAGTAGTTGGTTTCCCAGGAGGCTTGAGTCAGAGGACCATACAAGGCCTTGGTTCTGTCCAAAACTTGTATCTTCTCTTTTAAGTAGTTGGTTTCCCCAGAGGACTTGAGTCCGAGGACCATACAAGGCCTTGGTTTGTCCAAAACTTGTATCTTCTCTTTTAAGTAGTTGGTTTCCCCAGGCTTGAGTCCCAGGGACCATACAAGGCCTTGGTTCTTGTCCAAAACTTGTATTTTCTCTTTTAAGTAGTTGGTTTCCCCGAGAGGCTTGAGTCAGAGGACCATACAAGGCCTTGGTTTTGTCCAAAACTTGTATTTCTCTTTTAAGTAGTTGGTTTCCCCAGGCTTGAGTCCGAGGACCATACAAGGCCTTGGTTACTTCCAAAACTTGTATTTTCTCTTTTAAGTAGTTGGTTTCCCAGAGGCTTGAGTCCGAGGACCATACAAGGCCTTGGTTCTGTCCAAAACTTGTATTTTCTCTTTTAAGTAGTTGGTTTCCCCAGGGCTTGAGTCAGGACCATACAAGGCCTTGGTTCTGTCCAAAACTTGTATTTCTCTTTTAAGTAGTTGGTTTCCCCCAGAGGCTTGAGTCAGGACCATACAAGGCCTTGGTTCTGTCCAAAACTTGTATCTTCTCTTTTAAGTAGTTGGTTTCCCCCAGGCTTGAGTCAGGGGACCATACAAGGCCTTGGTTCTGTCCAAAACTTGTATTTTCTCTTTTAAGTAGTTGGTTTCCCAGGGCTTGAGTCCGAGGGACCATACAAGGCCTTGGTTTTGTCCAAAACTTGTATTTTCTCTTTTAAGTAGTTGGTTTCCCCAGGAGGCTTGAGTCAAGAGGACCATACAAGGCCTTGGTTTTGTCCAAAACTTGTACTTTCTCTTTTAAGTAGTTGGTTTCCCCAGAGGCTTGGTCAGGGACCATACAAGGCCTTGGTTCTGTCCAAAACTTGTATTTTCTCTTTTAAGTAGTTGGTTTCCCCAAGGCTTGAGTCCGAGGACCATACAAGGCCTTGGTTCTGTCAAAACTTGTATCTTCTCTTTTAAGTAGTTGGTTTCCCCGAGGCTTGAGTCAGGGACCATACAAGGCCTTGGTTCTGTCCAAAACTTGTATTTTCTCTTTTAAGTAGTTGGTTTCCCCTGGAGGCTTGAGTCCGAGGACCATACAAGGCCTTGGTTTTGTCCAAAACTTGTATCTTCTCTTTTAAGTAGTTGGTTTCCCCAGAGGCTTGAGTCAGGGACCATACAAGGCCTTGGTTCTGTCAAAACTTGTATTTCTCTTTTAAGTAGTTGGTTTCCCCGGAGGCTTGAGTCAGAGGACCATACAAGGCCTTGGTTCTGTCCAAAACTTGTATTTTCTCTTTTAAGTAGTTGGTTTCCCCGAGGGCTTGAGTCAGAGGACCATACAAGGCCTTGGTTCTGTCCAAAACTTGTATTTCTCTTTTAAGTAGTTGGTTTCCCAGGCTTGAGTCAGGGACCATACAAGGCCTTGGTTTTCGGGACCATACAAGGCCTTGGTTTTGTCCAAAACTTGTATTTTCTCTTTAAGTAGTTGGTTTCCCCGCAGGCTTGAGTCCGAGGACCATACAAGGCCTTGGTTCATCCAAAACTTGTATCTTCTCTTTTAAGTAGTTGGTTTCCCCAGGGCTTGAGTCCGAGGACCATACAAGGCCTTGGTTCTGTCCAAAACTTGTATTTTCTCTTTTAAGTAGTTGGTTTCCCCAGAGGCTTGAGTCCGAGGACCATACAAGGCCTTGGTTCTGTCCAAAACTTGTATCTTCTCTTTTAAGTAGTTGGTTTCCCAGAGGCTTGAGTCCGAGGACCATACAAGGCCTTGGTTCTGTCCAAAACTTGTACTTTCTCTTTTAAGTAGTTGGTTTCCCCAGAGGCTTGAGTCCGAGGACCATACAAGGCCTTGGTTCTGTCCAAAACTTGTATTTCTCTTTTAAGTAGTTGGTTTCCCCAGAGGCTTGAGTCCGAGGACCATACAAGGCCTTGGTTTTGTCCAAAACTTGTATCTTCTCTTTTAAGTAGTTGGTTTCCCCGGAGGCTTGAGTCCGAGGACCATACAAGGCCTTGGTTTGTCCAAAACTTGTATTTTCTCTTTTAAGTAGTTGGTTTCCCAGGCTTGAGTCCGAGGACCATACAAGGCCTTGGTTCTGTCCAAAACTTGTATTTTCTCTTTTAAGTAGTTGGTTTCCCCAGAGGCTTGAGTCCGAGGACCATACAAGGCCTTGGTTCTGTCCAAAACTTGTATCTTCTCTTTTAAGTAGTTGGTTTCCCAGGGCTTGAGTCCGAGGACCATACAAGGCCTTGGTTCTGTCCAAAACTTGTATTTTCTCTTTTAAGTAGTTGGTTTCCCCCAGGAGGCTTGAGTCCGAGGACCATACAAGGCCTTGGTTCTGTCCAAAACTTGTATTTTCTCTTTTAAGTAGTTGGTTTCCCCATACAGGCTTGAGTCCGAGGACCATACAAGGCCTTGGTTCTGTCAAAACTTGTATTTTCTCTTTTAAGTAGTTGGTTTCCCCCAGGAGGCTTGAGTCCGAGGACCATACAAGGCCTTGGTTTTGTCCAAAACTTGTATTTTCTCTTTTAAGTAGTTGGTTTCCCCAGAGGCTTGAGTCCGAGGACCATACAAGGCCTTGGTTCTGTCCAAAACTTGTATCTTCTCTTTTAAGTAGTTGGTTTCCCCGAGGCTTGAGTCCGAGGACCATACAAGGCCTTGGTTCTGTCCAAAACTTGTATTTTCTCTTTTAAGTAGTTGGTTTCCCCGAGGCTTGAGTCCGAGGGACCATACAAGGCCTTGGTTCTGTCCAAAACTTGTATTTTCTCTTTTAAGTAGTTGGTTTCCCCGAGGGCTTGAGTCCGAGGACCATACAAGGCCTTGGTTCTGTCCAAAACTTGTATCTTCTCTTTTAAGTAGTTGGTTTCCCCGAGAGGCTTGAGTCCGAGGACCATACAAGGCCTTGGTTCTTGTCCAAAACTTGTATTTTCTCTTTTAAGTAGTTGGTTTCCCCAGGCTTGAGTCCGAGGACCATACAAGGCCTTGGTTCTGTCCAAAACTTGTATTTCTCTTTTAAGTAGTTGGTTTCCCAGGGCTTGAGTCCGAGGACCATACAAGGCCTTGGTTCTGTCCAAAACTTGTATCTTCTCTTTTAAGTAGTTGGTTTCCCCGGAGGCTTGAGTCCGAGGACCATACAAGGCCTTGGTTCTGTCCAAAACTTGTATTTCTCTTTTAAGTAGTTGGTTTCCCCAGAGGCTTGAGTCCGAGGACCATACAAGGCCTTGGTTCTGTCCAAAACTTGTATCTTTCTCTTTTAAGTAGTTGGTTTCCCCAGAGGCTTGAGTAAGAGGCCTGGAGTTACAAGGCCTTGGTTTTTGTATCTTTCTTTTAAGTAGTTGGTTTCCCCAGAGGCTTGAGTCCGAGGACCATACAAGGCCTTGGTTCTGTCCAAAACTTGTATCTTCTCTTTTAAGTAGTTGGTTTCCCCAGGCTTGAGTCCGAGGACCATACAAGGCCTTGGTTCTGTCCAAAACTTGTATTTTCTCTTTTAAGTAGTTGGTTTCCCCAGAGGCTTGAGTCCGAGGACCATACAAGGCCTTGGTTCTGTCCAAAACTTGTATCTTCTCTTTTAAGTAGTTGGTTTCCCCAGAGGCTTGAGTCCGAGGACCATACAAGGCCTTGGTTCTGTCCAAAACTTGTATTTTCTCTTTAAGTAGTTGGTTTCCCAGGGCTTGAGTCCGAGGACCATACAAGGCCTTGGTTCTGTCCAAAACTTGTATTTTCTCTTTTAAGTAGTTGGTTTCCCCGAGGCTTGAGTCCGAGGACCATACAAGGCCTTGGTTCTGTCCAAAACTTGTATTTTCTCTTTTTAAGTAGTTGGTTTCCCCCCAGAGGCTTGAGTCCGAGGACCATACAAGGCCTTGGTTTTGTCCAAAACTTGTATCTTCTCTTTTAAGTAGTTGGTTTCCCAGAGGCTTGAGTCCGAGGACCATACAAGGCCTTGGTTCTGTCCAAAACTTGTATTTTCTCTTTTAAGTAGTTGGTTTCCCCAGAGGCTTGAGTCCGAGGACCATACAAGGCCTTGGTTCTGTCCAAAACTTGTATCTTCTCTTTTAAGTAGTTGGTTTCCCCAGAGGCTTGAGTCCGAGGACCATACAAGGCCTTGGTTCTGTCCAAAACTTGTATCTTCTCTTTTAAGTAGTTGGTTTCCCAGAGGCTTGAGTCCGAGGACCATACAAGGCCTTGGTTCTGTCCAAAACTTGTATCTTCTCTTTTAAGTAGTTGGTTTCCCCGGAGGCTTGAGTCCGAGGACCATACAAGGCCTTGGTTCTGTCCAAAACTTGTATTTTCTCTTTTAAGTAGTTGGTTTCCCCAGAGGCTTGAGTCCGAGGACCATACAAGGCCTTGGTTCTGTCCAAAACTTGTATTTTCTCTTTTAAGTAGTTGGTTTCCCCAGAGGCTTGAGTCCGAGGACCATACAAGGCCTTGGTTCTGTCCAAAACTTGTATTTTCTTTTTAAGTAGTTGGTTTCCCCAGAGGCTTGAGTCCGAGGACCATACAAGGCCTTGGTTCTGTCCAAAACTTGTATTTTCTCTTTTAAGTAGTTGGTTTCCCCAGAGGCTTGAGTCCGAGGACCATACAAGGCCTTGGTTCTGTCCAAAACTTGTATCTTCTCTTTTAAGTAGTTGGTTTCCCCAGGCTTGAGTCCGAGGACCATACAAGGCCTTGGTTCTGTCCAAAACTTGTATTTTCTCTTTTAAGTAGTTGGTTTCCCCAGAGGCTTGAGTCCGAGGACCATACAAGGCCTTGGTTCTGTCCAAAACTTGTATTTCTCTTTTAAGTAGTTGGTTTCCCCAGGCTTGAGTCCGAGGACCATACAAGGCCTTGGTTTTGTCCAAAACTTGTATTTTCTTTTAAGTAGTTGGTTTCCCCAGAGGCTTGAGTCCGAGGACCATACAAGGCCTTGGTTCTGTCCAAAACTTGTATCTTCTCTTTTAAGTAGTTGGTTTCCCCGAGAGGCTTGAGTCCGAGGACCATACAAGGCCTTGGTTCTGTCCAAAACTTGTATTTTCTCTTTTAAGTAGTTGGTTTCCCCGAGAGGCTTGAGTCCGAGGACCATACAAGGCCTTGGTTCTGTCCAAAACTTGTATCTTTCTCTTTTAAGTAGTTGGTTTCCCCGAGGCTTGAGTCCGAGGACCATACAAGGCCTTGGTTCTGTCCAAAACTTGTATTTTCTCTTTTAAGTAGTTGGTTTCCCCGCAGGGCTTGAGTCCGAGGACCATACAAGGCCTTGGTTCTGTCCAAAACTTGTATTTTCTCTTTTAAGTAGTTGGTTTCCCTGAGGCTTGAGTCCGAGGACCATACAAGGCCTTGGTTCTGTCCAAAACTTGTATTTTCTCTTTTAAGTAGTTGGTTTCCCCAGAGGCTTGAGTCCGAGGACCATACAAGGCCTTGGTTCTGTCCAAAACTTGTATCTTCTCTTTTAAGTAGTTGGTTTCCCAGAGGCTTGAGTCCGAGGACCATACAAGGCCTTGGTTCTGTCCAAAACTTGTACTTTCTCTTTTAAGTAGTTGGTTTCCCCAGAGGCTTGAGTCCGAGGACCATACAAGGCCTTGGTTCTGTCCAAAACTTGTATTTTCTCTTTTAAGTAGTTGGTTTCCCCAGAGGCTTGAGTCCGAGGACCATACAAGGCCTTGGTTTTGTCCAAAACTTGTATTTCTCTTTTAAGTAGTTGGTTTCCCCGAGGCTTGAGTCCGAGGACCATACAAGGCCTTGGTTCTGTCCAAAACTTGTATTTTCTCTTTTAAGTAGTTGGTTTCCCCAGAGGCTTGAGTCCGAGGACCATACAAGGCCTTGGTTCTGTCCAAAACTTGTATTTTCTCTTTTAAGTAGTTGGTTTCCCGAGAGGCTTGAGTCCGAGGACCATACAAGGCCTTGGTTCTGTCAAAACTTGTATCTTCTCTTTTAAGTAGTTGGTTTCCCCAGAGGCTTGAGTCCGAGGACCATACAAGGCCTTGGTTCTGTCCAAAACTTGTATTTTCTTTTTAAGTAGTTGGTTTCCCAGAGGCTTGAGTCCGAGGACCATACAAGGCCTTGGTTCTGTCCAAAACTTGTATTTTCTCTTTTAAGTAGTTGGTTTCCCCTAAAGGCTTGAGTCCGAGGACCATACAAGGCCTTGGTTCTGTCCAAAACTTGTATTTTCTCTTTTAAGTAGTTGGTTTCCCCAGAGGCTTGAGTCCGAGGACCATACAAGGCCTTGGTTCTGTCCAAAACTTGTATCTTCTCTTTTAAGTAGTTGGTTTCCCCAGAGGCTTGAGTCCGAGGACCATACAAGGCCTTGGTTCTGTCCAAAACTTGTATTTTCTCTTTTAAGTAGTTGGTTTCCCCAGGCTTGAGTCCGAGGACCATACAAGGCCTTGGTTCTGTCCAAAACTTGTATCTTCTCTTTTAAGTAGTTGGTTTCCCCCGAGGCTTGAGTCCGAGGACCATACAAGGCCTTGGTTCTGTCCAAAACTTGTATTTCTCTTTTAAGTAGTTGGTTTCCCCAGGCTTGAGTCCGAGGACCATACAAGGCCTTGGTTCTGTCCAAAACTTGTATTTTCTCTTTTAAGTAGTTGGTTTCCCCAGGAGGCTTGAGTCCGAGGACCATACAAGGCCTTGGTTCTGTCCAAAACTTGTATCTTTCTCTTTTAAGTAGTTGGTTTCCCCGAGGCTTGAGTCCGAGGACCATACAAGGCCTTGGTTTTGTCCAAAACTTGTATTTTCTTTTAAGTAGTTGGTTTCCCCAGAGGCTTGAGTCCGAGGACCATACAAGGCCTTGGTTCTGTCCAAAACTTGTATTTCTCTTTTAAGTAGTTGGTTTCCCCAGAGGCTTGAGTCCGAGGACCATACAAGGCCTTGGTTCTGTCCAAAACTTGTATTTTCTCTTTTAAGTAGTTGGTTTCCCAGAGGCTTGAGTCCGAGGACCATACAAGGCCTTGGTTCTGTCCAAAACTTGTATTTTCTCTTTTAAGTAGTTGGTTTCCCCAGAGGCTTGAGTCCGAGGACCATACAAGGCCTTGGTTCTGTCCAAAACTTGTATTTTCTCTTTTAAGTAGTTGGTTTCCCCGAGGGCTTGAGTCCGAGGACCATACAAGGCCTTGGTTCTGTCCAAAACTTGTATCTTCTCTTTTAAGTAGTTGGTTTCCCAGAGGCTTGAGTCCGAGGACCATACAAGGCCTTGGTTCTGTCCAAAACTTGTATTTTCTCTTTTAAGTAGTTGGTTTCCCCAGAGGCTTGAGTCCGAGGACCATACAAGGCCTTGGTTCTGTCCAAAACTTGTATCTTCTCTTTTAAGTAGTTGGTTTCCCCAGAGGCTTGAGTCCGAGGACCATACAAGGCCTTGGTTCTGTCCAAAACTTGTATTTTCTCTTTTAAGTAGTTGGTTTCCCCAGAGGCTTGAGTCGAGGACCATACAAGGCCTTGGTTCTGTCCAAAACTTGTATCTTTCTTTTTAAGTAGTTGGTTTCCCCAGAGGCTTGAGTCCGAGGACCATACAAGGCCTTGGTTCTGTCCAAAACTTGTATTTTCTCTTTTAAGTAGTTGGTTTCCCTTGAGTAGAGGCTTGAGTCCGAGGACCATACAAGGCCTTGGTTCTGTCCAAAACTTGTATCTTCTCTTTTTAAGTAGTTGGTTTCCCCAGAGGCTTGAGTCCGAGGACCATACAAGGCCTTGGTTCTGTCCAAAACTTGTATTTTCTTTTTAAGTAGTTGGTTTCCCCAGAGGCTTGAGTCCGAGGACCATACAAGGCCTTGGTTCTGTCCAAAACTTGTATTTTCTCTTTTAAGTAGTTGGTTTCCCCGAGGCTTGAGTCCGAGGACCATACAAGGCCTTGGTTCTGTCCAAAACTTGTATTTTCTCTTTTAAGTAGTTGGTTTCCCCAGGGCTTGAGTCCGAGGACCATACAAGGCCTTGGTTCTTGTCCAAAACTTGTATTTTCTCTTTTAAGTAGTTGGTTTCCCCAGAGGCTTGAGTCCGAGGACCATACAAGGCCTTGGTTCTGTCCAAAACTTGTATTTTCTCTTTTAAGTAGTTGGTTTCCCCGAGGCTTGAGTCCGAGGACCATACAAGGCCTTGGTTCTGTCCAAAACTTGTATTTTCTCTTTTAAGTAGTTGGTTTCCCCTTGTAGGCTTGAGTCCGAGGACCATACAAGGCCTTGGTTCTGTCCAAAACTTGTATCTTTCTCTTTTAAGTAGTTGGTTTCCCAGAGGCTTGAGTCCGAGGACCATACAAGGCCTTGGTTCTGTCCAAAACTTGTATTTTCTCTTTTAAGTAGTTGGTTTCCCCCGGAGAGGCTTGAGTCCGAGGACCATACAAGGCCTTGGTTCTGTCCAAAACTTGTATCTTCTCTTTTAAGTAGTTGGTTTCCCCAGAGGGCTTGAGTCCGAGGACCATACAAGGCCTTGGTTCTGTCCAAAACTTGTATTTTCTCTTTTAAGTAGTTGGTTTCCCCAGGCTTGAGTCCGAGGACCATACAAGGCCTTGGTTCTCCCAAAACTTGTATTTTCTCTTTTAAGTAGTTGGTTTCCCCGGAGGCTTGAGTCCGAGGACCATACAAGGCCTTGGTTCTTGTCCAAAACTTGTATTTTCTCTTTTAAGTAGTTGGTTTCCCCAGGCTTGAGTCCGAGGACCATACAAGGCCTTGGTTTTGTCCAAAACTTGTATTTTCTCTTTTAAGTAGTTGGTTTCCCCAGAGGCTTGAGTCCGAGGACCATACAAGGCCTTGGTTCTGTCCAAAACTTGTATCTTTCTCTTTTAAGTAGTTGGTTTCCCCAGGGCTTGAGTCCGAGGACCATACAAGGCCTTGGTTCTGTCCAAAACTTGTATTTTCTCTTTTAAGTAGTTGGTTTCCCCAGAGGCTTGAGTCCGAGGACCATACAAGGCCTTGGTTCTGTCCAAAACTTGTATCTTCTCTTTTAAGTAGTTGGTTTCCCCGAGGCTTGAGTCCGAGGACCATACAAGGCCTTGGTTCTGTCCAAAACTTGTATTTCTCTTTTAAGTAGTTGGTTTCCCCAGGGCTTGAGTCCGAGGACCATACAAGGCCTTGGTTCTGTCCAAAACTTGTATTTTCTCTTTTAAGTAGTTGGTTTCCCAGAGGCTTGAGTCCGAGGACCATACAAGGCCTTGGTTCTGTCCAAAACTTGTATTTTCTCTTTTAAGTAGTTGGTTTCCCCAGGGCTTGAGTCCGAGGACCATACAAGGCCTTGGTTCTGTCCAAAACTTGTATCTTCTCTTTTAAGTAGTTGGTTTCCCCAGGCTTGAGTCCGAGGACCATACAAGGCCTTGGTTCTGTCCAAAACTTGTATTTTCTCTTTTAAGTAGTTGGTTTCCCCAGAGGCTTGAGTCCGAGGACCATACAAGGCCTTGGTTCTGTCCAAAACTTGTATCTTCTCTTTTAAGTAGTTGGTTTCCCCGAGGGCTTGAGTCCGAGGACCATACAAGGCCTTGGTTCTGTCCAAAACTTGTATTTTCTCTTTTAAGTAGTTGGTTTCCCCAGAGGCTTGAGTCCGAGGACCATACAAGGCCTTGGTTCTGTCCAAAACTTGTATTTTCTCTTTTAAGTAGTTGGTTTCCCCCAGAGGCTTGAGTCCGAGGACCATACAAGGCCTTGGTTCTGTCCAAAACTTGTATCTTTCTCTTTTAAGTAGTTGGTTTCCCAGGCTTGAGTCCGAGGACCATACAAGGCCTTGGTTCTGTCCAAAACTTGTATTTTCTCTTTTAAGTAGTTGGTTTCCCCAGAGGCTTGAGTCCGAGGACCATACAAGGCCTTGGTTCTGTCCAAAACTTGTATCTTCTCTTTTAAGTAGTTGGTTTCCCCAGAGGCTTGAGTCCGAGGACCATACAAGGCCTTGGTTCTGTCCAAAACTTGTATTGGTTTCTCTTTTAAGTAGTTGGTTTCCCCAGGCTTGAGTCCGAGGACCATACAAGGCCTTGGGCCTTGTCCAAAACTTGTATTTTCTCTTTTAAGTAGTTGGTTTCCCCAGAGGCTTGAGTCCGAGGACCATACAAGGCCTTGGTTCTGTCCAAAACTTGTATTTTCTCTTTTAAGTAGTTGGTTTCCCCGAGGGCTTGAGTCCGAGGACCATACAAGGCCTTGGTTCTGTCCAAAACTTGTATCTTCTCTCTTTTAAGTAGTTGGTTTCCCCAGAGGCTTGAGTCCGAGGACCATACAAGGCCTTGGTTCTGTCCAAAACTTGTATTTTCTCTTTTAAGTAGTTGGTTTCCCCAGGAGGCTTGAGTCCGAGGACCATACAAGGCCTTGGTTCTGTCCAAAACTTGTATCTTCTCTTTTAAGTAGTTGGTTTCCCCAGAGGCTTGAGTCCGAGGACCATACAAGGCCTTGGTTCTGTCCAAAACTTGTATTTTCTCTTTTAAGTAGTTGGTTTCCCCCGAGAGGCTTGAGTCCGAGGACCATACAAGGCCTTGGTTCTGTCCAAAACTTGTATTTTCTCTTTTAAGTAGTTGGTTTCCCCAGAGGCTTGAGTCCGAGGACCATACAAGGCCTTGGTTCTTGTCCAAAACTTGTATTTCTCTTTTAAGTAGTTGGTTTCCCCCAGAGGCTTGAGTCCGAGGACCATACAAGGCCTTGGTTTTGTCCAAAACTTGTATTTTCTCTTTTAAGTAGTTGGTTTCCCCAGAGGCTTGAGTCCGAGGACCATACAAGGCCTTGGTTCTGTCCAAAACTTGTATCTTCTCTTTTAAGTAGTTGGTTTCCCCAGAGGCTTGAGTCCGAGGACCATACAAGGCCTTGGTTCTGTCCAAAACTTGTATCTTCTCTTTTAAGTAGTTGGTTTCCCCCAGAGGCTTGAGTCCGAGGACCATACAAGGCCTTGGTTGGTCTGTCCAAAACTTGTATCTTTCTCTTTTAAGTAGTTGGTTTCCCCAGAGGCTTGAGTCCGAGGACCATACAAGGCCTTGGTTCTGTCCAAAACTTGTATCTTCTCTTTTAAGTAGTTGGTTTCCCCGAGGCTTGAGTCCGAGGACCATACAAGGCCTTGGTTCTGTCCAAAACTTGTATTTTCTCTTTTAAGTAGTTGGTTTCCCCAAAACTTGAGGCTTGAGTCCGAGGACCATACAAGGCCTTGGTTCTGTCCAAAACTTGTATCTTCTCTTTTAAGTAGTTGGTTTCCCCAGAGGCTTGAGTCCGAGGACCATACAAGGCCTTGGTTCTGTCCAAAACTTGTATCTTTCTCTTTTAAGTAGTTGGTTTCCCCAGAGGCTTGAGTCCGAGGACCATACAAGGCCTTGGTTCTGTCCAAAACTTGTATTTTCTCTTTTAAGTAGTTGGTTTCCCCGAGGCTTGAGTCCGAGGACCATACAAGGCCTTGGTTCTGTCCAAAACTTGTATCTTCTCTTTTAAGTAGTTGGTTTCCCCGAGGCTTGAGTCCGAGGACCATACAAGGCCTTGGTTCTGTCCAAAACTTGTATTTTCTCTTTTAAGTAGTTGGTTTCCCCGAGGGCTTGAGTCCGAGGACCATACAAGGCCTTGGTTCTGTCCAAAACTTGTATCTTTCTCTTTTAAGTAGTTGGTTTCCCAGGGCTTGAGTCCGAGGACCATACAAGGCCTTGGTTCTGTCCAAAACTTGTATTTTCTCTTTTAAGTAGTTGGTTTCCCCAGAGGCTTGAGTCCGAGGACCATACAAGGCCTTGGTTCTGTCCAAAACTTGTATTTCTCTTTTAAGTAGTTGGTTTCCCCGAGGCTTGAGTCCGAGGACCATACAAGGCCTTGGTTCTGTCCAAAACTTGTATTTCTCTTTTAAGTAGTTGGTTTCCCCGGAGGCTTGAGTCCGAGGACCATACAAGGCCTTGGTTCTGTCCAAAACTTGTATCTTCTCTTTTAAGTAGTTGGTTTCCCCGGAGGGCTTGAGTCCGAGGACCATACAAGGCCTTGGTTCTGTCCAAAACTTGTATTTTCTCTTTTAAGTAGTTGGTTTCCCCAGAGGCTTGAGTCCGAGGACCATACAAGGCCTTGGTTTTGTCCAAAACTTGTATCTTCTCTTTTAAGTAGTTGGTTTCCCCAGAGGCTTGAGTCCGAGGACCATACAAGGCCTTGGTTCTGTCCAAAACTTGTATTTCTCTTTTAAGTAGTTGGTTTCCCCGAGGCTTGAGTCCGAGGACCATACAAGGCCTTGGTTCTGTCCAAAACTTGTATCTTTCTCTTTTAAGTAGTTGGTTTCCCCAGAGGCTTGAGTCCGAGGACCATACAAGGCCTTGGTTCTGTCCAAAACTTGTATCTTTCTCTTTTAAGTAGTTGGTTTCCCCGGAGGCTTGAGTCCGAGGACCATACAAGGCCTTGGTTCTGTCCAAAACTTGTATTTTCTCTTTTAAGTAGTTGGTTTCCCCAGAGGCTTGAGTCCGAGGACCATACAAGGCCTTGGTTCTGTCCAAAACTTGTATCTTCTCTTTTAAGTAGTTGGTTTCCCAGGGCTTGAGTCCGAGGACCATACAAGGCCTTGGTTCTGTCCAAAACTTGTATTTTCTCTTTTAAGTAGTTGGTTTCCCCAGGAGGCTTGAGTCCGGGACCATACAAGGCCTTGGTTCTGTCCAAAACTTGTATCTTCTCTTTTAAGTAGTTGGTTTCCCCAGAGGCTTGAGTCCGAGGACCATACAAGGCCTTGGTTCTGTCCAAAACTTGTATTTTCTCTTTTAAGTAGTTGGTTTCCCCAGAGGCTTGAGTCCGGGACCATACAAGGCCTTGGTTCTGTCCAAAACTTGTATCTTCTCTTTTAAGTAGTTGGTTTCCCCAGGGCTTGAGTCCGAGGACCATACAAGGCCTTGGTTCTGTCCAAAACTTGTATTTTCTCTTTTAAGTAGTTGGTTTCCCCAGAGGCTTGAGTCCGAGGACCATACAAGGCCTTGGTTCTGTCCAAAACTTGTATTTTCTCTTTAAGTAGTTGGTTTCCCCAGGCTTGAGTCCGAGGACCATACAAGGCCTTGGTTCTGTCCAAAACTTGTATTTTCTCTTTTAAGTAGTTGGTTTCCCAGGCTTGAGTCCGAGGACCATACAAGGCCTTTTCCCCAAAACTTGTATCTTTCTCTTTTTAAGTAGTTGGTTTCCCCAGGAGCTTGAGTCCGAGGACCATACAAGGCCTTGGTTCTGTCCAAAACTTGTATCTTTCTCTTTTAAGTAGTTGGTTTCCCCGAGGCTTGAGTCCGAGGACCATACAAGGCCTTGGTTCTGTCCAAAACTTGTATCTTCTCTTTTAAGTAGTTGGTTTCCCAGAGGCTTGAGTCCGAGGACCATACAAGGCCTTGGTTCTGTCCAAAACTTGTATCTTCTCTTTTAAGTAGTTGGTTTCCCAGAGGCTTGAGTCCGAGGACCATACAAGGCCTTGGTTCTGTCCAAAACTTGTATCTTCTCTTTTAAGTAGTTGGTTTCCCAGAGGGCTTGAGTCCGAGGACCATACAAGGCCTTGGTTCTGTCCAAAACTTGTATCTTCTCTTTTAAGTAGTTGGTTTCCCCAGGGCTTGAGTCCGAGGACCATACAAGGCCTTGGTTCTGTCCAAAACTTGTATCTTCTCTTTTAAGTAGTTGGTTTCCCCCAGGGCTTGAGTCCGAGGACCATACAAGGCCTTGGTTCTGTCCAAAACTTGTATCTTCTCTTTTAAGTAGTTGGTTTCCCCAGGAGGCTTGAGTCCGAGGACCATACAAGGCCTTGGTTCTGTCCCAAAACTTGTATTTTCTCTTTTAAGTAGTTGGTTTCCCCAGGGCTTGAGTCCGAGGACCATACAAGGCCTTGGTTCTGTCCAAAACTTGTATCTTCTCTTTTAAGTAGTTGGTTTCCCCAGAGGCTTGAGTCCGAGGACCATACAAGGCCTTGGTTCTGTCCAAAACTTGTATCTTCTCTTTTAAGTAGTTGGTTTCCCCAGAGGCTTGAGTCCGAGGACCATACAAGGCCTTGGTTCTGTCCAAAACTTGTATCTTCTCTTTTAAGTAGTTGGTTTCCCCAGAGGCTTGAGTCCGAGGACCATACAAGGCCTTGGTTCTGTCCAAAACTTGTATCTTCTCTTTTAAGTAGTTGGTTTCCCCAGGAGGCTTGAGTCCGAGGACCATACAAGGCCTTGGTTCTGTCCAAAACTTGTATCTTCTCTTTTAAGTAGTTGGTTTCCCCAGAGGCTTGAGTCCGAGGACCATACAAGGCCTTGGTTCTGTCCAAAACTTGTATTTTCTCTTTTAAGTAGTTGGTTTCCCCAGAGGCTTGAGTCCGAGGACCATACAAGGCCTTGGTTCTGTCCAAAACTTGTATCTTTCTCTTTTAAGTAGTTGGTTTCCCCAGGGCTTGAGTCCGAGGACCATACAAGGCCTTGGTTCTGTCCAAAACTTGTATTTTCTTTTTAAGTAGTTGGTTTCCCCAGAGGCTTGAGTCCGAGGACCATACAAGGCCTTGGTTCTGTCCAAAACTTGTATCTTCTCTTTTAAGTAGTTGGTTTCCCCAGGGGCTTGAGTCCGAGGACCATACAAGGCCTTGGTTTGTCCAAAACTTGTATTTCTCTTTTAAGTAGTTGGTTTCCCCAGAGGCTTGAGTCCGAGGACCATACAAGGCCTTGGTTCTGTCCAAAACTTGTATCTTTCTTTTTAAGTAGTTGGTTTCCCCAGGGCTTGAGTCCGAGGACCATACAAGGCCTTGGTTCTGTCCAAAACTTGTATTTTCTCTTTTAAGTAGTTGGTTTCCCCGAGGCTTGAGTCCGAGGACCATACAAGGCCTTGGTTCTGTCCAAAACTTGTATCTTCTCTTTTAAGTAGTTGGTTTCCCCAGGCTTGAGTCCGAGGACCATACAAGGCCTTGGTTCTGTCCAAAACTTGTATCTTTCTCTTTTAAGTAGTTGGTTTCCCCTTGGAGGCTTGAGTCCGAGGACCATACAAGGCCTTGGTTCTGTCCAAAACTTGTATCTTCTCTTTTAAGTAGTTGGTTTCCCCAGGGCTTGAGTCCGAGGACCATACAAGGCCTTGGTTCTGTCCAAAACTTGTATTTTCTCTTTTAAGTAGTTGGTTTCCCCAGAGGCTTGAGTCCGAGGACCATACAAGGCCTTGGTTCTGTCCAAAACTTGTATCTTCTCTTTTAAGTAGTTGGTTTCCCCAGAGGCTTGAGTCCGAGGACCATACAAGGCCTTGGTTCTGTCCAAAACTTGTATTTTCTCTTTTAAGTAGTTGGTTTCCCCCAGAGGCTTGAGTCCGAGGACCATACAAGGCCTTGGTTTTGTCCAAAACTTGTATCTTCTCTTTTAAGTAGTTGGTTTCCCCAGAGGCTTGAGTCCGAGGACCATACAAGGCCTTGGTTCTGTCCAAAACTTGTATTTTCTCTTTTAAGTAGTTGGTTTCCCCAGGCTTGAGTCCGAGGACCATACAAGGCCTTGGTTTTGTCCAAAACTTGTATCTTCTCTTTTAAGTAGTTGGTTTCCCCAGAGGCTTGAGTCCGAGGACCATACAAGGCCTTGGTTCTGTCCAAAACTTGTATCTTCTCTTTTAAGTAGTTGGTTTCCCCAGAGGCTTGAGTCCGAGGACCATACAAGGCCTTGGTTTTGTCCAAAACTTGTATTTCTCTTTTAAGTAGTTGGTTTCCCCAGAGGCTTGAGTCCGAGGACCATACAAGGCCTTGGTTCTGTCCAAAACTTGTATTTCTCTTTTTTAAGTAGTTGGTTTCCCCAGAGGCTTGAGTCCGAGGACCATACAAGGCCTTGGTTCTGTCCAAAACTTGTATCTTCTCTTTTAAGTAGTTGGTTTCCCCCAGAGGCTTGAGTCCGAGGACCATACAAGGCCTTGGTTCTGTCCAAAACTTGTATTTTCTCTTTTAAGTAGTTGGTTTCCCAGGCTTGAGTCCGAGGACCATACAAGGCCTTGGTTCTGTCCAAAACTTGTATCTTCTCTTTTAAGTAGTTGGTTTCCCCAGAGGCTTGAGTCCGAGGACCATACAAGGCCTTGGTTCTGTCCAAAACTTGTATCTTCTCTTTTAAGTAGTTGGTTTCCCCCAGAGGCTTGAGTCCGAGGACCATACAAGGCCTTGGTTCTGTCCAAAACTTGTATTTTCTCTTTAAGTAGTTGGTTTCCCCAGAGGCTTGAGTCCGAGGACCATACAAGGCCTTGGTTCTGTCCAAAACTTGTATCTTCTCTTTTAAGTAGTTGGTTTCCCCCTAGAGGCTTGAGTCCGAGGACCATACAAGGCCTTGGTTCTGTCCAAAACTTGTATTTTCTCTTTTAAGTAGTTGGTTTCCCCAGAGGCTTGAGTCCGAGGACCATACAAGGCCTTGGTTCTGTCCAAAACTTGTATCTTCTCTTTTAAGTAGTTGGTTTCCCCAGAGGCTTGAGTCCGAGGACCATACAAGGCCTTGGTTCTGTCCAAAACTTGTATTTTCTCTTTTAAGTAGTTGGTTTCCCCAGAGGCTTGAGTCCGAGGACCATACAAGGCCTTGGTTCTTGTCCAAAACTTGTATCTTCTCTTTTAAGTAGTTGGTTTCCCCAGAGGCTTGAGTCCGAGGACCATACAAGGCCTTGGTTCTGTCCAAAACTTGTATCTTTCTCTTTTAAGTAGTTGGTTTCCCCAGGCTTGAGTCCGAGGACCATACAAGGCCTTGGTTCTGTCCAAAACTTGTATCTTTCTCTTTTAAGTAGTTGGTTTCCCCAGGCTTGAGTCCGAGGACCATACAAGGCCTTGGTTCTGTCCAAAACTTGTATCTTTCTTTTTAAGTAGTTGGTTTCCCCGAGGGCTTGAGTCCGAGGACCATACAAGGCCTTGGTTCTGTCCAAAACTTGTATTTCTCTTTTAAGTAGTTGGTTTCCCCAGAGGCTTGAGTCCGAGGACCATACAAGGCCTTGGTTCTGTCCAAAACTTGTATCTTCTCTTTTTTAAGTAGTTGGTTTCCCCAGAGGCTTGAGTCCGAGGACCATACAAGGCCTTGGTTCTGTCCAAAACTTGTATTTTCTCTTTTAAGTAGTTGGTTTCCCCAGAGGCTTGAGTCCGAGGACCATACAAGGCCTTGGTTCTGTCCAAAACTTGTATCTTCTCTTTTAAGTAGTTGGTTTCCCCAGAGGCTTGAGTCCGAGGACCATACAAGGCCTTGGTTCTTGTCCAAAACTTGTATTTTCTCTTTTAAGTAGTTGGTTTCCCCAGAGGCTTGAGTCCGAGGACCATACAAGGCCTTGGTTCTGTCCAAAACTTGTATTTCTCTTTTAAGTAGTTGGTTTCCCCAGGGCTTGAGTCCGAGGACCATACAAGGCCTTGGTTCTGTCCAAAACTTGTATTTCTCTTTTAAGTAGTTGGTTTCCCCAGAGGGCTTGAGTCCGAGGACCATACAAGGCCTTGGTTCTGTCCAAAACTTGTATTTTCTCTTTTAAGTAGTTGGTTTCCCCAGAGGGCTTGAGTCCGAGGACCATACAAGGCCTTGGTTCTTCCAAAACTTGTATCTTTCTCTTTTAAGTAGTTGGTTTCCCCAGAGGCTTGAGTCCGAGGACCATACAAGGCCTTGGTTCTGTCCAAAACTTGTATTTTCTCTTTTAAGTAGTTGGTTTCCCCAGGCTTGAGTCCGAGGACCATACAAGGCCTTGGTTCTGTCCAAAACTTGTATTTTCTCTTTTAAGTAGTTGGTTTCCCCAGAGGCTTGAGTCCGAGGACCATACAAGGCCTTGGTTCTGTCCAAAACTTGTATCTTTCTCTTTTAAGTAGTTGGTTTCCCCAGGGCTTGAGTCCGAGGACCATACAAGGCCTTGGTTCTGTCCAAAACTTGTATTTTCTCTTTTAAGTAGTTGGTTTCCCCAGAGGCTTGAGTCCGAGGACCATACAAGGCCTTGGTTCTGTCCAAAACTTGTATCTTCTCTTTTAAGTAGTTGGTTTCCCCAGAGGCTTGAGTCCGAGGACCATACAAGGCCTTGGTTCTGTCCAAAACTTGTATCTTTCTCTTTTAAGTAGTTGGTTTCCCCAGAGGCTTGAGTCCGAGGACCATACAAGGCCTTGGTTCTGTCCAAAACTTGTATTTTCTCTTTTAAGTAGTTGGTTTCCCCAGGGCTTGAGTCCGAGGACCATACAAGGCCTTGGTTCTGTCCAAAACTTGTATTTCTCTTTTAAGTAGTTGGTTTCCCCAGAGGCTTGAGTCCGAGGACCATACAAGGCCTTGGTTCTGTCCAAAACTTGTATTTTCTCTTTTAAGTAGTTGGTTTCCCCGAGGCTTGAGTCCGAGGACCATACAAGGCCTTGGTTCTTGTCCAAAACTTGTATCTTTCTCTTTTAAGTAGTTGGTTTCCCCAGAGGCTTGAGTCCGAGGACCATACAAGGCCTTGGTTTTGTCCAAAACTTGTATTTTCTCTTTTAAGTAGTTGGTTTCCCCAGGCTTGAGTCCGAGGACCATACAAGGCCTTGGTTCTGTCCAAAACTTGTATCTTCTCTTTTAAGTAGTTGGTTTCCCCGAGAGGCTTGAGTCCGAGGACCATACAAGGCCTTGGTTCTGTCCAAAACTTGTATTTTCTTTTTAAGTAGTTGGTTTCCCCAGAGGCTTGAGTCCGAGGACCATACAAGGCCTTGGTTCTGTCCAAAACTTGTATCTTTCTCTTTTAAGTAGTTGGTTTCCCCAGAGGCTTGAGTCCGAGGACCATACAAGGCCTTGGTTCTTCCAAAACTTGTATTTTCTCTTTTAAGTAGTTGGTTTCCCCGAGGCTTGAGTCCGAGGACCATACAAGGCCTTGGTTCTGTCCAAAACTTGTATCTTCTCTTTTAAGTAGTTGGTTTCCCCAGAGGCTTGAGTCCGAGGACCATACAAGGCCTTGGTTCTGTCCAAAACTTGTATCTTTCTCTTTTAAGTAGTTGGTTTCCCCAGGCTTGAGTCCGAGGACCATACAAGGCCTTGGTTCTGTCCAAAACTTGTATTTTCTCTTTTAAGTAGTTGGTTTCCCAGGCTTGAGTCCGAGGACCATACAAGGCCTTGGTTCTGTCCAAAACTTGTATCTTCTCTTTTAAGTAGTTGGTTTCCCCAGAGGCTTGAGTCCGAGGACCATACAAGGCCTTGGTTCTGTCCAAAACTTGTATTTTCTCTTTTAAGTAGTTGGTTTCCCCAGAGGCTTGAGTCCGAGGACCATACAAGGCCTTGGTTCTGTCCAAAACTTGTATCTTCTCTTTTAAGTAGTTGGTTTCCCCCAGAGGCTTGAGTCCGAGGACCATACAAGGCCTTGGTTCTGTCCAAAACTTGTATTTTCTCTTTTAAGTAGTTGGTTTCCCCAGAGGCTTGAGTCCGAGGACCATACAAGGCCTTGGTTCTGTCCAAAACTTGTATCTTTCTCTTTTAAGTAGTTGGTTTCCCCAGAGGCTTGAGTCCGAGGACCATACAAGGCCTTGGTTCTGTCCAAAACTTGTATTTTCTCTTTTAAGTAGTTGGTTTCCCAGAGGCTTGAGTCCGAGGACCATACAAGGCCTTGGTTCTGTCCAAAACTTGTATCTTTCTCTTTTAAGTAGTTGGTTTCCCCAGAGGCTTGAGTCCGAGGACCATACAAGGCCTTGGTTCTGTCCAAAACTTGTATCTTTCTCTTTTAAGTAGTTGGTTTCCCCAGAGGCTTGAGTCCGAGGACCATACAAGGCCTTGGTTCTGTCCAAAACTTGTATTTTCTCTTTTAAGTAGTTGGTTTCCCCAGGAGGCTTGAGTCCGAGGACCATACAAGGCCTTGGTTCTGTCCAAAACTTGTATCTTCTCTTTTTTAAGTAGTTGGTTTCCCCAGAGGCTTGAGTCCGAGGACCATACAAGGCCTTGGTTCTGTCCAAAACTTGTATTTTCTCTTTTAAGTAGTTGGTTTCCCAGGAGGCTTGAGTCCGAGGACCATACAAGGCCTTGGTTCTGTCCAAAACTTGTATCTTCTCTTTTAAGTAGTTGGTTTCCCAGAGGCTTGAGTCCGAGGACCATACAAGGCCTTGGTTCTGTCCAAAACTTGTATTTTCTCTTTTAAGTAGTTGGTTTCCCAGAGGCTTGAGTCCGAGGACCATACAAGGCCTTGGTTCTGTCCAAAACTTGTATCTTCTCTTTTAAGTAGTTGGTTTCCCCGGAGGCTTGAGTCCGAGGACCATACAAGGCCTTGGTTCTGTCCAAAACTTGTATTTTCTCTTTTAAGTAGTTGGTTTCCCAGGCTTGAGTCCGAGGACCATACAAGGCCTTGGTTCTGTCCAAAACTTGTATTTCTCTTTTTTAAGTAGTTGGTTTCCCCAGAGGCTTGAGTCCGAGGACCATACAAGGCCTTGGTTCTGTCCAAAACTTGTATTTTCTCTTTTAAGTAGTTGGTTTCCCCGAGGCTTGAGTCCGAGGACCATACAAGGCCTTGGTTCTGTCCAAAACTTGTATTTTCTCTTTTAAGTAGTTGGTTTCCCCAGAGGCTTGAGTCCGAGGACCATACAAGGCCTTGGTTCTGTCCAAAACTTGTATTTTCTCTTTTAAGTAGTTGGTTTCCCCAGAGGCTTGAGTCCGAGGACCATACAAGGCCTTGGTTCTGTCCAAAACTTGTATTTTCTCTTTTAAGTAGTTGGTTTCCCCAGAGGCTTGAGTCCGAGGACCATACAAGGCCTTGGTTCTGTCCAAAACTTGTATCTTCTCTTTTAAGTAGTTGGTTTCCCCAGGCTTGAGTCCGAGGACCATACAAGGCCTTGGTTCTGTCCAAAACTTGTATTTTCTCTTTTAAGTAGTTGGTTTCCCCAGAGGGCTTGAGTCCGAGGACCATACAAGGCCTTGGTTTTGTCCAAAACTTGTATCTTCTCTTTTAAGTAGTTGGTTTCCCCAGGGCTTGAGTCCGAGGACCATACAAGGCCTTGGTTCTGTCCAAAACTTGTATTTTCTCTTTTAAGTAGTTGGTTTCCCCAGAGGCTTGAGTCCGAGGACCATACAAGGCCTTGGTTTTGTCCAAAACTTGTATTTCTCTTTTAAGTAGTTGGTTTCCCCAGGCTTGAGTCCGAGGACCATACAAGGCCTTGGTTCTGTCCAAAACTTGTATCTTCTCTTTTAAGTAGTTGGTTTCCCCAGAGGCTTGAGTCCGAGGACCATACAAGGCCTTGGTTTTGTCCAAAACTTGTATTTTCTCTTTTAAGTAGTTGGTTTCCCCAGAGGCTTGAGTCCGAGGACCATACAAGGCCTTGGTTCTTGTCCAAAACTTGTATCTTCTCTTTTAAGTAGTTGGTTTCCCCAGAGGCTTGAGTCCGAGGACCATACAAGGCCTTGGTTTTGTCCAAAACTTGTATTTTCTCTTTTAAGTAGTTGGTTTCCCCAGAGGCTTGAGTCCGAGGACCATACAAGGCCTTGGTTCTGTCCAAAACTTGTATCTTCTCTTTTAAGTAGTTGGTTTCCCCAGGCTTGAGTCCGAGGACCATACAAGGCCTTGGTTCTGTCCAAAACTTGTATCTTCTCTTTTAAGTAGTTGGTTTCCCCGAGGGCTTGAGTCCGAGGACCATACAAGGCCTTGGTTCTGTCCAAAACTTGTATCTTCTCTTTTAAGTAGTTGGTTTCCCCGAGGCTTGAGTCCGAGGACCATACAAGGCCTTGGTTTTGTCCAAAACTTGTATTTTCTCTTTTAAGTAGTTGGTTTCCCCGAGGCTTGAGTCCGAGGACCATACAAGGCCTTGGTTCTGTCCAAAACTTGTATCTTCTCTTTTAAGTAGTTGGTTTCCCCAGAGAGGCTTGAGTCCGAGGACCATACAAGGCCTTGGTTTTGTCCAAAACTTGTATTTCTCTTTTTAAGTAGTTGGTTTCCCCAGGGCTTGAGTCCGAGGACCATACAAGGCCTTGGTTCTGTCCAAAACTTGTATCTTCTCTTTTAAGTAGTTGGTTTCCCCAGGCTTGAGTCCGAGGACCATACAAGGCCTTGGTTCTGTCCAAAACTTGTATCTTCTCTTTTAAGTAGTTGGTTTCCCCAGAGGCTTGAGTCCGAGGACCATACAAGGCCTTGGTTCTTGTCCAAAACTTGTATTTTCTCTTTTAAGTAGTTGGTTTCCCCCAGAGGCTTGAGTCCGAGGACCATACAAGGCCTTGGTTCTGTCCAAAACTTGTATCTTCTCTTTTAAGTAGTTGGTTTCCCCAGAGGCTTGAGTCCGAGGACCATACAAGGCCTTGGTTCTGTCCAAAACTTGTATTTTCTCTTTTAAGTAGTTGGTTTCCCCAGAGGCTTGAGTCCGAGGACCATACAAGGCCTTGGTTCTGTCCAAAACTTGTATCTTCTCTTTTAAGTAGTTGGTTTCCCCAGAGGCTTGAGTCCGAGGACCATACAAGGCCTTGGTTCTGTCCAAAACTTGTATTTTCTCTTTTAAGTAGTTGGTTTCCCCAGAGGCTTGAGTCCGAGGACCATACAAGGCCTTGGTTCTGTCCAAAACTTGTATCTTCTCTTTTAAGTAGTTGGTTTCCCCGAGGCTTGAGTCCGAGGACCATACAAGGCCTTGGTTCTGTCCAAAACTTGTATTTTCTCTTTTAAGTAGTTGGTTTCCCCAGAGGCTTGAGTCCGAGGACCATACAAGGCCTTGGTTCTGTCCAAAACTTGTATCTTCTCTTTTAAGTAGTTGGTTTCCCCAGGCTTGAGTCCGAGGACCATACAAGGCCTTGGTTCTGTCCAAAACTTGTATCTTCTCTTTTAAGTAGTTGGTTTCCCCGAGGCTTGAGTCCGAGGACCATACAAGGCCTTGGTTCTGTCCAAAACTTGTATTTTCTCTTTTAAGTAGTTGGTTTCCCCAGGCTTGAGTCCGAGGACCATACAAGGCCTTGGTTCTGTCCAAAACTTGTATCTTCTCTTTTAAGTAGTTGGTTTCCCCAGGAGGCTTGAGTCCGAGGACTTGAGTCCCTTGGACCATACAAGGCCTTGGTTCTGTCCAAAACTTGTATTTTCTCTTTTAAGTAGTTGGTTTCCCTTTTAGGCTTGAGTCCGAGGACCATACAAGGCCTTGGTTCTGTCCAAAACTTGTATTTTCTCTTTTAAGTAGTTGGTTTCCCCAGAGGCTTGAGTCCGAGGACCATACAAGGCCTTGGTTCTGTCCAAAACTTGTATTTTCTCTTTTAAGTAGTTGGTTTCCCCAGGCTTTGAGTCCGAGGACCATACAAGGCCTTGGTTCTGTCCAAAACTTGTATTTTCTCTTTTAAGTAGTTGGTTTCCCAGGAGGCTTGAGTCCGAGGACCATACAAGGCCTTGGTTCTGTCCAAAACTTGTATTTTCTCTTTTAAGTAGTTGGTTTCCCCAGGGCTTGAGTCCGAGGACCATACAAGGCCTTGGTTCTGTCCAAAACTTGTATTTTCTCTTTTAAGTAGTTGGTTTCCCCAGAGGCTTGAGTCCGAGGACCATACAAGGCCTTGGTTCTGTCCAAAACTTGTATCTTTCTCTTTTAAGTAGTTGGTTTCCCTAGAGGCTTGAGTCCGAGGACCATACAAGGCCTTGGTTCTGTCCAAAACTTGTATTTTCTCTTTTAAGTAGTTGGTTTCCCCAGAGGCTTGAGTCCGAGGACCATACAAGGCCTTGGTTCTGTCCAAAACTTGTATCTTCTCTTTTAAGTAGTTGGTTTCCCCAGAGGCTTGAGTCCGAGGACCATACAAGGCCTTGGTTCTGTCCAAAACTTGTATTTTCTCTTTTAAGTAGTTGGTTTCCCCAGAGGCTTGAGTCCGAGGACCATACAAGGCCTTGGTTCTGTCCAAAACTTGTATCTTTCTCTTTTAAGTAGTTGGTTTCCCCAGAGGCTTGAGTCCGAGGACCATACAAGGCCTTGGTTCTGTCCAAAACTTGTATTTTCTCTTTTAAGTAGTTGGTTTCCCAGAGAGGCTTGAGTCCGAGGACCATACAAGGCCTTGGTTCTGTCCAAAACTTGTATTTCTCTTTTAAGTAGTTGGTTTCCCCAGAGGCTTGAGTCCGAGGACCATACAAGGCCTTGGTTCTGTCCAAAACTTGTATTTTCTCTTTTAAGTAGTTGGTTTCCCCAGAGGCTTGAGTCCGAGGACCATACAAGGCCTTGGTTCTGTCCAAAACTTGTATTTTCTCTTTTAAGTAGTTGGTTTCCCCAGGGCTTGAGTCCGAGGACCATACAAGGCCTTGGTTCTGTCCAAAACTTGTATCTTCTCTTTTAAGTAGTTGGTTTCCCCAGAGGCTTGAGTCCGAGGACCATACAAGGCCTTGGTTCTGTCCAAAACTTGTATTTTCTCTTTTAAGTAGTTGGTTTCCCCAGAGGCTTGAGTCCGAGGACCATACAAGGCCTTGGTTCTGTCCAAAACTTGTATCTTCTCTTTTAAGTAGTTGGTTTCCCCAGAGGCTTGAGTCCGAGGACCATACAAGGCCTTGGTTCTGTCCAAAACTTGTATTTTCTCTTTTAAGTAGTTGGTTTCCCCAGAGGCTTGAGTCCGAGGACCATACAAGGCCTTGGTTCTGTCCAAAACTTGTATCTTCTCTTTTAAGTAGTTGGTTTCCCCAGAGGCTTGAGTCCGAGGACCATACAAGGCCTTGGTTCTGTCCAAAACTTGTATTTTCTCTTTTAAGTAGTTGGTTTCCCCAGAGGCTTGAGTCCGAGGACCATACAAGGCCTTGGTTCTGTCCAAAACTTGTATCTTCTCTTTTAAGTAGTTGGTTTCCCCAGAGGCTTGAGTCCGAGGACCATACAAGGCCTTGGTTCTGTCCAAAACTTGTATCTTTCTCTTTTAAGTAGTTGGTTTCCCCAGAGGCTTGAGTCCGAGGACCATACAAGGCCTTGGTTCTGTCCAAAACTTGTATCTTTCTCTTTTAAGTAGTTGGTTTCCCAAGAGGCTTGAGTCCGAGGACCATACAAGGCCTTGGTTCTGTCCAAAACTTGTATCTTCTCTTTTAAGTAGTTGGTTTCCCCAGAGGCTTGAGTCCGAGGACCATACAAGGCCTTGGTTCTGTCCAAAACTTGTATCTTCTCTTTTTAAGTAGTTGGTTTCCCCAGAGGCTTGAGTCCGAGGACCATACAAGGCCTTGGTTCTGTCCAAAACTTGTATTTCTCTTTTAAGTAGTTGGTTTCCCCAGGGCTTGAGTCCGAGGACCATACAAGGCCTTGGTTCTGTCCAAAACTTGTATTTTCTCTTTTAAGTAGTTGGTTTCCCCAGGCTTGAGTCCGAGGACCATACAAGGCCTTGGTTCTGTCCAAAACTTGTATCTTCTCTTTTAAGTAGTTGGTTTCCCCCAGAGGGCTTGAGTCCGAGGACCATACAAGGCCTTGGTTCTGTCCAAAACTTGTATTTTCTCTTTTAAGTAGTTGGTTTCCCCAGGCTTGAGTCCGAGGACCATACAAGGCCTTGGTTCTGTCCAAAACTTGTATTTTCTCTTTTAAGTAGTTGGTTTCCCCGAGAGGCTTGAGTCCGAGGACCATACAAGGCCTTGGTTCTGTCCAAAACTTGTATTTTCTCTTTTAAGTAGTTGGTTTCCCAGAGGCTTGAGTCCGAGGACCATACAAGGCCTTGGTTCTGTCCAAAACTTGTATCTTCTCTTTTAAGTAGTTGGTTTCCCCGAGAGGCTTGAGTCCGAGGACCATACAAGGCCTTGGTTCTGTCCAAAACTTGTATTTTCTCTTTTAAGTAGTTGGTTTCCCCAGAGGCTTGAGTCCGAGGACCATACAAGGCCTTGGTTCTGTCCAAAACTTGTATCTTCTCTTTTAAGTAGTTGGTTTCCCCAGGCTTGAGTCCGAGGACCATACAAGGCCTTGGTTCTGTCCAAAACTTGTATTTTCTCTTTTAAGTAGTTGGTTTCCCCAGAGGCTTGAGTCCGAGGACCATACAAGGCCTTGGTTCTGTCCAAAACTTGTATCTTCTCTTTTAAGTAGTTGGTTTCCCCAGGCTTGAGTCCGAGGACCATACAAGGCCTTGGTTCTGTCCAAAACTTGTATTTTCTCTTTTAAGTAGTTGGTTTCCCCAGAGGCTTGAGTCCGAGGACCATACAAGGCCTTGGTTCTGTCCAAAACTTGTATCTTCTCTTTTAAGTAGTTGGTTTCCCCGGAGGCTTGAGTCCGAGGACCATACAAGGCCTTGGTTCTGTCCAAAACTTGTATTTTCTCTTTTAAGTAGTTGGTTTCCCCAGAGGCTTGAGTCCGAGGACCATACAAGGCCTTGGTTCTGTCCAAAACTTGTATTTTCTCTTTTAAGTAGTTGGTTTCCCCAGAGGCTTGAGTCCGAGGACCATACAAGGCCTTGGTTCTGTCCAAAACTTGTATCTTCTCTTTTAAGTAGTTGGTTTCCCCAGAGGCTTGAGTCCGAGGACCATACAAGGCCTTGGTTCTGTCCAAAACTTGTATTTTCTCTTTTAAGTAGTTGGTTTCCCCGAGAGGCTTGAGTCCGAGGACCATACAAGGCCTTGGTTCTGTCCAAAACTTGTATCTTCTCTTTTAAGTAGTTGGTTTCCCCAGGCTTGAGTCCGAGGACCATACAAGGCCTTGGTTCTGTCCAAAACTTGTATTTTCTCTTTTAAGTAGTTGGTTTCCCCAGAGGCTTGAGTCCGAGGACCATACAAGGCCTTGGTTCTGTCCAAAACTTGTATCTTCTCTTTTAAGTAGTTGGTTTCCCCAGGCTTGAGTCCGAGGACCATACAAGGCCTTGGTTCTGTCCAAAACTTGTATTTTCTCTTTTAAGTAGTTGGTTTCCCCAGAGGCTTGAGTCCGAGGACCATACAAGGCCTTGGTTCTGTCCAAAACTTGTATCTTCTCTTTTAAGTAGTTGGTTTCCCCCAGGCTTGAGTCCGAGGACCATACAAGGCCTTGGTTCTGTCCAAAAACTTGTATTTTCTCTTTTAAGTAGTTGGTTTCCCCCTAGAGGCTTGAGTCCGAGGACCATACAAGGCCTTGGTTCTGTCCAAAACTTGTATCTTCTCTTTTAAGTAGTTGGTTTCCCCAGAGGCTTGAGTCCGAGGACCATACAAGGCCTTGGTTCTGTCCAAAACTTGTATTTTCTCTTTTAAGTAGTTGGTTTCCCCAGAGAGGCTTGAGTCCGAGGACCATACAAGGCCTTGGTTCTGTCCAAAACTTGTATTTTCTCTTTTAAGTAGTTGGTTTCCCCAGAGGCTTGAGTCCGAGGACCATACAAGGCCTTGGTTTTGTCCAAAACTTGTATTTTCTCTTTTAAGTAGTTGGTTTCCCCAGAGGCTTGAGTCCGAGGACCATACAAGGCCTTGGTTCTTCCAAAAAACTTGTATTTTCTCTTTTAAGTAGTTGGTTTCCCCAGAGGGCTTGAGTCCGAGGACCATACAAGGCCTTGGTTCTGTCCAAAACTTGTATCTTCTCTTTTAAGTAGTTGGTTTCCCCAGGCTTGAGTCCGAGGACCATACAAGGCCTTGGTTCTGTCCAAAACTTGTATTTTCTCTTTTAAGTAGTTGGTTTCCCAGAGGCTTGAGTCCGAGGACCATACAAGGCCTTGGTTCTGTCCAAAACTTGTATCTTTCTCTTTTAAGTAGTTGGTTTCCCCAGAGGCTTGAGTCCGAGGACCATACAAGGCCTTGGTTCTGTCCAAAACTTGTATTTTCTCTTTTAAGTAGTTGGTTTCCCCAGAGGCTTGAGTCCGAGGACCATACAAGGCCTTGGTTCTGTCCAAAACTTGTATTTTCTCTTTTAAGTAGTTGGTTTCCCCAGGCTTGAGTCCGAGGACCATACAAGGCCTTGGTTCTGTCCAAAACTTGTATCTTCTCTTTTAAGTAGTTGGTTTCCCCAGAGGCTTGAGTCCGAGGACCATACAAGGCCTTGGTTCTGTCCAAAACTTGTATCTTCTCTTTTAAGTAGTTGGTTTCCCAAGAGGCTTGAGTCCGAGGACCATACAAGGCCTTGGTTTTGTCCAAAACTTGTATCTTTCTCTTTTAAGTAGTTGGTTTCCCCAGAGGCTTGAGTCCGAGGACCATACAAGGCCTTGGTTCTGTCCAAAACTTGTATCTTCTCTTTTAAGTAGTTGGTTTCCCCAGGCTTGAGTCCGAGGACCATACAAGGCCTTGGTTCTGTCCAAAACTTGTATCTTTCTCTTTTTAAGTAGTTGGTTTCCCCGAGGCTTGAGTCCGAGGACCATACAAGGCCTTGGTTTTGACCAAAACTTGTATTTCTCTTTTAAGTAGTTGGTTTCCCCAGAGGCTTGAGTCCGAGGACCATACAAGGCCTTGGTTCTGTCCAAAACTTGTATTTCTCTTTTAAGTAGTTGGTTTCCCAGAGGCTTGAGTCCGAGGACCATACAAGGCCTTGGTTCTGTCCAAAACTTGTATCTTCTCTTTTAAGTAGTTGGTTTCCCCAGAGGCTTGAGTCCGAGGACCATACAAGGCCTTGGTTCTGTCCAAAACTTGTATTTTCTCTTTTAAGTAGTTGGTTTCCCCAGAGGCTGAGTCCGAGGACCATACAAGGCCTTGGTTCTGTCCAAAACTTGTATTTTCTCTTTTAAGTAGTTGGTTTCCCCAGAGGCTTGAGTCCGAGGACCATACAAGGCCTTGGTTCTGTCCAAAACTTGTATTTTCTCTTTTAAGTAGTTGGTTTCCCCAGAGGCTTGAGTCCGAGGACCAAAACTTGTATTTCTCTTTTAGTAGGCCTTGATTCCTTGATTCCAAAAACTTGTATCTTTCTCTTTTAAGTAGTTGGTTTCCCTAGAGGCTTGAGTCCGAGGACCATACAAGGCCTTGGTTCTGTCCAAAACTTGTATTTTCTCTTTTAAGTAGTTGGTTTCCCCAGGCTTGAGTCCGAGGACCATACAAGGCCTTGGTTCTGTCCAAAACTTGTATCTTCTCTTTTAAGTAGTTGGTTTCCCAAAGGCTTGAGTCCGAGGACCATACAAGGCCTTGGTTCTGTCCAAAACTTGTATTTTCTCTTTTAAGTAGTTGGTTTCCCCCAGGCTTGAGTCCGAGGACCATACAAGGCCTTGGTTCTGTCCAAAACTTGTATTTTCTCTTTTAAGTAGTTGGTTTCCCCAGAGGCTTGAGTCCGAGGACCATACAAGGCCTTGGTTCTGTCCAAAACTTGTATTTTCTCTTTTAAGTAGTTGGTTTCCCAGAGGCTTGAGTCCGAGGACCATACAAGGCCTTGGTTCTGTCCAAAACTTGTATCTTCTCTTTTAAGTAGTTGGTTTCCCCAGAGGCTTGAGTCCGAGGACCATACAAGGCCTTGGTTCTGTCCAAAACTTGTACTTTCTCTTTTAAGTAGTTGGTTTCCCCAGGCTTGAGTCCGAGGACCATACAAGGCCTTGGTTCTGTCCAAAACTTGTACTTTCTCTTTTAAGTAGTTGGTTTCCCCGAGGCTTGAGTCCGAGGACCATACAAGGCCTTGGTTCTGTCCAAAACTTGTATTTTCTCTTTTAAGTAGTTGGTTTCCCCAGGCTTGAGTCCGAGGACCATACAAGGCCTTGGTTCTGTCCAAAACTTGTATTTTCTCTTTTAAGTAGTTGGTTTCCCCGAGGCTTGAGTCCGAGGACCATACAAGGCCTTGGTTCTGTCCAAAACTTGTATTTTCTCTTTTAAGTAGTTGGTTTCCCCAGAGGCTTGAGTCCGAGGACCATACAAGGCCTTGGTTCTGTCCAAAACTTGTATTTTCTCTTTTAAGTAGTTGGTTTCCCCAGAGGCTTGAGTCCGAGGACCATACAAGGCCTTGGTTCTGTCCAAAACTTGTATCTTCTCTTTTAAGTAGTTGGTTTCCCAAAGGCTTGAGTCCGAGGACCATACAAGGCCTTGGTTTTCCCAAAACTTGTATTTTCTCTTTTAAGTAGTTGGTTTCCCCAGAGGCTTGAGTCCGAGGACCATACAAGGCCTTGGTTCTGTCCAAAACTTGTATCTTCTCTTTTAAGTAGTTGGTTTCCCCAGAGGCTTGAGTCCGAGGACCATACAAGGCCTTGGTTCTGTCCAAAACTTGTATTTTCTCTTTTAAGTAGTTGGTTTCCCCAGGCTTGAGTCCGAGGACCATACAAGGCCTTGGTTCTGTCCAAAACTTGTATCTTCTCTTTTAAGTAGTTGGTTTCCCCAGGCTTGAGTCCGAGGACCATACAAGGCCTTGGTTCTGTCCAAAACTTGTATTTCTCTTTTAAGTAGTTGGTTTCCCCAGAGGCTTGAGTCCGAGGACCATACAAGGCCTTGGTTCTGTCCAAAACTTGTACTTTCTCTTTTAAGTAGTTGGTTTCCCCAGAGGCTTGAGTCCGAGGACCATACAAGGCCTTGGTTCTATCCAAAACTTGTACTTTCTCTTTTAAGTAGTTGGTTTCCCAGAGGCTTGAGTCCGAGGACCATACAAGGCCTTGATTTTGTCCAAAACTTGTATTTTCTCTTTTAAGTAGTTGGTTTCCCCAGGGCTTGAGTCCGAGGACCATACAAGGCCTTGGTTCTGTCCAAAACTTGTATCTTCTCTTTTAAGTAGTTGGTTTCCCCAGAGGCTTGAGTCCGAGGACCATACAAGGCCTTGGTTTTTTCCAAAACTTGTATTTTCTCTTTTAAGTAGTTGGTTTCCCCAGAGGCTTGAGTCCGAGGACCATACAAGGCCTTGGTTCTGTCCAAAACTTGTATCTTCTCTTTTAAGTAGTTGGTTTCCCCGAGGCTTGAGTCCGAGGACCATACAAGGCCTTGGTTTTGTCCAAAACTTGTATCTTCTCTTTTAAGTAGTTGGTTTCCCTAGAGGCTTGAGTCCGAGGACCATACAAGGCCTTGGTTCTGTCCAAAACTTGTATCTTCTCTTTTAAGTAGTTGGTTTCCCCAGAGGCTTGAGTCCGAGGACCATACAAGGCCTTGGTTCTGTCCAAAACTTGTATCTTCTCTTTTAAGTAGTTGGTTTCCCCAGAGGCTTGAGTCCGAGGACCATACAAGGCCTTGGTTTTTTCCAAAACTTGTATTTTCTCTTTTAAGTAGTTGGTTTCCCCAGAGGCTTGAGTCCGAGGACCATACAAGGCCTTGGTTCTGTCCAAAACTTGTATCTTCTCTTTTAAGTAGTTGGTTTCCCCCGAGACTTGAGTCCGAGGACCATACAAGGCCTTGGTTTTGTCCAAAACTTGTACTTTCTCTTTTAAGTAGTTGGTTTCCCTAGAGGCTTGAGTCCGAGGACCATACAAGGCCTTGGTTCTGTCCAAAACTTGTATCTTCTCTTTTAAGTAGTTGGTTTCCCCAGAGGCTTGAGTCCGAGGACCATACAAGGCCTTGGTTTTGTCCAAAACTTGTACTTTCTCTTTTAAGTAGTTGGTTTCCCCAGAGGCTTGAGTCCGAGGACCATACAAGACCTTGATTCTGTCCAAAACTTGTATCTTCTCTTTTAAGTAGTTGGTTTCCCAGAGGCTTGAGTCCGAGGACCATACAAGGCCTTGGTTCTGTCCAAAACTTGTATCTTCTCTTTTAAGTAGTTGGTTTCCCCAGAGGCTTGAGTCCGAGGACCATACAAGGCCTTGGTTCTGTCCAAAACTTGTATTTTCTCTTTTAAGTAGTTGGTTTCCCCCTGAGGGCTTGAGTCCGAGGACTATACAAGGCCTTGGTTCTGTCCAAAACTTGTATCTTCTCTTTTAAGTAGTTGGTTTCCCCAGAGGCTTGAGTCCGAGGACCATACAAGGCCTTGGTTCGTCCAAAACTTGTATTTTCTCTTTTAAGTAGTTGGTTTCCCCAGAGGCTTGAGTCCGAGGACCATACAAGGCCTTGGTTCTGTCCAAAACTTGTACTTTCTCTTTTAAGTAGTTGGTTTCCCCAGGGCTTGAGTCCGAGGACCATACAAGACCTTGGTTCTGTCCAAAACTTGTATTTTCTCTTTTAAGTAGTTGGTTTCCCCAGAGGCTTGAGTCCGAGGACCATACAAGGCCTTGATTCTGTCCAAAACTTGTACTTTCTCTTTTAAGTAGTTGGTTTCCCAGAGGCTTGAGTCCGAGGACCATACAAGACCTTGGTTCTGTCCAAAACTTGTATTTTCTCTTTTAAGTAGTTGGTTTCCCCCAGGCTTGAGTCCGAGGACCATACAAGGCCTTGGTTCTGTCCAAAACTTGTATTTTCTCTTTTAAGTAGTTGGTTTCCCCAGGGCTTGAGTCCGAGGACTATACAAGGCCTTGGTTCTGTCCAAAACTTGTATCTTCTCTTTTAAGTAGTTGGTTTCCCAAGAGGCTTGAGTCCGAGGACCATACAAGGCCTTGGTTCTGTCCAAAACTTGTATTTTCTCTTTTAAGTAGTTGGTTTCCCCAGAGGCTTGAGTCCGAGGACCATACAAGGCCTTGGTTCTGTCCAAAACTTGTACTTTCTCTTTTAAGTAGTTGGTTTCCCCGGAGGCTTGAGTCCGAGGACCATACAAGACCTTGGTTCTGTCCAAAACTTGTATTTTCTCTTTTAAGTAGTTGGTTTCCCCAGGAGGCTTGAGTCCGAGGACCATACAAGGCCTTGGTTCTGTCCAAAACTTGTATCTTCTCTTTTAAGTAGTTGGTTTCCCCAGAGGCTTGAGTCCGAGGACCATACAAGGCCTTGGTTCTGTCCAAAACTTGTATTTTCTCTTTTAAGTAGTTGGTTTCCCCAGAGGCTTGAGTCCGAGGACCATACAAGGCCTTGGTTCTGTCCAAAACTTGTACTTTCTCTTTTAAGTAGTTGGTTTCCCCAGAGGCTTGAGTCCGAGGACCATACAAGGCCTTGGTTCTGTCCAAAACTTGTATTTTCTCTTTTAAGTAGTTGGTTTCCCTAGAGGCTTGAGTCCGAGGACCATACAAGGCCTTGGTTCTTGTCCAAAACTTGTATTTTCTCTTTTAAGTAGTTGGTTTCCCCAGGCTTGAGTCCGAGGACCATACAAGGCCTTGATTCTGTCCAAAACTTGTATCTTATCTTTTAAGTAGTTGGTTTCCCTAGAGGCTTGAGTCCGAGGACCATATAAGGCCTTGGTTCTGTCCAAAACTTGTATTTTCTCTTTTAAGTAGTTGGTTTCCCCAGAGGCTTGAGTCCGAGGACCATACAAGGCCTTGGTTCTGTCCAAAACTTGTATCTTCTCTTTTAAGTAGTTGGTTTCCCCCAGAGGCTTGAGTCCGAGGACCATACAAGGCCTTGGTTCTGTCCAAAACTTGTATTTTCTCTTTTAAGTAGTTGGTTTCCCCCAGAGGCTTGAGTCCGAGGACCATACAAGGCCTTTAGTTCTGTCCAAAACTTGTATCTTCTCTTTTAAGTAGTTGGTTTCCCCGAGGCTTGAGTCCGAGGACCATACAAGGCCTTGGTTCTGTCCAAAACTTGTATCTTCTCTTTTAAGTAGTTGGTTTCCCAAGAGGCTTGAGTCCGAGGACCATACAAGGCCTTTGGTTCTGTCCAAAACTTGTATTTTCTCTTTTAAGTAGTTGGTTTCCCCAGGGCTTGAGTCCGAGGACCATACAAGGCCTTGGTTCTGTCCAAAACTTGTATTTTCTCTTTTAAGTAGTTGGTTTCCCCGGCTTTGAGTCCGAGGACCATACAAGGCCTTGGTTCTGTCCAAAACTTGTATTTTCTCTTTTAAGTAGTTGGTTTCCCCAGAGACTTGAGTCCAAGGACTATACAAGGCCTTGGTTCTGTCCAAAACTTGTATCTTTCTCTTTTAAGTAGTTGGTTTCCCCAGGGCTTGAGTCCGAGGACCATACAAGGCCTTGGTTCTGTCCAAAACTTGTATTTTCTCTTTTAAGTAGTTGGTTTCCCCAGGCTTGAGTCCGAGGACCATACAAGGCCTTGGTTCTGTCCAAAACTTGTATCTTCTCTTTTAAGTAGTTGGTTTCCCCAGAGGCTTGAGTCCGAGGACCATACAAGGCCTTGGTTCTTCCAAAACTTGTATTTTCTCTTTTAAGTAGTTGGTTTCCCCAGAGGCTTGAGTCCAAGGACCATACAAGGCCTTGGTTCTGTCCAAAACTTGTATCTTCTCTCTTTTAAGTAGTTGGTTTCCCCAAACAGGCTTGAGTCCGAGGACCATACAAGGCCTTGGTTCTGTCCAAAACTTGTATTTTCTCTTTTAAGTAGTTGGTTTCCCTAGAGGCTTGAGTCCGAGGACCATACAAGGCCTTGATTCTGTCCAAAACTTGTATTTTCTCTTTTAAGTAGTTGGTTTCCCCCCTGAGGCTTGAGTCCGAGGACCATAGAAGGCCTTGGTTCTGTCCAAAACTTGTATCTTCTCTTTTTAAGTAGTTGGTTTCCCTAGAGGCTTGAGTCCGAGGACCATACAAGGCCTTGGTTCTGTCCAAAACTTGTATCTTCTCTTTTAAGTAGTTGGTTTCCCAAGAGGCTTGAGTCCGAGGACCATACAAGGCCTTGGTTTTGTCCAAAACTTGTATCTTTCTCTTTTAAGTAGTTGGTTTCCCCAGGCTTGAGTCCGAGGACCATACAAGACCTTGATTCTGTCCAAAACTTGTATCTTCTCTTTTAAGTAGTTGGTTTCCCCGAGGCTTGAGTCCGAGGACTATACAAGGCCTTGGTTCTCCCAAAACTTGTATCTTCTCTTTTAAGTAGTTGGTTTCCCCATAGAGGCTTGAGTCCGAGGACCATACAAGGCCTTGGTTCTGTCCAAAACTTGTATTTTCTCTTTTAAGTAGTTGGTTTCCCCGAGGCTTGAGTCCGAGGACCATACAAGGCCTTGGTTCTGTCCAAAACTTGTATCTTCTCTTTTAAGTAGTTGGTTTCCCCAGAGGCTTGAGTCCGAGGACCATACAAGGCCTTGGTTCTGTCCAAAACTTGTATTTCTCTTTTAAGTAGTTGGTTTCCCCCGGAGGCTTGAGTCCGAGGACCATACAAGGCCTTGGTTCTGTCCAAAACTTGTATTTTCTCTTTTAAGTAGTTGGTTTCCCAGAGGCTTGAGTCCGAGGACCATACAAGACCTTGGTTCTGTCCAAAACTTGTATTTTCTCTTTTAAGTAGTTGGTTTCCCTAGAGGCTTGAGTCCGAGGACCATACAAGGCCTTGGTTCTGTCCAAAACTTGTATTTTCTCTTTTAAGTAGTTGGTTTCCCCAGAGGCTTGAGTCCGAGGACCATAGAAGGCCTTGATTCTGTCCAAAACTTGTATCTTCTCTTTTAAGTAGTTGGTTTCCCTAGAGGCTTGAGTCCGAGGACCATATAAGGTCTTGGTTCTGTCCAAAACTTGTATTTTCTCTTTTAAGTAGTTGGTTTCCCCAGAGGCTTGAGTCCGAGGACTATACAAGGCCTTGGTTCTGTCCAAAACTTGTATCTTCTCTTTTAAGTAGTTGGTTTCCCCAGAGGCTTGAGTCCGAGGACCATACAAGGCCTTGGTTCTGTCCAAAACTTGTATTTTCTCTTTTAAGTAGTTGGTTTCCCAGAGGCTTGAGTCCGAGGACCATACAAGGCCTTAGTTCTGTCCAAAACTTGTATCTTCTCTTTTAAGTAGTTGGTTTCCCCGAGGCTTGAGTCCGAGGACCATACAAGGCCTTGGTTCTGTCCAAAACTTGTATTTTCTCTTTTAAGTAGTTGGTTTCCCCAGAGGCTTGAGTCCGAGGACCATACAAGGCTTTGGTTCTGTCCAAAACTTGTACTTTCTCTTTTAAGTAGTTGGTTTCCCCGAGGCTTGAGTCCGAGGACCATACAAGACCTTGGTTCTGTCCAAAACTTGTATTTTCTCTTTTAAGTAGTTGGTTTCCCCAGAGGCTTGAGTCCGTGGACCATACAAGGCCTTGGTTCTGTCCAAAACTTGTATTTTCTCTTTTAAGTAGTTGGTTTCCCCAGAGACTTGAGTCCAAGGACCATACAAGGCCTTGGTTCTGTCCAAAACTTGTATCTTTCTCTTTTAAGTAGTTGGTTTCCCCAGAGGCTTGAGTCCGAGGACCATACAAGGCCTTGGTTCTGTCCAAAACTTGTATTTTCTCTTTTAAGTAGTTGGTTTCCCCGAGGCTTGAGTCCGAGGACCATACAAGGCCTTGGTTCTGTCCAAAACTTGTATCTTCTCTTTTAAGTAGTTGGTTTCCCCAGAGGCTTGAGTCCGAGGACCATACAAGGCCTTGGTTCTGTCCAAAACTTGTATTTTCTCTTTTAAGTAGTTGGTTTCCCCAGAGACTTGAGTCCAAGGACTATACAAGGCCTTAGTTCTGTCCAAAACTTGTATCTTCTCTTTTAAGTAGTTGGTTTCCCCAGGCTTGAGTCCGAGGACCATACAAGGCCTTGGTTCTGTCCAAAACTTGTGTTTTCTCTTTTAAGTAGTTGGTTTCCCTAGAGGCTTGAGTCCGAGGACCATACAAGGCCTTGATTCTGTCCAAAACTTGTATTTTCTCTTTTAAGTAGTTGGTTTCCCCTTGCAGGCTTGAGTCCGAGGACCATAGAAGGCCTTGGTTCTGTCCAAAACTTGTATCTTCTCTTTTAAGTAGTTGGTTTCCCTAGAGGCTTGAGTCCGAGGACCATACAAGGCCTTGGTTTCTGTCCAAAACTTGTATCTTCTCTTTTAAGTAGTTGGTTTCCCAAGAGGCTTGAGTCCGAGGACCATACAAGGCCTTGGTTTTGTCCAAAACTTGTACTTTCTCTTTTAAGTAGTTGGTTTCCCCAGAGGCTTGAGTCCGAGGACCATACAAGACCTTGATTCTGTCCAAAACTTATATCTTCTCTTTTAAGTAGTTGGTTTCCCCAGAGGCTTGAGTCCGAGGACTATTGAAGGCCTTGGTTCTGTCCAAAACTTGTATCTTCTCTTTTAAGTAGTTGGTTTCCATAGAGGCTTGAGTCCGAGGACCATACAAGGCCTTGGTTCTGTCCAAAACTTGTATTTTCTCTTTTAAGTAGTTGGTTTCCCCAGAGGCTTGAGTCCGAGGACTATACAAGGCCTTGGTTCTGTCCAAAACTTGTATCTTCTCTTTTAAGTAGTTGGTTTCCCCAGAGGTTTGAGTCCGAGGACCATACAAGGCCTTGGTTCTGTCCAAAACTTGTATTTTCTCTTTTAAGTAGTTGGTTTCCCAGAGGCTTGAGTCCGAGGACCATACAAGACCTTGGTTCTGTCCAAAACTTGTGTTTTCTCTTTTAAGTAGTTGGTTTCCCTAGAGGCTTGAGTCCGAGGACCATACAAGGCCTTGGTTCTGTCCAAAACTTGTATTTTCTCTTTTAAGTAGTTGGTTTCCCCAGAGGCTTGAGTCCGAGGACTATAGAAGGCCTTGATTCTGTCCAAAACTTGTATCTTATCTTTTAAGTAGTTGGTTTCCCTAGAGGCTTGAGTCCGAGGACCATATAAGGCCTTGGTTCTGTCCAAAACTTGTATTTTCTCTTTTAAGTAGTTGGTTTCCCCAGGCTTGAGTCCGAGGACCATACAAGGCCTTGGTTCTGTCCAAAACTTGTATCTTCTCTTTTAAGTAGTTGGTTTCCCCGAGGCTTGAGTCCGAGGACCATACAAGGCCTTGGTTCTGTCCAAAACTTGTATTTTCTCTTTTAAGTAGTTGGTTTCCCCGAGAGGCTTGAGTCCGAGGACCATACAAGGCCTTGGTTCTGTCCAAAACTTGTATTTTCTCTTTTAAGTAGTTGGTTTCCCAGAGACTTGAGTCCAAGGACTATACAAGGCCTTAGTTCTGTCCAAAACTTGTATCTTCTCTTTTAAGTAGTTGGTTTCCCCAGAGGCTTGAGTCCGAGGACCATACAAGGCCTTGGTTCTGTCCAAAACTTGTATTTTCTCTTTTAAGTAGTTGGTTTCCCCAAAAGGGCTTGAGTCCGAGGACCATACAAGGCTTTGGTTCTGTCCAAAACTTGTATCTTCTCTTTTAAGTAATTGGTTTCCCCCGAGGCTTGAGTCCGAGGACCATACAAGGCCTTGGTTCTGTCCAAAACTTGTATTTTCTCTTTTAAGTAGTTGGTTTCCCCAGAGACTTGAGTCCAAGGACTATACAAGGCCTTAGTTCTGTCCAAAACTTGTATCTTCTCTTTTAAGTAGTTGGTTTCCCCAGAGGCTTGAGTCCGAGGACCATACATGGCCTTGGTTCTGTCCAAAACTTGTGTTTTCTCTTTTAAGTAGTTGGTTTCCCTAGAGGCTTGAGTTCGAGGACCATACAAGGCCTTGATTCTGTCCAAAACTTGTATTTTCTCTTTTAAGTAGTTGGTTTCCCCAGAGGCTTGAGTCCGAGCACTATAGAAGGCCTTGGTTCTGTCCAAAACTTGTATCTTCTCTTTTAAGTAGTTGGTTTCCCTAGAGGCTTGAGTCCGAGGACCATACAAGGCCTTGGTTCTGTCCAAAACTTGTATCTTCTCTTTTAAGTAGTTGGTTTCCCAAGAGGCTTGAGTCCGAGGACCGTATACAGGCCTTGGTTTTTGTCCAAAACTTGTACTTTCTCTTTTAGTAGTTGGTTTCCCCGGAGGCTTGAGTCCGAGGACCATACGAGACCTTGATTCTGTCCAAAACTTGTATCTTCTCTTTTAAGTAGTTAGTTTCCCCAGAGGCTTGAGTCCGAGGACTATTGAAGGCCTTGGTTCTGTCCAAAACTTGTATCTTCTCTTTTAAGTAGTTGGTTTCCATAGAGGCTTGAGTCCGAGGACCATACAAGGCCTTGGTTCTGTCCAAAACTTGTATTTTCTCTTTTAAGTAGTTGGTTTCCCCAGAGGCTTGAGTCCGAGGACTATACAAGGCCTTAGTTCTGTCCAAAACTTGTATCTTCTCTTTTATGTAGTTGGTTTCCCCAGAGGTTTGAGTCCGAGGACCATACAAGGCCTTGGTTCTGTCCAAAACTTGTATTTTCTTTTTAAGTAGTTGGTTTCCCCAGGGCTTAAGGTCCGAGGACCATACAAGGCTTTGGTTCTGTCCAAAAACTTGTACTTTCTCTTTTAAGTAGTTGGTTTCCCCGAGGCTTGAGTCCGAGGACCATACAAGACCTTGGTTCTGTCCAAAACTTGTATTTTCTCTTTTAAGTAGTTGGTTTCCCCAGAGGCTTGAGTCCGAGGACCATACTAGGCCTTGATTCTGTCCAAAACTTGTACTTTCTCTTTTAAGTAGTTGGTTTCCCAGAGGCTTGAGTCCGAGGACCATACAAGACCTTGGTTCTGTCCAAAACTTGTATTTTCTCTTTTAAGTAGTTGGTTTCCCCAGAGGCTTGAGTCCGAGGACCGTACAAGGCCTTGGTTCTGTCCAAAACTTGTACTTTCTCTTTTAAGTAGTTGGTTTCCCCAGAGGCTTGAGTCCGAGGACCATAGGAGACCTTGATTCTGTCCAAAACTTGTATCTTCTCTTTTAAGTAGTTGGTTTCCCGGAGGCTTGAGTCCGAGAACCGTACAAGGACTTGGTTCTGTCCAAAACTTGTACTTTTTCTTTTATTTTTCAAAGATTAGCCCCTCGACCAAGGTGGGGAGAGTTAGCTTGGTGTTGGAAGCCCCTAGAGCTGCCCGTGCCATTGGCATTGCGAGGCGTAGCCTCTAGCGGAAATTTATGTCGGAACAACAACAATGTGTTGTTGGAAATGAAGGAACCTTCGCAGAGCCTTGCTTGACAGAGGCTTGACTCCACCGCTACCTGTTCCAACGCGCAAACCTTCCCACAGACGGCGCCAATTGTAGGGATTGGATTATTAACGACCTAAGAATGAAATTGGGTTCGTATGTAAAGGGCCCGAACAATATAATTTGTAGTGTGTGGGCTTGAAAATGCTAAACCTTGGTCACCGGACAAATGGTTTGGTCATGATTTTTATGGAAGCTCATACGAAGGTAGACTAGGCTTGAGTAACTAAGCCTTACATCGAAGCAGCTTGGAGGGTTTAAGTCCTCGGACGCAGTCCGAGGAATATCATATCCTTCCCATTCTCCCTTTTGTAGGATTTTATCCTTCCTTTTTGGGATCCCCCTCCCCCTTGGCTCTCTTTCTCTTTTATACTAGTGTTTACTTCCCGTTTAGTGTCCACATGTAAGTTTTGCTTTTTGGGGTACAGATTTATCCTATCAATCCATACCTCGGAGCGATTGGGGGTGGTTAGGAAAAGTTAAATAGGATGGTCTGGAGTATGGGCCTGTTAGATGCGGGGTCCCATACTACGGTGTTGGCGACTTTCTCCTTGTACGCGCCCCTGTATTGAATTTATCCTTTTCTTCGGACGTTTTGTGAGGTGCCCAGCATAATATCGTCCTCGGCCATATTCTTAGGTCTTTTTTGGACTCTTACTATGCGTCCTCGTAAATTATTCTCCTCGACTCGGGTCTTGGGCCTCATCGTGAAGTGGGTTGGGACCACAAATTCTCTGGCCCCACACTTTAGCTTTAGTTTTATATGTGAAATTCTTTTTCTTTTCACTCCTAAATACATAATACTTATCATACTTCTAAATATTTTTGGCGAAAAACACATTTTGGTCCCTACATTTTCGCACGATTCTTACTTTGGTCCCTAAATTTTATTTTTACCGCTTTTAGTCCCTGTTTAGAAAAACGCCTTCTGTTTTAGTCCTTTCCGTCAATGCCGTTAGGGCACCGACCTACGTGGCAAACAGAATTATTAAAATAATAATAAAAATTTTATTTTGTCATTAAAAATGCCAAGTCGACATTTAAATTTTAAAAAAAAATTTATTAAATTTAATTAAATAAAAAAATAAAAAACAGAAAAAAAAAAATCACACTCGTTAGTCTTGCCACTGCTCAATAGCGGCTTCGATTTGCCGAATCTGGTGCTCTCCTTCACGACCAGCGGGTCCCGCTAGGGTTTCCCTTCGACCAGGGCCAGGATTCGGTCCCTATAAACGCCGGCGGCATTGGTGTTGTACTTGGTCACGATATCGGTCTCTTTAGTGATCCCGTCATCGCACGAAGAACGAGTTGAGCCGCTTCGTTGCCGCGGACTCCATTTTCTTGATCTGGATCTCGGACCAGGAGTCCATGGTGATAGATCGGACGAAGGAGATGTGGACACCGAGGCCGCAGTGCTTGCCGGAGCACTCTAGGCACATGAACACGCCGTGCGACACTGACGCCCATTGCGAATTCTTCTGCGAACAGTCCACGTAGACCTTGTTCCCCGCTTGCGATTGCAAATCCTGTAGTCGCCTCGACGCCGCCATTCGGGTCCAATCCGTCCGTTCTCAAATCGGATTGTTCTTTGTTGTTTTTGCTATTGTTGATGTTGTTGAAGTGCACCGACGGTGGCGAAAATTTTAATTTTTGAATTTTAATTTTTGGGTTTGTGTATGTGTTCTTGTTCTTGTATGTGTTCTTGCTCATGATACACTTCAATCTTAATTAATGTGATTTTTTATTTTTATTTCTGTTTTTTATTTTTTTATTTAGTTAAATTTAATAAATTATTAATTTTAATTTAAATGCTGACTGGGCATTTTTTAATGACAAAATAATTTTTTTTTATTTTAATAATTCTGTTTGCCACGTAGGTCGATGCCCCTAACTAAGACTGACGGAAAGGACTAAAACAGTATATTTTTCTAAACAGGACTAAGAGCATCCACAAAGCAGATGTGGCAAAAATTATGCCATTTTACAACATCAAAGACCTACTTTATTATTTTACCACACCATTTTACAACATCCCATTTATCGATGTTTTATCATACAATCCTATACATTAAAATAATATTTCCTACATAATAAAATAATATTTCCTACGCATTAAACACAATCTCAAATACCACCGCAAACAACCAACACCACCACTACACAGCCACCTATTCCTCCACAACCCAAAACACAATTCAAAACAAACCCACCACAGTAGTTAATCTCGCCATTATTGAAAAATTTTAAGGTTTTGGATGTTTTTCTTGCTCTGTTTTGGTTTGGAGGCGAGAGAGATCTTTGATTGATCAACACCCGACCACAACCACGCCCCCACGCCGCCACCGCACCACCACGACCCAAACAATCAACGACACAAACCCATTACAAAATCACCCCAAACAACCACGGCCCCACGCCGGACCCATTACAAATCACCCCAACAATCAACGACACCAACCTGGCACGATCGCCGCCTTGGCCCTGTCGGTCCACCCGATCGTGTTGAAAGCGAGAACGAAGAAGAAAGCGAGCGCGATGAACTGGGCGAAGAAAAAAGCGAGAGCGATGAGCCACGGGATCGGAAGGCGGAGAACGCACGATCGCCGCCTTGGCCCTGTCGGTCCACCCGATCGTGTTGAAAGCGAGCGCGAAGAAGAAAGCGAGCGCGATGAATCTGGGCGAAGAAAAAAGCGAGAGCGATGAGCCACGGGATCGGAAGGCGGAGAACGCGGCGGCGAAAGTCGGCGTCTTGGTGAGCACGAAGGCGCCGAGGTCGAGCAGGCGACGGCGCCGAGAGAAACAGGGGAGTTCGACAGAGAGACAGAGTGAGGTTTGAGAGAAGAGGATTGGGGTTTGAGGGAGAAGAGAGGGAACCGGAGAGTGAGAGAGAAGAGAAAAGAAAAAAAAAATGAAGTGAGAGGAGAGAGAAAACGAATATAAAACAATAAAAATTTTTACCACATTAGTCCGCACCGTTGCAAATTTGCAACGGTGATCGTAGCTATGTGGTATAAATTTTGAGATTTAGCACATCTCATAAAGCATCATTTTTGTGCTTGGTGTGGTAAATGTGCCAAATATTTGGCATTTGGCACATTTACTGGACTTTCTTGTGGGTGCTCTAAAAGCGGTAAAAATAAAATTTAGGGACCAAAGTAGGAATCGTGCGAAAATATAGAGACCAAAATGTGTTTTTCGCTAATATTTTTTTATAATTTAAAAATATAGTAATTTTAAATTATAATAAATATAAATTATTAAAATTTATCCAAAAAAAAAAAAAAAAGCCTTTGAAGGAGTGCTAAAAGACTAGGATATATATATATATATATATATATATTTCTTCTTTTTGGTAAATATTATTACTAAATCTATATATAATTTTTAGAACATAGAGTTCCAAAAACAGCAAATTTGTTGTAGCTCATTCCGATCTTAGCCACGTCAGTGACCCAACCACTTGAGATTCCACCCATCTTAATAAAAACAAGAGGCCCACCCACTGAAATTAAAAAAACAAAAAACAAAAAAACAAACAAAAACGTAGGAGTAAAACACAAAACAAACACAATAACAAAACGAAACGTAAAAAGTAGAAAACACAAAAACTATAATCAAAACAGGAAACAATACACCCCCAACCTTCATTCCATTCTGTTCTGTTCAGATCATTGTCAAGTTAAAGATCCCAAAAACAAAGGAAAAAAAGGCAAAAAGAAGTGGTGGATGGCAAAAACCAACAAGTATACCTCCATTAACTTCAATCAGATCTACGAGAAAACCCTTCCTTCCAATTCCAATCCCAACTCCAAACCCATCAAAAAACCATCTTCCTCTTCATCTTCCTCTTCACCCTCTTACTCTGCAATCTCTTCTCCCAAGACCCATGGCCGCATGTTGGTCCTGACCCGACCCACACCCACACCCACATCCAAGCCCAAACCCATCACCACTCCACCACCACCACCACCGCAACCTCTTTCCCCACAGCCCCAGCAAAGCCAGCTGATCCCCGATCGGACCCGGTCTGATCCCGGTTCGGACCAGATTTCTCTTCGTCCGTTGGGTAGTACCGGCTCCGGTTCTCCTGCTCTGTCACCGGTTCCGAGCTTTGAGAGGGACAAGGAGGTGGTGGGTATGGTCACGTCTCCGAAGCCGGACAAATTTGTGCCTCCACATCTTAGACCCGGTTTTTCGGGGAGGGAGGAGCGGATTGGACCGGATATGGTCCGGGTCAGGGAATCGGGGCGGAACAATTTCGGGTCTCCGGGTAGGTACGGAGAGGATGGGCGGCCCAAATCGGGTGGTGGGTATGAGAGGATGATGAGGGGTGATGAATCGGAGCTGGGAATGGCGAATCGGCCAAGATCGAGTGGAAGCCGGCCTGGTTCGAGTGGATGGTATGGTTCTTGGCTTATTTTTGTCGATGTTTATTCAATTTTTGTCTTCTTATTACTGTAAATTTTTTGATTGAATTTTTTTTTGGGTACTTGTTGCATTGATTTTTAAAGAAATCTTCTTTTTTTGGCATAAATAAGGTTCACTACTTGATCCTTTATTGGATATTTAATGTAGAACATGTTATGCAGCATGGTTTTTATTAGGACAGGAATATGGTTTGAAAAGAGATATTGTTTGTATTTTTTTTTGGAAGGGGGAAATCGGTGTGCAATTTTAATAGGTGGAAGGAGTTGAGGAGACTAGAGAGCATGGGCAAGAAAGATTTGTGTTTAGAAATATTTTCGGTGGCCTTGATTTGTTTTTTGGAGTGTTACCTGGTGGTATTGCCACTTTTCTACAATCAGGGAGAGGAATTTGAAACCTGGTTCTCCTAATAAAAGAAAGCAGGCTATGCCACTGAGATACAAAGCTCTTGGCAAGTGGTATTGCTACTTTTTATTTATTTATTTTTTATAGGAGTGGTATTGCTACTTGATTGAACAACAATACATGAGGGTCTAGAATAGTGGGTTATTCTTTGTTGGCATTTTTCTTATGATGAATCATTGAGAAAATGTCTAGATGCTATTTAAGGTTGCAATTTTTTTTTTTTTTAAGTAGCAAAACATGAGTGGCCATTATGCTGTATGGATGATGTTGAGACTTGAGAGAGTTAGAATTGTCATGCATTGTGTCTCTAATTTAATTCTCTATCTCTATGCATACTTGTTAAAGAATGTACATATTCAAAAAAATATGTTCAACAGGTTCCTCTGGCCTGAATGACATGAAAGGGAAATTTAATGTGATGAAATATAATAGATAATTAGTTAACGTAAGCATATGATAAGATAAGGATAAGAGTGAACTCTATAATAACCACGGGTGGCAGGGTACTTTGTTATGGTGTGTATTTGGTTAGTCTTTTAGAGAATAGTGGATGTGCTCAAGTTATGAGCTGCAGTGGTTCATATTGAATCAGGTTTGGTTGATGTTTATAATGGAATTAGATGAGGTGGAATTTGGAATTTGAAACAATGATAGTGTGGGATGAACTCTAGTGGGACCAATGCTGCAGTTTTTGAGTGACGAAGGTTGCTGCTTGCTAGGACAACGTATTGAAAGGAAAAGAATGAGAACAGAGGGGTACCAAAAAAGGGTGAGATCAGAGATAATGTTTTTGATGGGAAGTAGGGAGAGAATGGAATAGAAATATATTTGAAGGTCTAGAGATGGGAGTGGAAGGGGTGAAATCCAAGTTTGTTGGGACTCTTTTAATCTGGGTTACTTTGAATGGGAGTAGTCCTTCGGACTTCTGTAAATTTAGTCTCGTTGTGTCCTTGATAAGAAGGGGCTTATGTGTTTTTTTTTAATATAGATAAATTTATTATAGGAAAAAAAATGTCTATGATGAAAAAGATGCGGTTGGCAACTCTTGCTGCAAGTGAGAGAATGAAATAACAAACTGATTATGTGACTTGTTTGAGTTCACTAATTAGGAAGGTAGCGAAGCCAGCCCACTCTGAACATTCCCTAAAAGCGTTAGAGGCCTTTATTCCTAGTTTTTGTTTCCATTTCCTCCTATTCCCTTTGTTTTTTTTTTTTTACAGCCACTTGATTTGGGATGTTGAGATCTTGTACAATAATGTAGCTTTAGTCGCTTCTTTCTTTCTTTTTTAAATCAAGTTTAGTGTGTTTCTTTTCATAGATATAAATTAATTTTTTGTAACATTTTCTTCTTTGGTATATTTTGTTGTTAGAAGCATGGCTTTGATTATGTGTGGTTTATATGTAAAATTTGTTTATTGACATCTTGAATTGAGGTTGATTTTGGGTATAGTTGAGACTTTTTAAGGGGTTGGGGTTTCATCCAATATTTTCTCAGCTAACTTATTAAAGTCTTGGATCCCAATTCCTTATTAGTTTTTCCAATCTTAGTTTGATATGTAGCTCCTCTGTCAACTTCTGGTCTGTAATGTATCTAGCCTTCTAAATTCTAATGTCATCATCTTATTCCTCTCATTGCAAATTGAACCAAATTCAATGGAAATCCCCCACTAGGGTTTTGTCCTGTTTATGGGTTGAAAATATATATCTGGGTTTTTGGTAATGCTGGGATCTGACTTTGGTTTGGGATATTATATATATGAAATTAACGGGCAGCAATGCAGTGTATTGGTGTGTAAAATTGCTGTGCCCAATGCATTGGACAATATGGAGATGCTGTGAATGACACATTTGAGGTTGATTTTGAGGCATGCGACCTTTATCATGCCTATAAGGTAAGAAAGAATGGTTAGAGAGATGAGAGTGCTGTGATAGGAAAGGCCTGCCACAATGCACACTATTATACGATATATGGGGGTTCTTAATGTTTATGTATTTTAACTTGTGTTTATTAGCTTACCAAAACAGGACCCCACCCCCACCCACCCCCTCAAAAAAAAAAGGGTGCTACTATTTTCCCAATTAGGTAATAGTTAATAGGATGAACCTGTGGAAACATTGTGAATGTGGGTTTTTTTTTTTTTTTTTTCAGCTCACATAGTGAATGATGGGACCCATGATACATATTTAGAAATGTGGATTAGGAAAAAGGAAATAAGTTGAACCAGGGGAAACGTTATGAAAAATGTATCTTGGTCTCATCTCACATATTGAATGACTGAGTGTAAATTGCGTAATTGCTAGAAATGTGCAAATACAAATACTTTGATAGTGGTCAGTTTTACTACAAAAACCTAAGAAAAGATTTATGCTATTTGTGAGGTAAATTAGTATTGATCTAGTTTCTCTAAACTAGGACTAATCCCCTTATCCAAATTAATAGTCTTTCTGCTTTTATTAGGCAAATGGGCTCTTTGATGCACCAAGCTGGTCTTATTTATGATTGGCATAAAATAAAATTTCATCACAATGAAAGCAGTCATTCATGATTGTGTGCCATGAGAAAATAAAAATTTAGTAAGCTGATCAGATTTTTGGAATGAACAATGCCACACAGAAATGTAGGATATTCTTTTTTAATATTGCTCTGCCTGTTGGATTATTTACCGATTAAATTTATCACCGTGAACAACGCTCAGATTATTTTGGTGAATTGATTCTTTCCTGCGGACAAGGATGGGACGTACTTGATGCCACAAAGGGATTCTCTATAGGGACCAACTTCTGTCATTTTTCTCTCTGGAACTGGCCTTGATTTTCAGAATGAACGGAATTTCAATTTTTGGAAGATAGTATCCAATCAGGTGGCACCTTCTCAACCCCAAGTGACTGGATTTTTGCCAAATTTTGAAGTGCTGTATCGCAAAAGATAGGCTTAGGCATCTAAGTCTTTTTAATGCTTGATCATTGGTTCTGTTATTCAGGTTCCAGTGAAATGCAGAATTAACATATTTGATTTTCAGTTTTAAGGTTCTTTTTATCTGTTTTTAGGTTAGCATCTTGTTGGGATGCTTCCAATTACATTGTTATATGCCTTCACGGTACTCTTTGATGATCCTACTTGTGTAAAAGGATTTATTTCGTGGCATTACCTATCTCATATACTTTTACAAATCAAAGAATCTATCTCATTACTTTTTGCATTTAATTTTATTGTCATTTGCTTATGTTGCGGAATTGTAGCTCGACCTGTGTTATGCATTAGCAAGAAATGCAATAAGCCAAAATAATGCTAAGAGTAATACCATGTAATTGCATGTTTTGGTGTTCAACTAGATGAGATGTCTACGACCTTTTTATCTGTTTATTTTAGACCTTGCATTGGAACTGTCCCATAATTGGCACTTATTTATTTATTGATATTGGATGGAAATCCAAATGCGATTACCCGAAAGCAGTTAATGTGTGCTTGGGAGGTACCAATCTGCCTAAAGGCGGTTGGTGGTTATTTATTTATTTGTTTTTATGAATGTTCATGCATGTTCTATTAATCGGAGGGAAAAGATACATTTTACATTAATTGATGATTTCTTCAGATTCACATGTATATTTGATGTTAAATTAATGTGAGTCTTTTTACATATTCAAATGATAGGGAAAAAATAAAAATAAAAATAAAATAAGGATATAGATTAAAATTTATTATACTTGAATGTAAAAATACTTGGAAAAGGTGCTTAAAAGATTTGGGTCTGTTTGGTACGTGAGTTTAAACATATATTTTTTTTTAACAATATTACACGTATTTTTATATACTTTTTCATTCACACATATTTCTAAAAAAACTAAAAATTATTGTTTAAACACACGTACCAAACGAGCACAAAATATCACATTGTTGAGCTTCCCATCTACGAATGCATGAATTTAAGCGAAAGATTAGTGTGTGTGTGATTGATTGGCACCCAGTTTAAGCCTTTTTTTATACATGGCTCGTGAGTACGCCACAAAAAAATTGGGTTTCACTATCTGGTTTAAGTCTAGAAATCAACTTTAGATCCCTATGTAAATATTTAACATTGTACAACTTAAGGTGGTGCAATATCCATCATTTACCGTGTTTACCATTTAACATTGTACAACTTAAGGTCTTGGATTTGACCGATCTACCACTCTCATTGTACACCTTAAGGTCTCAGCTCTCACTTTCTACTACTCGCGTTGCATCTTCTACTGCAAACTTAAACTCGAAGCTAATCTCCATCAGCTCAAGGTCTTCATCCACCTATTGTTGTTCAACAAGAACACAAATGATAATCTCTCAATTTTCAATCTCAAATCCCGTGTCGAACCAATGATCTTGCAATGGGGTTATAATCTTAATTTGCAATATGGTGGCTGCGTTCAGCGTGGGTGGTAGCATATATGGTGGTGTGGTTTGCGGTGTATGTGGATGAAGGGAGAAATTAAGAATAAAAATAAAGGAAAAGATATTTTAATAAAACAAAGAAAAAAATGAGGTGTTTTTTGTTTTGTTTCTATGAATAGCTAAAACTAGAGAAATAATCTTCGTAAGTTAAAATTTTATTTAAAAATTGGCCTAGCCTAATATGAACATTTTTTTTTCAATAATTCTTCTCCATCACTAATATTTTTAGATTTGATGTGATGTTTTGCAATTATTACAATGATGTTTCTTAAAAGATTTTTTTTAAAAAAGAGAGTAAGTGTTGCTTGGCACGTGTCAATTGAAGTGGACAAGAAACAGATATTGAATATAAATGGTGACAATGACATATGTTGAAAAATTAAGCCCTATCTCAATTTGGTTTGTAGTGCTCTGATTACATACAATTAAAAAAGAAGAAGATATTTTGATAATAAAACAAAGGAGGTTTTATTTTTAATTTAATGAATAGTTAAAATAGAGAGATTATCTTCTTAAGTTAAAATTTTATTTTAAAATTGGGCTTAACATTGGCCTAGCCTAATTTTAACTTTTTTGTTTTCTATCATTGGCATGTGATGTTTTGCAATTATTACAATGATGTTGCTTAAAGATAAAAAACTTAAAAAAAGTGTTTTAAGACTTAAGTGTTATATAAGTGGACAAGAAATGGATATTGAATACAGAAGGTGACATTGACATATGTAGACGAATTAAGAAGATGACTTGTCTTAATTTGGCGTATGTGTTTTGGTTTGTTAGTGCTCTGATTACGTATAATTAAAAATTGTGAAAAGTTTCAATCTAGAAAGTGAAAGTAAAATCTTGTGGGATTTCTTTTTAAAAATCTTGTTAAAAATATTACTAAATAAATATCTCACTCCGCTCTCTCTGGGAGTTACCAACCTACTGCACTCACCCATTTGAGAATTTCTTGTTTAGATACAATGAGATGTTGTACATAGAATTTAAATGAAATGAAATGAAATTATCACTTCATAACGAGAGGCGAAAGACAATTTACATAGGGAAACACTTGCAAATAGAGATAGGAGAAACATCATCATTTGAAATGAAATTATCACTTCTTAACGAGAGGCGAAAGACAATTTACATAGGGAAACACTTGCAAATAGAGATAGGAGAAACATCATTTATTCATAATACATAGTAATTGGGATTGCAAATGCATTACCACTACCCTGTTGTTGACAAGGCTCTAAGGGTAAACCTCAATGAGAGACCTCAGACCCATAATAGGAGTTATCTTATAGTGGCTGAAGCCAGCAGCCAAGAAGAGCTTCTTCCATTCTTTTTCGTTACGTTCTTTGCCTGTCAGGTAGACCATCATCACCAGATCAAAGCATAATTGTGTTTCGGTTGACTCCTTGTCCATTTCCTGGATTCCAAGGACCATGTCTATGATTATCACCTTCCCTTCCTTGTTTTTGCTCAAAATTGCTTCTCTACATTGCTTCAATATCTTCACACACTCTTCGTCGCTCCAGTCATGCAGAATCCACTAAATGTGAAGTTTGAGCCACAGTTTAGACGCTTGTAATAACATTAGAAAAAGAACATTTTATCTATAAAAACAAGATCCTGTAGACTATTAAGTATGTATAATGTTGAATTGGCAAGAACTAGAGCTGGTGGTACCCCTTTTTTTAATGGTTGGAAATCCTACACTACTACTCGAACCCATTCCCCAATCCCCTAAACCCCCTAAGCTCTAAGGCTTGGGAGGTACCATCCTGCATAACCGGCGGGTGGTGAGCTGGTGGTTAGCTAGCACTATATATGGTCCTAACAAGTGGTATTAGAGTGAAGTTACAGGTTCGAATACCCAGGTGCCGCTGGGGGCGATTGTGAGCCTTATTGGGGGGGGTGGGTGGCAACACCCTATACGATGTTGACCTCAACACCCTATATTCACTGTCTCACTTGGAGCATGGCATTAGTACTTGATAGCCTAGCTTACAGGTGCAACCAATGGCAGTGGGCAGGGTTGGTCCTGGGACCACCTTGGCCACCCCCCCCAAAAAAAAAAATATATATATATATATATATATATATATATAATAATTTAAAATTTTATTTCTATTTATCTTTAAAAAAATTTTGGGGCCATCCTAAATTTGTTTTATGTCAATAAAATTAAGTTTTGGTTCATAATTTGAGCAACTTAATAATATATTTGGATCTTTTAAGCAAAAAAGAAAAACTCACAAAAAAATAAAGAACTAAAATCTGAAAAAAAAAAAAAATATATATATATATATATATAATAAAACTACTACAGATTGGATAGTGATTTGATTCCTTCGACCAAACATATTGCCCAATACAACATAATTTTTAACCTTTTATTATTTTTTATTACAATATTATTTTTCCTCACTAAACATATATTACTTATTTCTCATTTTTAATTATTTTTTCTTGTTTATTTTTAACCACATACATCTTCTATCTTCTTGATTTTTACACTTCATACTTTTAAATTTTATCACATCTTCATCTATACTTTTACATCTACGTTTTGCCTTCCTCTTTGTTAGTAACTTTTGTGTCTTTTGCTAGTATTAGTGCGGTAGTGCCTCTTCTCAAGTTTTGAGTTTCAGATTTCTCAATATGATTTTTTTTTTTTTTTAGCTGTACACCTTTGTTCATTTCTTCTCTTTTCATTTTTTTTTTTTTTTCCTTTTGAGGTTTTTTGGTTTATAAAATGCAAATTTGTTTTGGTTTTAACAACATTTTTTTTTTTAAGCACAAACTTCATGTCAGCCGAATCTTGAATTTGGGCCGATATTTACCGAAACACCCGAAATAGATCGAAGTGACTTGAAATTTTTTTCGAAGTGGAATAGGTTGGGTTATTGTTCCAGTTTGTTTATTAGCATGGTATTTTCCGATTGTTACGGTTGAAACAGAATAAAATTAATAATATTGAATCAAACCTAATTACCTAAAGTCTAAAAAGGAATAAGATTGTGCAATTTATACTTCCTATGGAATACTTTGAACAAAATTCCTAAAGCCGCCACTGGGTGCAACACACTGCAAAACCTCTCATGCCTACCCACAACAGGTACAAACACGAGGCTTTTGTGTGGTTAGCATCTCTGTCTTAACAGAACTCTTTTAATTTCGGTAAAAATTGAGAGGATCCTGAGATAAAGTTCTATAAGCTTCATAAAACTAAAGTAAAGATAATAATAATAAAGATGATAGAATTTAAAACATCTGTATCTACCTTGAGTAAAATTGCATTTGCTGGAGGTATTGCCTCAAACATGTCCCCTCCAATAAAGTCCAAGTTCTTGGTCCCCTGCATGTTAGCTACAACATGTGGAACATCAAACACAGTACACTGAATGTCAGGGAACTCGTTTGAAATGGCAATAGCCATAGTTCCTGTGCCAGCCCCTACATCCACCAAGGACTTTAATCCCTTGAACACCCATTTACACTCTTTGATCAGAACCCTCGCGATCAACTCAGAGTCACTAAGCATGGCATTATAAAACATGTTTGTGAACCTTGGTTCATGAGCCACACAATCCCAAAATGTCATCCCGTGTGTCATTTCAAATGGGGTGGGATCATTGTTTCTGAGCCAAGTACCCAAGAAATCCCAAGTGCTAGTCAATATGGGATCGACTTGGACAAGAAAAAACGGTGCTGCACTCAAGGGCTCATCTTTTAGGAGAAGGCGGGAAGCAAGAGTAAGAGAATACTCTTCTTCTTGCTCACTTTCATCAAATTTTTGTTTAGCAAAGAAGCCAGAATGAACTAGGATGCGCATAAGGCGGTAGACGCAGTGAGTTTTGGTAGGGTGGACATTAAGTGCAGAGACAAGCTTGGAAAGAGACATGGGTTGGCCATGGTTGTGGATGATATCTGGTATGCCTAATTGAATTGCACATTTCAGTGACATTGAGTTTATGAAATTGAAAGCATGATTCCATATATGGGCTTGAGCTTGAAGTAGCTCACTAGCACTTACTTCATTGCTCAAATCCATTATAAATGGTCCAAAGCTACTGTCTGCTTCATTTCACGAGACACTGATTTCTATATATAGTAGTGGAGCTAATTGTTACTAGAGATAGATGGAGTGAAGGAATTTGACGAAGCATGCTTTTGCTTTTCAGCTGAATAAGGAAAGTTAACGGTGGAAACATAATTAGCACGTTTTCTAAGCTAAATATGTGTGATTTAAAAGTTTCTCACGCATTCTGTTTTGCATGCTTTTCACATTTTAATTCAATACCGGGGATGACAATACAAGTCTTTCTTGCTTTACTTTTTTATTTAATTTTTTATTATTATTTTTTTGATGGTTCCCTTGGATCTATCAACTATATAGGATCGATTTACGAGAAAAATGATATATACACAATATTTTTACAATAAATTTTAAGTAACAGGTTGTTATTTGGTTTTTATTGGTAGAAAAAAGTAATTTTAATGGTGAGTTCAAATTGAAATTAGCAACAATTTACAACTTAAAATTTGTTATAAAAATGTTATGAATTTAAAACTCTCTCTTAATTGAAATAAGAAAAAGAGCGGACAACTGGTTTATATTTTCCTTGTTTTAATTTTGATATAACAATGGTTGATTCTTGTCCAGGTTTAATTAAGAGAATGTCCACAGGCGGTGTATTCAAGGCAGACTAGAGTCATTTACTCCTCACTTGTTAATTCTAGGTCAAATTATTTGGTTGGTTTTAAACCATTAGCAATTTTAGTCCCTCAAGTTTAAAATGACGGCTTTTAATCCTAAAAATGATGGGTTTTAGTTTTTCAAGTTTTAAGTAACTGATTTTAGTCCCTTTCAAACTTAAAATGATTTCACCTTTAATCCTTAGTGTATCTAATAGAACAATGATGTGTCAATTTTTAGTTTGAGGACTAAGAGCAGTGATCACATTAAACTCCTAATTTTCTATTAAATGCTGTGATAGGCCAAGAATGTATTGACCATTTGTGATAAATTAACCAATTAATTAGTCAAGTGAATTAATTAGATTTAATTACTTGCAATAAGCGTGGTAGTATAAACAAATCACCAAATAAACTAAGTGCAGCGGAAATTAAATTGACACGATGATTTGTTTATGAATGGGGGAAAACCAACACGGCAAAAATCCCATCGGGTGATTTTAAGGTCACCACTATCAAGAATCCACTATTATCAAAACAAGCGGTTACAAGTAAAGGAATCTTAGTACCTTCTACCAACCTACAGTTGAGCCATTAAGCTAATATCCAATTGGACTTGTTTTATAGTGACAATCTCTCATTGTAATGTACGGCTCATAGTACGTGACTAATCGGCTGCATGAATCCTAGTACGCAACTTCAATCACCAACTAGAGAAGGTTGTTGGCTGCAAAGTTCTTCAGTTCATAACACGATGAAGATCCAGAAAATACTTGGTCACAAAACCCTATAATGCACAAACACAGCAACTTCTACACAAGAACGATAAACTAGGGCAAATTTGTCTCCGACCACAATTTGCTTGAACAAACTTTACTCAACACTTGTGCAACTTGTGTTCACTTTGACAGCCCTTAAAATAATCCTTCTATATGTCTAGAGTTGTGAGAAAAAAAAGCTCAAACACATAATTACGGATTGGAGTCAAAACAGAACTGAAACTCTGTTTTTCATAAACCTCGATAGATAGCCATCTGTCGAGCGGTTGTCGAGCCACGGGGCTGGAACAGCTCTTCAAGCTTGATAGATACTAGTTGTCGAGCTTTAATGAACTTACACTTTTCAGCTTGAATCTTGGACAGACTTGCATGACTTCAACACTTGATCTTGAAACAAAGTTTCTTGAAGTATTAAATACATTCTAGATCTACCCAAATATAAGTAAAGTGCGTTTTGTCAAAGGATTAGTTAATTATATAAAATAGTGACATATGTTCCTAACAAGTGAATCATATATGTCCTAACAATCTCCCCCTTTGGCAATCCGTGACAAAACCAAAACAAACAAATGAACATATGAGAGAAGTTATAAATCACTCAACTCATATTCACTTGTTGAATACAATAAAATCTATCCTAGCACAAACCCTTGAAAAACTTTACAAAAAGAGAGTTTATGGCAAGTAGACTTTGACAACCTGTATTTCTGAAACACTTTAAACAAAACTCATCAAGGCATCTTTGTGTGAAACAAAAAATAATAGATTGCATACACGTAATAAGAAGCATGTGCATAAAGAGAGAAAATAAACAACACATGTAAAGGTAGGTGAAAGAAAGATACATCAACATATAAAGAAGATAAGTACAATGTATGTCAATAATAGTCACAAGACCCATGTACAAGAATAAATGTATCTAAAGTAGAGAATAGAAAAAGATACAATATAATCCTCACTACATCCCTCAGATATCAACACTCCTCCTAACAAAATGATCCTATACTAACTCTCCTCTTAAGTGTGACTACTCTCATATACAAAACCACTCCCCCTTTTTGTCACTAGTGACAAAAGATAAAAGTGTCAAGTAGACATCTCATCTATACTGGAAGAGCTAGCATCTCCATCATCATCATCATCATCATCCTCGGAAGCAGTAGAATCATCATCATCATCCTTATCCTCGGAAGCTACTTGAGGATGTGGAGGAGAAGCCTCAGAAGCAAAGCCACCCATGACCGCCTGTCGTCGTGCTATACGGCCGACACGAATGTTCACTTGATACAACTCAATAGAGAGTGTATCAAGGCGAGCATCTATGCTTCGAGAGTCACATTGCTTGTAGAAGAGGAAGGAGCGGATGTGGATGGAGCAGATCAGGATGGAATCGAATGGGAGGGAGGAGTTGTTGACCCAGACTGCCTTGACCTAAATTGCGCCTCGCTCCGTTTAACAATAACGATGTCTATGGCACACATAAAGGAAAAGTGGTCGGACGCTGGAAAGGGAATAGAAAAGTGGCATAAGATCCTCGTGATAGCTGAAGGAAAGATGGGCTTATCACGGGACGTCGAATCCTCGTGGACATCTATAATAGAAAGAATAAAGTTAGAAGGAAAATCTATAGTAAGATGCTCAAGAAGGGACAACAAAAAGTGAGCACGAGGCTCTGTAATGGAGTTATAGTGAGAAAGAGGGTGAATAACAAATGTCATAACCATGTTCAAAAACCGAAGGCCTTTCGTAAAGTTCGTACAGTAAGTGAATTGATGCTTACCCCAATCGGAAGGGCGTTCACGAAAAAGCGATTTGAGCTCATCTTTGGACACAGTCTTCAGACGCTCACAACTAGTGTAGTTAGGAAACTCTACCCTAGGGACACGGAGCACATCCGTAACAATCATGTGTGTGACAGCAATGCACGTACCTCGAACGCGAGTGATAAATAAGGTATTGAAAAATCAAATCCATGCATGTTAGAGTAAAACTCCTGGATCAACACAGATGGACATGTGACAGGGGGCGTCACACGTGACTCCCAACCCCAATCGTGAATGACATCGGGTAGGCCAATGTCGGCGAAGTCCACCAGGATAACTTCATGTTCAGAATGAATGCCTCGTCGAGAAAATTTCTCCAAGAAGGCCTTTCGAGCATCCTTATCACGGAACAGAATATGTGATGGAGTAGGATCGGAGGAAGTGGATGCCCCAGAACAAAGAGAGTTCTGGGACGGAGTAGACTTGCGTTTAGTTGCCATAGACACAGACTAACGTAAATAGAAGGAGAGGGAGAGAGAGAGAGAGAGAATCAGAAAAGTCCCAAAACAATTTAAATATAACAAGTATATTGAAAAGAGAGTACGTATGCATGAGAAATGCATAAACATGTGACATGCAATATAAAAAGCATCATGGGCTCAGCCCAATCCAATCCAACTAGCACACAATCAATTTGCACACATCTAAATGCATGATAATACTGTTATAATGATTATGTGATGCAATGCATGAGATTTTAAACTCATTTAAGCAACAACTAATCCTAAAATTTCAACAAAAACTCATCAATTTTGAAAAACTCCAAAATTTTTCAAAATCCCCAAAACCTAGGTTTCAAAACATGAAATGCATGAAAATGAGAGATTAGAAACTCACCAAGTGAAGAAAAACTTGGAAAAACCTTGAAGAAACCTTGAGGAAAAAGTTTGGAGTGAGTGAGAGAGGTTTGGGAGGCGAAAAGACGAGTCTGTTGAGAGAGAGATCGAGAAAAGTGAGAAATGGATTGCGCTAAACCTTTATATAGAAGGTAAGTAAATCTCGACAAATAGAGGTGTCGAGATAGGTTTTGAGAAATGTGTCGAGCAAAAAGGCTTCGACAACTTTAGGTGTCGAGGAACAATTCAACAGACACGATTAAAGAATATCCATCGATCCACTAGCTGTCGAGAAGCTATCAAGAGGTTAGGAGCTTTCTCGATCGATTCACCTAGTTGTCGAGAGGTGTCAAGATTGCAATAAGAAACAGCTTAAAAGCTCGACAAATAAGCTAGGTGTCGAGGAGGTGTCGAGAAGTCATTGAGATTGCTTAAAAACAGTTTTTCAAGAAGGGAAAAACACAGATATGAATAAAATCAAGCATGCAACTTAACCAAAGATCCAATCAACCTTATAAACCCTCAAAATCATCTCTCAACAACAATTTAAGCACATGGATTCCAAACACACACACACACACACACACACACTAAACAAGTCTAACCAATTTTATATTTCAAAAACAAGTTAAAACAGTTTAATGAACATATATTAACACATGTAAACCTTGTGATGGCTAAATTACATTGTACCTGCACATGTATCAAAAGTAGTAAAGAATATTGCGTGTTGTGTGTGAAAAATATCGCAAGATTGTATAAGTGTATACATGTTATGACAATTTGAGATATGAGAAAATCACTTTAACTCACACACAATCATAACTGTTTGATGGAGAGTATCACCTTCGAGATACATCCTATAACTCCCACATCTCCTAGTATACATGCTTACAATCATATATAAAGTATTTTGTTCTTTTTGCTTTTATTTTTCTTTGCATATTTTTCTTTTAAGCAAATCATGAATGGGCATATAAGAGAAAAAAAAAAAAAAAAACCTAATGATGTTAAGCATTTGACATTCCAATTTTGCTATGCCAAAGCACACAAATGTCATTAACGTTGCACTTTTGCTATGCCGAAGTATACAGATGTCATTGCATGATTGGCGGCAACATGATGGTGAAATGATTATTTATGCATTTCTCTTAGGATTTTGTAGTCCTTCTTGTCAAAAAGAGTGATACGAGTGTTAAATACAAGAGATTACTTAATCTTACTCATCACAAACACGAGCCACAAAGCTCACTTGCTTAGTTGTGCATATAAATGTTCATCTAAGCTACAAAAGATACAAAATTTAGAAAATTTTGTTTCAATGGTCATTCAAAGTACACAAGTACCAATATACACATACACACACTGTTTTTGTATTTTTCAAAATTTTCAAATTTTTTTTTTAAATTTTGAAAACAAAACAAAATAAAAACTAAACAACCAAACAAAAATAGATAAACAACATGAAAGCATGAAAGAAAAATGCAGATGTATGAAAGCATGATTCTAAAAGCAAATGAGAAATCAAGTAAAGAGAGTACAACTTTAGATAGAAAGAATTAACGCAAAGGACAAACAGAAAGAAAATTAAGTCTTAGGATCCTTTATAACCCACACAAGACGAGTCCTTGGCCGTGAAGATGAAAAGACACGTGTCCTAGTATGACTACTAAAGGGCATAGAGGAATTAGAATTCCCTTGAAATTGAGTCAAAAAACTTAAAACTTTTAATAACTCACCAAGAATAGGTACAGAGCCTTTAGATAAAGGATGAGACATATTTGACACTCGGTTATGAGAAAACAACTTAAAACAATTAGGACGAGTGTGACTTGAAACACCACAATAGTGACAAACATGAGTACTTTTAGAACTAGGTTTTTGAGAAGGAGGTCTAACCTTGGAGGTTGAAAGAGATCGTAACTTATGACAATTTGACATAATATGACCAACAATATGACAATGATGACAAGTGGGGACAAAAACATAATTTTTATTCAACCTAAGAGGAGTTTTAGACATAGGTTTAGAAACTTCAATGTTAACATCAGATATTTTACCTTTGTCTATCCTAGCAAAATTAGTCTTCAACTCTTCATTATTCCTTTTAAACGGAGGAATATAAAAATCCTTTTCTTTTGAGTTAGGCTTAACAACAAGTTTGAGACTAGTCAAATTTTCAACTTCAGTTTTGAATTCAACTAGTTGCTCTTCCAAACTTTTAATTTTGTCCACCCGAGATGAAATTTGATTTTTAAATTTCTCATTCAAATTATTGGCTTCATCCAATTTTGCAATTAATTCATCTCTTTCAAGTTTGACCTTTTTAAAATTAGCTTTTAATTTTGTAGAACATTTAAGAGATTTCATACAAAAATTATAAAATTTACAATAGGCATCTTGAATATCATCATCATCATTCAACACAGGATCATGCAAATCAAAACAATCAAGAGTTTCCATGACAACAAAATCAATGGATCACACAGCAAAGATTAAAACCTAATCAAAGTGTGCCTGCTCCGATGCCACTTGATAGGCCAAGAATGTATTGACCCCTTGTGATGAATTAACCAATTAATTAGTCAAGTGAATTAATTAGATTTAATTACATGCAATAAGCATTGTAGCACAAACAAATCACCAAATAAACTAAGTGCAGCGGAAATTAAATTGATATGATGATTTGTTTACGAATGGGAAAAACCAACATGGCAAAAACCCCACCGAATGATTTTAAGGTCACCACTCCCGAGAATCCACTATTATCAAAATAATCGATTACAAGTAAAGGAATCTCAATATCTTCTACCAATCTACAGTTAAACCCTTACCCCAATACTCAATTGGACTTGTTCTGTAGTGACAATCTTTCCTTGCAATGCACGGCTCCTAGTACGTGACTAACCGACCGCACGGATCCCAAGACGCGACTTCAATCACCAACTAGAGAAGGTTGTTGGCTGCAAAGTTCTTGATTTCATCACACAATGAAGATCCAGAAGATGCTTGGTCACAAAACCCTACAGTGCATAAACACGGCAACTTCTACACAAGAACAATGAACTAGGGCAAATTTGTCTCCGGTCACAATTTGCTTGAACAAACTTTGTTCAACACTTGTGTAACTTGTGTTCACTTTGACGGCCCTTAAAATAATCATTTTATATGTCTAGGGTTGTGAGAAAAAAAAAAGCCTAAACGCATAATCACAGTTTGGAGTTAAAACAAAACTGAAACTTTGTTTTTCATAAACCTCGACAGATAGCCATCTGTCGAGCAGCCATTGAGCCACGAGACTGGAACAGCTCTTCAAGCTCAATAGATACTAGTTGTCAAGATTTAATGAACTTGCATTTTTCAGCTTGAATCTTGGACAGACTTGCATGGCTTTAACACTTGATTTTGAAACAAAGTTTCTTGAAGTATTAAACACATCCTAGATCTACCTAAATACAAGTAAAGTGTATTTTGTTAAAGAATTAGTCAATTACATAAAATAGTGACATATGTTCCTAACAAGTGAATCACATATGTCCTAACAATCTGACAAGTGATCCTTCCCCTAGTTGTCTTCCACTGGAAATTTGGAACACCTTAATTTGAACCCTCCTTTGCCTCTGCTGTCAATACCAGATCTTCCAAATCCACAAGCAACTCCAAATTCTCTATCATGAAGACCTCTGTCACCCAATTTCAGCACAGAACAATATCTTTAGCATCTGTAAACGCCTATTGAGAAGTGCACCAATTTTCCCTGTAGCAGTGCGCTTTCAATTTTCATTCACGTTGTGCATGTGTTCGTTTATGGATAGGAATTCTTCTTAATTAACTAGACCAATGATTTGCATGGTTTGGTGGTTTACTGTTCTCTTGAAGGCGCGCATGGGAACAGCAAAAGAGTTTTTTACTCTTGAACAGAAAAATTATTAGTAGGATTCTTTTCATAATTTATTGATCATTATAATTTGTCGCTAAAAGTAGAGACACGGCTAAAGATTCTGAAATCTTAGACAAAGAAATTAACATTAGGTTTTTTTTTTTTTTTTTTTTTTTTTCATGAACCATTCATCATCGTCACGATACTTTCAAGCTAATCTTTGCCGACATGGTTCATATACAAACATTATATTTCAATTGGTTTCGTTAATTTTTTAATTATTTAGAGAAAGTGGAGTGAAAATAATGAGAAGATAAAGTCTTTGTGATAGTGTAAATGGTCAGATTTTCTAATTTTGATTTAGAGAAAACGAATGAGAGCAACTGACACTACAGTGTCTGGTTCGGCGCCATGCTTAAAAGAGAACATCCTTCTGATATATCCACCTCTTGTTTGATAATTGAAAAGATATTTAATTGTTCTCATATTTTTGTTATCAAGTGTCCGTGATCCATGTATTTCTTTAGATATGGAACTTAACGAAATGCTCTCTTAAATTTTCTTTCTTCTAAGTTGAACTAAATAATGGATAAAGTTTAGTTACAAAATTAGTTGTAGACTTAGGTTACAACTTTACTTAATATCTTTTTATTAGAAGTAAATTTTGATAAATCCACCATTGGATTATATTTTCTTCTTATATCCTTCATGCTTACAAAATTTCTAGAAAATTAAAGTTAAATAGCTATGTTATAAATAAATTGTTTGAATTGCAAGTTTTTGTAATTAAAAATTATACATAAAATATAAGTTTATAGATTATATGGTAAATAATATCTGATTGATACAAAATTTGACATGTGTATTAAGAGTGTAAAGAATATGCAGTTCAACGGTTAGATTTTCAAAATATGTAGTAATGTTACAACTAATTTTGTAGCTAAATTTTGTCTATCAATAATTAAAAAGTCACCAATCAAGTAATTTAATAATCCATGTATTTCTTTGTAGATATGGAACTTAACGAAATGATCCCTCTTAACCTTTCTTTCTTCTAAGTTGAAATCAATAATCAAAAAGTCCTTGTGTATACCATTAAAAAAAATAAATAATAATAATAATAATAATAATAATAATAATAATAATAATAATAATAATAATCACCTAAGTAATTCCATAATCCATGTATTTCTTTTTAGATATGGAACTGAACAAAATCCTCTCTCTTAATCTTTCTTTCTTCTAAGTTGAAATCAATAATAAAAAAGTCACTGAGTAATTCCAAGATCACACCCTTTATCACACTTTTTTTTTTTTTTAACTTTTTTTTTTTTTTTTTTTTTTACAACTATTACTTTAATCGATTGCCTGCCTTTTTAACATGGTCTCACAATTTGTTATTCATCACTTACAGCCTATCACATCGTAGTTATGAAAAAATTGTGGCACAAAGGGTGTTGTTGTAGATTTTTTCAAAGTCACCTATATACACCTTAATAGAGATTGCATTTGCTAAGAAATTGTATGAAATATGGTCATTATATAATAGAGTGGAAGTACTTATACCTTGTTAGTTAGCTCTGTTCAAGGGTTAGTCCGGGTTAGGTTAGGGCTTTACTAGGATTCGACTCAATCCCACTAGGCGGTAGAACATGAATATTGTAAGGTTGAATTTAATCAACCATCTTGTTGGCTTTATTCTATACCAAATTTGTTTGTCTTTCAGCAATTAGTAACCTTGTATTTAGGTGGGTTTGTTGTAAGGGTAGTGAGTGAGATAGAGTGTTGAATGCTCAAGAGTGTACAAGAAAATAGAGTCTCACGGCTGGATCTTGCGGGTGACTCGCGGCTGCAAGCTGCTAGAAGCATCACACGTGCCAAGCATGCCGGAAGTTGAAGCGTTATGCAAGTTGGAGCACTACAGGACAAAATAGGACAACTCGCCATTCTGTTATTTCACGGCTGGATCTCGCGACTTAGTCAAGTCGCGAGGCCAAGCCGCGAGCCAGCCTTGTTTTGAAAAACCTGACGTTTCACATTCCATTCTCACCCTAGTATAAATACCTCTTATACCCACGAAAGAATGAGAGCTTCCAGAGATAATTTTGAGAGAGAAACCCTAGAGTAAAACAAGATTGATTCATCCACAATCTTTACATAAGAGACTCTTCAAATTCCTCAACTCTCTTCCTCTCCATTGTTAAATCCTTGAGAGACATTTTACCAAAACCTTTTCTTACCATATCCATTACTGTGAGAGGGCTGTTTGGTGTTCGAGAAGCGATTAGAAGGAACCAATTTACATTGGTTGATGCTATAGTCAAGTAGCGGAATCCGGGAAGCTAGAAAAGAAATAGGTTCGGCGCAACCTCATTGGAGCAAGAAGCTTAGAGGGCTTAGGTACACTGGATAGATTAGGCTTGGAGGGTCTATTGTTGTTCATGTATCCCAACTACATTTTCTAGTGGATTGTTTACCGTTTGGAGAGCGGCGGAGAGGTTTTACGTCGAGGGCTTCGGTTTCCTCTTCAATAACACATCGTGTGTCGTCCTTGTGTTTGCATCTCTCTTCCCTTTATTTTTGCCTTTTATTTTCGGCTGTGGATGTGATTTTAATTGGCATAGATTGTTTACCAATTCTGTATTAAGCTTTTATTTCATGTTCCGCACATTAATTGTTTGATATAAAGCTTGAATTGGTAATTTGTAAATTGGGGGTCTAAACGTTTAAGGGTGTTTTTACACTATTTGAACTTTCAATTGGTATCAGAGCAGGTGCACTTGTTATGGTTTAATTACCTAAGTGCGATCCTAGACCCCTTTGTTATGGATACTGTTATGGAAAATGCCATGTTGAATTGTAGTTTAAGTGTTTGTGAAAATAACTCTATGAGTATGTTTGAAGGGTGTCTTAACAATGAACTCGTAGAGTTGTTAAAAACAAAGAAACATGCTAGGATATTTGTTCACATACTGAAATATTTTGAAAATAAGAATCACATCTTACACAATAGCATATTTGAATCTAAATCGTTGATTAAGAAATACAAAAGAAAAAATAGAATGTTGTGTGAGATGATTGATAGTCTGAAAATGAAAGGTCAATCTAATAGAAGCATGAAAACTGAAGATAAGATTCTCTTGAAGGTCAAGAATGTTTGTCTCATGTGAGCTTATTTGTGCATACCTCATTGAAGGTATTTAATTCATGCTTGTGATATCTTGACAAATGGGTGTTCTCGTCATATGACAGGGGATAAATCACTGTTTAAGACACTCAAAGAGAAGGTTGGTGACTATGTAACTTTTGGTGATGGAAGTCATGCTCAAGTTCTCGGTAAAGGGACCATTGAGATACCTGGATTACCTCTGTTGAAAGATGTTTTATACATCAAAGGGCTGAAGGCAAATCTTTTGAGCATCACTCAAATATGTGATGAGGATTTCCTTGTCCAATTCTCTAAGAAGGGATGCTTAATCATCAATGAAGAAGGGATTCAAGTCTTGGAGGGAAATCGGACTACAGACAATTGCTATGGAGTAGTTCCTATGGCACCCATTTTGTGTAGAAGTGCTCGCATTGACATGTTGGAACTGTGGCATCACAGATTTGGGCATGCGAATTTCAAACAAGTAGCTAAAGTGTCTAAACTTGAAGCAGTTGAGGGACTTCCTAAGTTTGGAAAGGTGAAGAAGACTATTTGTGGTGCATGTCAAATGGGAAAGCAAACAAAGGCAAGTCATCACAAGGTGAATGTGATTGCTATTTCACGGTGTTTAGAGTTACTTCATGTTGATCTAATGAGGCCTACAAGAACTAAAAGTCTAGGAGGAAAGAGGTACATTATGGTCATTGTGGATGATTACTCAAGATACATTTGGGTTGAATTTCTTAAAGAAAAATCAGAAGCATGTGAAAGGTTGGAAATTCTTTGCAAGAAGCTACAAAACAAGAAAGGGGTCCCTATTGCCAAGATAAGAAGTGATCATGGGAAGGAGTTTGAGAATGCAAGATTTGAGTCTTTCTCAGAAAAGAATGGAATCAAAAAGGAATTTTCAGCCCCAAAAACTCCTCAACAAAATGGAGTGATAGAGAGAAAGAATCGGGTAATTTAGGAAATGGCAAGAGTCATATTACTTAATAAGCAAATACCTCAAAAGTTTTGGGGAGAAGCCGTGAGCACCTCGTGTCACATTGGCAATAGAATATTCTTCCGAGTAGGAACAAAGAAGACCGCCTATGAGATTTGGAATGGAAAGAAGCCCGGAGTAAAGTATTTCCAAGTGTTTGGAAGCAAGTGTTATATATCCTAAATGATCGGGAGAATCTTGGGAAATTTGATGCAAAAAGTGATAAAGGTATTTTTCTTGGGTACTCTACTACTAGCCGGGCGTATAGAGGTTTTAACAAGAGAACTAAGACAGTGATGGAGTCCATCAATGTCAAGATTAATGATGCCTTAACAAAGGTCGAGATGATTGATGATGGAGAAGGGCCGAGCACCAAAGAACTCGATGTTGAGGTTGAAGCTCTTGATATAGAAGTTGAAGGATCTACACCGGAAGAAGAGTCAACTCCCATGAACCAAAGAATGGAAACAAGATCGATGTCTAGAACATCAAGTCCTCTCACTCCATCGGAAGTCCATCCTCCCATCTCACGGAGTGATGAAGTCTCCACATCAAAGAAGCCATCATCAAGAGTGATTAAGAATCATCCGGAAAGCAACATTATCGGGTCTCTAGATGAAGGTCTTCGCCTCAGAAAAGGAAACATCCTTTTGGCCAATCATGTAACATATCATTGCTACCTTGCTCAATTTGAGCCAAAAAGGGTAGAAGAAGCTCTTCAAGATGAGAATTGGGTTGAGTTAATGCATGAAGAACTGAATCAATTTGTGAAGAATGATGTGTGGGAACTTGCCCCAAGGCCTGAAAATGTTCATGTCATAAGCACTAAATGGATATTCAAAAACAAAACCGATGAAGATGGAGAGATAATACGGAATAAATCTCAGTTAGTAGCTCAAGGATACACTTAAGTAGAAGGAGTATACTTTGATGAATCTTTCGCTCCTGTGGCAAAACTTGAGTCTATTCAAATTCTCATGTCCATTGCATGCACTATGAACTTCAAACTCTATCAAATGGATGTTAAATGTGCATTTCTAAATGGATACCTAAATGAAGAAGTGTTTGTTGAGCAACCAAAAGGCTTTGAGGATCCTTACTTTCCGATCATATGTCGAGATTGAAGAGAGCCCTTTATGGCTTAAAACAAGCACTTAGAGCTTAGTATGATTGGCTTACACATTACCTCTTGGATAGAGGATTCAAAAGAGAATATGCCGATCGGACTTTGTTTGTCAAAAATGATGAAGATTATCTCCTTGTGGAACAAGTATATGTTGATGACATAGTGTTTGAAGCTACCATTGAAGATCGAGCTATTGAATTCTCTGAGGAGATGAAGAAAGAATTTGAGATGAGTATGGTGGGGGAACTCACATTTTTCTTGGGCCTTCAAGTCAAACAACAGAAGGAAGATATATTCGTCTCACAAGAAAAGTATGCTAGAAACATTATCAAGAAGTTTGGACTAGACTCTAAAAAACATGCCTTCACTCCCATGAGCTCGTCTACTAAACTGAATGTTGATTTTTCCGGAGTGGAAGTGAGTCCTACCTTATATAGGAGTATCATTGGGAGTTTACTCTATCTTACAGCTAGTAGACCGGACATTGCATTCAGCGTTGGTGTTTGTGCCAGATATCAAGCTGCTCCAAAGGAATCACACTTGACTGTGGTTAAGCGAATTATTTGATATATCAATGGAACTTCGGACTATGGTCTGTGGTATTCAAAAGACTCAAATGTTTGTCTTACCGGGTATTCGAGATCTTGACCGGGCTGGTAGTGTGGACGATCAGAAGAGTACCTTAGGAGGATGTTTCTACCTTGGTAACAATCTTGTCTCATGGATGAGCAAGAAACAAAATTCTGTGTCTCTCTCTCTTTGCTGAAGCAGTAGTACATAGTCACTGGAAGTTGCTGCACCCACTTCTTTGGATGAAGAAATTACTCCATGACTATGGAATTCCTCAAGAGACGATGTGTGTCTTCCGTGACAACACCAGTGCCATTAATCTGTCTAAGAACCCCGTCCAAAGATTCAAAATCTAAACACATAGAGATACGTTACCATTTCATTCGAGATTTGGTAGAAGAAAAATTTGTGTGTCTTGAATTCATACACACCGACAATCAAAAGGCGGACATCTTCACCAAGCCTCTCGATGGTCCACGATTTGAATCCCTCCGTAAGACCATTGGTGTTGGTACAATTCCTTGAATCTCTTGTGTGATGTGTGCTTCACATATTTGCAATGTGTTATTTTGTTTCTTTAGGCACACACTACTTTGCTGATTTTTTTTATAGCATGTTTCTATTGGATGTTAATTGCTGTGTTTGTTTTTGCTGTTTTTACATTGTTGTTTTTTATCAATCTTTTCTCTCTTGTGTGTCAAAAAAAAAAATTCCAAAAACCACATAAAAAGTAGAAAATCAAAAAGTTTGATTGACATTGTTGAGTTTTGTCTCAAAATTTGTTTTGCCTTGTACCTCTGTGCTAATGGCTTTGTGTATTTACGAGCGTAACTTGTTTCTTTGCACTTTTATCACTCTGAAAGAAATCTTGCAATCTATGTGACTGTTGTAAATAGATCTTCAAACTTGTCATGGATGATTAGTGAATGGTTATGTTGATCTTGAGACATGCATAGACTTGTGCCTATATATCTTCCCACTCTTTATTTTTGTTTTTGCTAAAAAGAGCTCACCAAATGTGAATCTCCAAATGAAAAGAGATATTGAGTTGTAAAAGTCTCTCGCACATACTAGTATTCGACTAGAAAAAAGGGAAAGCGACCAAAAATTAAAGTGAATGTTTATTCAAAAAGCCAAAGGCTATCACATCAGGATGAAATATCAATTATCACTCTCACAATGAGAGGTGATTGTTTCAAAAGGATCAAAACGATCAAATGTTATGATTGTGAGTGGAGTCAAATGTAAAGCTCCAAGTTATGTGTTCAAGTCTTGTGGGAGGTCATATATGTATACTTTTATAATTGAGATGGGTCATATGATCTAGTGCTAATTGTGTATGCCTTGGTTGAATTGATCATTGAAGCTTCACATTAGACAAAGGACTATCTCATTGTTGATACCCACACACAACACACAAGTTTATGTTCAATAAATGTCATATTCATTTGTGTGATTGTACTTGATGAAATGTGTTTTCCCATGCTTAATCTTTGTTGATTCAAACACAAAAAGTTTTCTGAGTGTTTCAGTTGTTTTTGGAAAGTATTTTATTTTCTCAAAATCTGAAAATTTCAAAAACAGTGTTGCCCTGTTTTGGCGACTCGATCGCGGGTTAGTCTAGTCGCATGCAACAGTCACGAGATCGTGGGTCAGTTTTGGCGACTTGTTCGTGAATGGAAGGTCCAGTCGCAAGGGGTACACAGAGATTTTTGCAGCTCATCTCGTGACTCCCTCGCGAGTGATACTTCCAGACGCGAAAAACACTTAGCAAATTTTTCAAAATTTCCGTTTTGAAGTTTTTTGGCGGGTTATTTTGGCGACTTCCTAGCGATCGTTGAGGTCTAAAAAGGATCATAGTAAGGGAGGCCCAAAAAGAGTGAGCCAGGCCCAAAAGGAAAAGAACAAGCTAAGTCCAAAGAAGCAGGTGCAAGCGGACCACAAAGGAATAAAGAGGCCCAGGAGGCTTGAAGCCCAGACGAAGAAGCATCGAGAAGAAAAAGAAACCCACGGCAAGAGGATAAGTAGTCGGGATCCTCAACAACCATCAAGTGGCGCGGATCCTTCCAAGCACACAGTCAAAAGAAAGACTAGGTGTTGAGGTCTAAAAATCACAAAAAAATAAGCCCAAGAAAGAATAAGCTAGGCCCAAGAACGAGTAAGTTAAGCCCCGAAGAAAAAAGACCAAGTCCAAAGGGATTGAACGAAAGGCCCCGAGGATCCCGAAGCCCGAAAAGGAAAAGCAACCAAAGAAGAAAAAAGAGAACATCACAAAGAAAAGTACAAGACGCAAGGATCCTCGGGGACCATCAATAAGCGAAGAAAAAAAGAAGACCAGGACAGATCGATAGAAAGAAAAACAAGAAAGAAAACAAAAGGACGCAAGCGACCCTTCATGGCACGCATGATGAGAAAAGGCGTCGGGAACCAAAACAAGGAAGAAGAATGTCAACAAAAGCGATTTCAAAAGAGCGAACAGATTCCGCCCAAATAGGAAAGAAACGGAAGAGTAAAAGACACCGAGAAGTGAGGATGCCGAGAAGGGCATACCTCAAAGACACCCCAAAGAGGATGGCCAATCGAAACTTTCAAAGGAACCAGAATCAAGAGAAGGAAAGAATGAGCGAAAACGGAAAAGGGGACTTACCGAGATGATGAAGACAGAATCTAACTCTGTTTGCAAAAGACCAAAACAGGGGAACCAACGGTTTCCCAAGACGCCTAAAAAACTCCACTATAAAAGGAGAGGATGGGTTGTGAAGAAAGGCAAATGAGAAAAAAGAAAGGAACAGAGTAAAAAGGAGAAATTCTCTAGGAAAAATTATCGAGAATTTAGGCGAAAAGAAAATATTGAGGGAAAACGAATATCGCTTTCCCGATATCCTGTAAAAAGCAACTATGGCACATGCTCGGATCCAACAAGAATCAAACTTTGCAAGTTTTGAAGGCTGAAATAGCCATTCAAGGCTGCAATTTTTGAGCTTGATTGGACCTTGTATCACGCCCTAGTAAGCTTGCAGTAATCAAACAGATAATGTTTTTAATGAAATATTGTTCCCGGGATCCCCACAAGATTGCCGTTTTTTTGTCTTGCTAATCCTCGCTTATTCTTTCTTTCTCGAACTCACGTTGTTAAATCTGGCATCCCTCGATATCCTTGTTTGTCATCTTTTTGTATGTTGTCGTGAACATTCTCTCGCATCCACTTGATTCTCAAAACACCATTTAGTCTGCGGTGAGTCGAGGCCCAGTCCACCAAATCCTCCTTTTCTTTTTCATTCGGGCTCGGGATCCTTGAGCCTGGACATCCTGAAAAAGACACTCTCACACTAGGATAGCTCGAAAAAAAAGGACAGAAAAAGAAAATAAGAAACAAAGCAAAAGAACACAAGCGCCAAAAAAAAACCAACGACCTCTCATGGCACAAGCGGACAAAGTCTCGGGGAACCAGAATAGAGAAACACAAAAAAGAGAATGGTAACAGGCGGCTTTCAAGTTGGCAGAATAGGATTCCGCCCATATGGAAAAAAAAGGGGAAAAGTGGAATTGCCAAACGGTGATACCGAGAAGGGCATACCTTAGCACATCCCAAAGAAGGTGGCCAACCAGGGACTTTCAAAAGAATCAAAGCTGAAAGAAGGAAAGAATGAGAAAAACGGGAAATGGGACTTACCGAGTGATAGGCATGGAACAGGCTCTGTTCACAAGAAGGCAAAACAGGGGAACCAATGGTTCCTCGGGAAGACCAGAACTTCACTATAAAAGGGAGGGGTAGGTTGCAAAGAAAGGGGCAGCGAAAAAGAGAGAAAAAGAAGAGATTTTCTAGAGAAAAAAACTATCAAGAAAGTTGTGGTGAAGAGAAAGAAAACACTAAGGGAAAAATGAATATTGCTTCCCGATATCCTGTAAAAGCCACTATTGCACATACTCGGATTCAAAGAGAATCAAACTTTGCAAGTTTTGAAGGCTGAAATAGCCATTCAAGACTGTAATTTTTGAGCTTGATTGAACCTTGTATCACGTCCTAGTGAGCTTTCAGAATTTAACAAAGAACATATTAATGAAATATGTCTCATTAATCCCGTGGATCCCCTTAACATTATTTTGTACCTCTTTATTGATCCTGTTGAATTTATCTTGTTGTTTTGGCATGCCTCTTCATACGAATATCCTTGCTTGTCATTTTACTTGTATTGTAGGAAGCATCTTCAGTGCATCACTTGATTCTTAAACAGCTTGTTAGTCATGGTGAGTCAAGGCCCGGTTCACCAAAGTTACATGGAACATGCTTTCGATGGAAGAACTGGAAGTGCTGTGGAACATGTGAGTAGGTTCATCCACACTATGGGCCCCTATGCAGGAGACAAAGAATTGTGTCTAAGGGAATTCGCCAAATCCTTAGTGGATAGGACATACACTTGGTACACCACGCTGAGACCCGGGTCCATCAAAACCTAGGATGAGATGATGGAAAAATTATGCGCCAAATATTATCCTGGTGAAGACAAGATCACTTTCCGTAACCTTCGGATGGTAAGGCAAAGACCTGGAGAGGATCCCGTCCAATTCATTAAAAGATTTGAAGATGTGTCCCTAGATTGCTATAGGGACCACAAAGAAAAAGAGCTCGTGGAAACTTGTGTAGCCAACATGCTTTTTGATTACAGGCTCAACCTTGAAAATCAGTGTATCACGCAGTTTTTCGACTGTTATAGAGAACCAGAAGGACGGCGCAAACTATGAGGACAAAAATGATGCTCGTGTCCTAAGCTATGACAAAGATCGAGAGGAGAAAAAAGGAAAAGGCCGGATGGGAAGGTGTTCGAGGAACCACCGGTGATCCCATGTACAGGTGAAGAATTAAGCCATGTCTTAGACAAATGAATTGGAGATGGAGTTGTTAGGCCATTCATTGTGTCCAGGCCACCAACTAAAGAAGAAAGGAAGAACCCTTTATTTTCCGGAATCCATAATTATGTCAAGCATTCCACCAAGGATTGCTGGACCCTTCGCAGAACTCTTCCACAAAAAGTTGAGGGAAGGAACCACGGAACTCACTCGAAATGAGCCGAGGAGTGCGGAGAAACCCCTTGCCTAACCACAAAGGGAAAGGGGTGGTAGCGATAGTAATACATGGGAACCTGGCGGAAGCGGGGAGAATCAAGGATCCTTCCACCCGAGCACAGTCGGGACCCTCCGGAAGAATCCCAAGTTCAGGTCATTATTCAACCAATTGGGATTTGGACCAAAAGCAAGAAGGGTGGCCACAGAGTCTCTCATGAGCATAGCAAATGATTTAGGAATGGAATGCTTTATAGCATAATCACATGCTAGTCGAGCTTTCCTGGAGACAACCAATGCAATAACCTTCACCGATGAAGACATGGAGATTGAACACTCGCACCACTATAGACCCCTTTATCTAATGGCCACCATAAATGGTGTCCAAATCGGAAAAGCACTCGGTGGACACGGGGCATCGCTCAATCTCATAGCCTTGAGTACCCTGGAAGTCAGGGCTTAGGCTTTGTTGTGAGAAGGATCTTGGGGGCTCCCATGGAAATAACAGGATTTGGAGGATCGGTGGAATCAATAGAAGGATACGTGCAACTAGCCTTAAGGGTAGGGCCAATAGTAGCCCTGACAAGGTTTCACGTGATTAATGCAGAAGTTTCTTACCATGTGTTGCTAGGATGCCCGTGGCTTCATAAACATCGCCTTATTCCATCTACGTTCCATCAATGCATTAAGGGGAGACTGAATGGGAGGCTCGTGAGATCCCTTCCAACCGTAATCCTTTCAATCGGGAGAAGTGAACTTTGTAGAAACGATGTTCTATGATGAATTGGAGCTAGATGATGAGAGCCCCGCCGGGGGACCCCGGGGCATCCATCCTAGAAGAAGAAGAAGGAAGGAGGGGCACCCGTGACTCGAGGAACCTTCTGGAAAGAAAAAGACAAAAGAGGGAGCCCAGCTCTTTAGGATCCCGAGAATGTGTGGTGGTACGGGAACCCGGAGGGAGGCTAATCTACAGTTTGTGAAAGTGCGCGGGACCTAAATGCATTATGCAGAAAGGTCCCGAACCACCAAGCTGCATGATGGCCCAAAAAGAAATTCCAGAAGAACCAGTTAAAGAAGCCCAGATTCACTGAGGAAGAATTAAAAGAAATAGATTTGGGAACCGAACCGGGATCCCGAAAGCCTATCTTCATTAGCAATCAATTGGTGGCACAAGAAAGGGAGCAATTGGTAACCTTACTCCAAAAATATAGAGATGTGTTCGCATGGACCTATGATGAGATGCCTAGTTTAGACCCGGGGTTGGTAGTCCATTCTCTTAATGTGGACCCAAGAATGAGGCCATGAGTTCAACCGGCTAGGGTCTTCCACACCGAGGTAGAAGCTCAAATAGTTCAAGAGGTCAAAAAGTTGCTAACATCTAGTTTTATCAAACCCATCCAACACCCAAAATGGCTTTCCAACATTGTACCTTTAAAGAAGAAAAATGGTCAGATCCGTTCTGTGTGGACTTTCGCAACTTGAATAAGGTGTGCCCTAAAGATGAATTCCCCTTGCCCAATATCAACCTCCTTGTAGATTCAGCTGCAGGAAGCTCAATGTTCTCATTTATGGATGGGTACAGTGGGTACAACCAAATCCGTATGGCTGCTAAAGATGTAGAGAAGACGGCATTCGAAACTCCAATTGGGAACTTTTACTACATTGTAATGCCCTTTGGCCTAAAAAATGTGGGGGCTACGTGTCGGCGAACCATGATAGCCATTTTCCATGACATGATGCATGAGGAGATGGAAGATTATGTAGATGACATTATGGTCAAATCAAAGACCGAGAACAGGACATTTCCAAGTACTTGAGCAAGTCTTTGAAAGATGCGGGGAAGTACAAACTACGTATGAACCCCATGAAATGCGCCTTCGGAGTGTCTGCTGGAAAGTTCCTTGGGTTTCTAGTACATCACAAAGGTATAAGTGTGGATCCAGCCAAGGCCACAGCTATCGCCACAATGAGAAGACCAACTACTGTTAGGGGACTCAAAAGCTTCCCGGGAAGGGTCTCCTATATTAGGAGATTTGTGCCTGGTTTGGCCTCGGCTACAGCAGTTCTATCCAAACTGTTGAAAAAGGGGACTGAATATACTTGGGGAACGGAGCAGCAAGAGGCTTTCCAAAGAATTCAGGGCATCATGAATCATTTGCCCACCCTCTAGGTACCAATATGTGGGCGATCTCTAATGTTATACTTAGCATCCAACTCCAAGGCAATAGGAGCTTTGCTGGCACAAGAAGATGACCAGGAGAATGAGCAACCTATATACTATGTAAGTAGAACACTTAAGGATACCGAGACTAGGTACCCCAGAATAGAGAAAGCCTGCCTAGTAATCATCTATGCATCCCAAAGGCTAAAGAGGTACTTCTCAACTCACTAAATCCTTTTGGTAACCAAGTCCCACCCCATAAAAGCACTCCTACACCAGCCCCTTCTCACGGGAAGAATAGCATAATGGCTAGTTTTGCTCTCTCAATATGATATAGGCATCGAGCTCCCAAGGTCACAAAAGCCGTGGCCATAGCAAATTTGCTAGCTCGGTTCCTAGGAAAGGAGGAAGGCCCGCCGAGCGAAGAAATCCCCGGTGAGGTAGCGATAATGAGATCCCAAGAAAGAAATGGACCATGAGGTTTGACGGGTCAGCTACAACAACTTCAAATGGGGTAGGAATTGTACTAAGTTATGAAAATGGGGACATCATACCCTTGTCTTTCAAGCTTGGTTTCTTGTGCTCTAATAATGCAAATTGAATATGAGACATACTTAACCGGGCTGACTATAGCACTCAAAGATAGGAGTGAAACATATGAGAGTGTTGGGAGATTCCAATCTTGTAGTCTCCCAAGTGAAAGGTGACTTCACGTTACGGAACAAAGCTTAGCACCCTCTGAAACTTGGGCACAAAGGTCTGGAGTTGGAATTTTAGATCTTTAGCATAGAATATACTCAAAGAAGTGAAAACAGGTTTGCGGATGCGCTCACCACTCTGGGATCTCAAATACCATTTAATAGGAAAGACACGTTGATAAAATAGGAAGGCAGGAACATTCTATTGTAAGGATCCTCCAAGGGATGTACCCCGGAGAGTCCAAATAGTGGGATTGGAGGAGCGAAGTCAAAGAAAAGATGAAAGAGGCAGGGCCTAGAGGGAACATCAAAGAACTAATGGATTACACTCGGATAGAAGGGGAATTGTATAGAAGGTCATCGGGTGGAATGTTGTCCGGATGTATCACCGAGAAGGAAGGAAAGCTAAAGCTAGAAGAATTACATACCCAAGCATGTGGAGTTGCGAAAAAGGTCCGCCTATATAGAAGGATGCAATGCATGGGGTATTACTAGCCAAATATGGACAAGGAGGAAGCAATTATACAGGAGAAATGTCAGGAGTGTCGGTTGGCAATAGATAAAGAAGAAAGCTATCTTTGTGTTTATTGCGTAAGATTGGCGGGTTCCTTTCATAGAATACTTGGCTCAAGGGATCTTGCCAACCGACAGAACACTAGCCCACAAGCTCAAGAAACTAGCGGACAGATATTTCCTGCAGGACGACATCTTATTCAAAAAGGGATACAATGGGGATCCCCTAAGGTGCCTGGGGCCAAAGGAGGCTAGAAAGTAGTCAGGGAAGTTCATTCCGGAGATTGTGGAAGTCACCCGGGAAAAAGAATGTTGTATAAGCAATTATTATTGTTGGAATATTATCGGCCAACAATGAAAAAGGATTCTAAGGAGCTAGTCAAAACATGCCATACCCGCCAAGTCTTGGGAGATGCAATTCACACTCACCCAAATGTTCTATAGGATATGACGACACCATGGCCTTTTCACACTTGGGGACTTGATCTCATAGGGCCTATAAACCCTCCATCCAACGGTTACATATGGATCTTGGCAGCCATCGAGTATTTTACAAAATGGGTAGAGGCCATCCCTTTGAAAAAAGCCACCGGAGCAACCATAGCAAATTTTATTCGAAACCACATCATTACAAGGTTCGAGATCCCCGGAAGATTGATCGGTGACAATGGAACCCCATTCATAAACAAAGACATGAAAGGGGTTAATCAAGCATATCACATCAAACATGGGAGGTCTACCCCATACTACCCACAAGGAAACGGCCAAGCTAAAGCTACCAATAGGGTAATGTTGAAGATCCTTAAGAAGATGAAGCATGAGTATGGAGGGAAATGGAGTGATCATCCGCGGATGTACTGGGCATGTAGGAGCTCTCGCAAAGACAGCCACAGGATTCTCCCCATTTTCCCTAGTCTATGGAATGAAGTTATCGGCCCCTGTGGAATTAGTCATTCCTACACCAAGGGTAGTTCTTGAAGAAAGCCAAGAAGAGAGTGAGAACACAAACAATGAAAGGAGGTTGGCGGATCTAGAAGGGGTAGAAGAAGAAAGAGAGCTAGCCAAGAAAAGAAGCCAAAGGTACCGGTAAAGAATAACTAGAGCATATGCACAAGCAAGACACCCAAGAATGTTCACTGAAGGGCAATTGGTACTAAGGATGGCGGAGCACGTAAGGAAGAACCTACCAGGGCCCTCCAAGTTCACCCCAAAGTGGGAAGGACCCTACATCATTAATGCAGCCCATGAGAGTGGGTATTTTTACCTTACCAAGGAAGATGGGACAGTCCTGACAGAACCCATAAATGGGAAATGGTTGAAACAATACTATGCATAAGGACAAAGGGATCCCAAACATCGTTAGGATCCTTTTACCAGCTTCACAACCCGCTAAGTTTTTTTTTTATTTTTTTTTTATCTTTTTATTTCCTTCAGGTTTTGTCATGAATTCTGGTCTAAATGATTTTGTTCAAGAACCTATGATAGATTGACACTTTGTGGTCAATACTACACTAAATGATTTTCTTTGTTCCTTAAAAGATGACCATATTTTAATGAAGTTCCTTTTTCTTCAATATTTGAGTCTTTATTTTAACACCGCAAAGTCCAAGTTTGGATAGATTTAAGGAAGGATATCCGAGTAAAAAAAAAAAAAAAAAAAGCATGTAATACCCTTTTACATATGGCCCAAGATTCACCTCACAGATGATTTCAAATACCCCACAAACAGTTCCAAGTACATAGGTTTAGGATCATAGGTGTGAGAGTGTCTTTTTTGGGATACTCGGGCCCAAGGATCCCGAGCCTGAATGAAAAAGAAAAGGATTTGGTGGACTGGGCCTTGACTCACCGCACTAAATGGTCATTTAAGAATCAAGTGAATGCAGAGAATGTTCCCGACAACATGCAAAAGATGACAAACAAGGATATCGAGGAGTGCCAAAATTAACAACGCAAGTTCGAAAAGAAAGAAAAAGCGAGGATTAGCAAGACGATAAAAAAAATACTGTGGGGATCCCGGGAATTACAATATTTCATTAAAGCATTTATCTATTTGATTACACAAGCTTACTAGGACGTGATACAAGGTCCAATCAAGCTCAAAAATTGCAGCCTTGAATGGCTATTTCAGCCTTCAAAACTTGCGAAGTTTGATTCTCGTTGGATCCGAGTATGTGCCATAGTTGCTTTTACAGGATATCGGGAAGCAATATTGGTTTTCCCTTAGTGTTTTTCTTTTCTGCACAAATTTTCTCTCGATAGTTTTTTTCTTAGAGAATCTCTTCTTTCTATTGTGTTCCTTTCTTTTTTTTTCTCGCTTTGCTTTCTTCAAAACCCATCCCCTCCTTTTATAATGGAGTTTTAAGGGCGTCCCGGAACCATTGGTTCCCCTGTTTTGCTTTCCCGCGAACCGGGTAAGTCCCTTTTCCGTTTCTTCTCATTCTTTCCCTCTCTTCTTCCTTTTGAAAGTTTTCGCTTGGCTATCTTCTTCGATGGTGCCCTTCTCGAGGATCCCCACTTCCTCGCGTCCTTTCCTTTCCTATTTAGGCGGAATCCCGTTTTTTTAAAGGTCGTTTGTTGTCATCCTTCTTCCCTGTTTTGGTTCCCCGAGGATTCTTCTTCTTCTTTTTTGTTTTTCTTGTTTTCTTCTTTTCTTTTCTCTGTCTTCTTTCTATCGAGCTTCCCGATCTTCCTTCTTCTTTGTACCTAAAAGGATCCTCTATTGATGGTGCCCGAGGATCCTTTTCTTATATTTTGCCGTTGATGGTCTTTTTTTTTGGATGCTTTTCTTTTGGGCTTGGGGATCCTCTAGGCCTTTCGTATAATCCTTTTGGACTAGGTTTGGTTTTTTCCTTCTTTTAACTCATTCTTTTTGGGCTTATTTTACCATGATCTCTTTTTTAGACATCAACATTTAGCCCCCCGAGCTCGTGGGTTGCCTGAAGCCCACGCGTGAGTGATTTAGGTTTCCTAGGTTTTTGTGGTATCCCCCTTTTTCAACTTCTACTAGGTTCCCTTCCTATTTACTTGGGATCCCTACTCTTTTCTCACTGCTTTCTAGTCACCTCTTTTTTTTTTTTGTGTTGTATTCCCTTATTCTTTCGCGGCTTCCTCTTTATACGGGACGTGGCGGTTGGGTATTTGAGATGAAACTCCTCTACCCACTTTTCCTCGTTTCCCGTTATTTCTCATTAATAACTCGCTGTAATCCCTACTTCAAATTAAATTCTTTGGCAATCGGCGCGTCTTTTCCATAAACTGTTTTCCCCAACCGCTATTTGCGCCTTTATTGTAGCCGTTTCATCTTATCACTTTGCTTCTCCGAGTTTTTTTTCGCTCTTTGTGTTTCTCTTTCTTTTCTCTTCTTCTCTGTTACTCCGGTCTTCCTCCCTTTTCGCACCTTCAATCTCTTTTCTTCTTCATAGTGTGTGTGTTTCCATGGCTTCTTCTTCTTCTCGAAAGAGGAGAGAGCGTACTCGATCCTTCCGAGGGTGAAGGTTCTTCCGGGTTCTACTCCGAGCGATTCTCATGAGGTTGTTGAGCGTCCGGCCTTCCCTTTACGGGATCCTTGGTATTCTCCCGCTTTATTTTTTCCTCATATATCTCATGGTGAGGCTCCTCCATCCCCTCACGTTTGGCTATTTTCTGGCCAAACGGGTTTCGCTGGTTCCGCCCGGGTTCCCGACCCTAGAGAGATTTTCGATCTCCAGATCAGACAAGGAATCCGAGAGGCGGTTCCTATTTTCTTTGATTTTGTGGCGGGGAAAGATTCGGGGTTGGCCCATATGGGTAGAGAAGGAACTGTCTGATGCTGAGTTTGTGGGTCGTTTGGAGCGCGCCGGCATCCTAAAGGCAATGGCTATTTCCGTAAAACCTTGAGGGTTTCGAGAGACGCCAAAGGGCTCGGGCATCCGTGCGTCGTTGGTGTCCTTCCCTTCATACTTTTTTTTTTTTCTCTTGGTGAATTGACAATCACCTTGGAGGATGTGGTTAATAACTTCCTCCTCCCGGTGTTTGGTGAAGAGAATCCCTTTGATATTGATCTTTCTGGTGAGGATCTTGTGGTAGAAGAGAAATTATTTGGTCATTTTGGTGGTCGCTCCGCCTCTCCCGGGTGGTAAGCCGGCTAGGATGGGGAGATGGGTGATGACCCTCTCTCGTGAAAAGGATAAGGAAGTGAGGTGGGCCGGTTTCCTGGCCTTTTGGCTTAGTAAATTTTTGTTTAGTGAGTTCCCCGGGTACGGAGTTAAGTCTTCACTTTTTCCGTTGGCAATCAAGTTGGCTCGAGGTACCCAATATCCTTTGGCCCCTCTGTTTTTGGGTCATGTTTATTCTCAACTGGACCAGCTTCATGGAGATGAGGCCGAGGGTGACTCTTGCTATGTGATTACTTCATCCCTTCATTGTGCCATTCTTGATTTTTATGTGGGACCGTTCTGCAGCCTACTTTGGCTAAGTGTAGAAATTTGAAGTTTGTGAAGGACAAGTTCCAAGGATCCCCGACATAGTGAAGGGTCTTTGTGGCAATTCTCACGATGCCTTTCCCATTATTTTTCGTTGGATTAGCTTAAAAGGTGGTGGCCTCAATCTTGTGGAGTTGTTTGACCAAGCAGGGGAGCTTATGTTGGAGATCCCCTCGTGAGTTTGGTCCTGGCTTTGCGTGTGATTCTGTGTTGTCTTCTTTTTATCTTCAACAGTAATATTTTCAACTTGCGCCGTGGTGATGAGGGCGGTCTGGCTTATCTTGCTTGCATTAGCCCTTCCTGGCTTCCCGTGCCTTCTCAAGTGGCCCAAAATATACTCATTATTCAAAGACACCGGGTGCTCCGACAGTTTGGTTTTGATCAAGATATTCCGCCGCTTTTTAGGGATGTGGTGCCATCCCTTCCTTCCTTGGATCCTTTCTTGAGGTCTGCAGGCCTTTTCTTATTGGTCACGGAGGAGCCCCGGTTTGTAGTGCCTAACTCCCGAGAGAGGAGTCTTTGCTTCCAAAGGCTATACCATTATTGGAGAAGAGTACAAAAATCTTTTGTTGACTATGTTGGCACTGTACAATTCGGGAAGTCCCGAACTCTAGCATTGTTTCTGCTCCGACGGCTAATAGACGTTTATCCCTTCCTACTCTGCTGGGATTGTTTCTGCTGCTGCCGCAAGCAAAGAAGACCGGGTTTGCAGAGTGGCATTCCTCCGGGGGAGGTTGGGTGACTTATGGACAGGATTTTCCCGAGGCCTGGGCTGGGTGATAGTCTTATCATTGGTACTTCCTCCGGGGTGCCCATCAAAAAGAGTGCAACAGAGACAATTAGTGTTGCTACTTTGCTAAAGGTAAGGATGTTAAGTTGAAGAAAATGAAAGTCTGCTGATGTTGGTGAAAGCACGGGGGTGTGGAGATAGGCTCGAGGCAAAAAGAAGGAAAACGGGAAATCTCAAGCACACTTGGTATCTCACGAAGGCAAGGATGTCAAGGAACCTTTAGTTTCAAGGACCCGGAAGAAGACCAAGGTAGAGTCTTCTTTTCCCCAGGTTCCCGTGGATCGCTTGATCCATGGTTCTTTAGGATCCTCCGGTTTGGTATCCCACCTCCTTTAGGACCCTCTCGGGCGTACTCGTAGTAAGCAAAAGACTTCCAGAGAATCTGTAGAGAGAGAGAGAAGGGCAAGACTTCTTTCCTTCTTCTCTTTTTTTTTTTTTTTGTTGCACTCATTTTCTATTTTGTTGACGAGTGGTGATTTTCTTTGCGGTCAAGCGCAAGTCCGATTATAAGAAGGGTAAGAGCCAATCTTCCGAGACGACGTGGTACGTGTGTTCCCCCTTCTTCTTCTTTTCCCTTTTGTTGCTAGTGTTGTTAGCATTCCCGCTGTTTTTTTTTTTTTTTTTTTTTTTACTTGGTATTGCCTTCTCTCGCTTCTTCTTCCTTTAGGTGGAGGTATCCCCTCCTGTGATCGGCAAGGCTGGGGGAGGAAACTATCACGCTCTTTCTCTCATCATTTTTCCTGTTATGGGGAGGAGCCCCCATCGATGATCCCGCCGAGGAAACCGGGCAGCCGATGCAAGGTTCCCAGGATTCTCGGGATCCCAAAGCTTCTAGGATCCCATCATCTCAAAGTCCCCATCTTGAACGCACTCCTAGTCCTATCAAGACTGTGTTTCCTCAATCCTTGTCAGATAAAGGTGCTTTGGGAGACACTCCTTTATCCAAACAAACAGGTAAACCTTGTTTCTTTTGAAATAACGTTATGTTTTACTTTCTTTTCCAGTTTCTTTTGAGTTCCTTCTTTTTCCTTTTAGGTCAAACCAATGAGAAACCCGCTCCCAGTGTTGCCTCTTCTTTAGAATCGTAGAGCTCGGGGAGGTGAGTGCAAGCTGCTCCATCGTGTTTTCCTTTTTCTTTCCCCCCTTTTTTTTTTTTTTATTTATATATGGGCGAAGCCCCCGCATCTATCCCTTCCTTTAGCCAATTTGCCATTGGTCCTTCACCTTTTCTTTAACTTGCCTTATGTTCCTTCCCGAAATCTTCGGGAAGTCAAGAGATCGAAGAAGAAGAGGTTACGCCTCAAGAAACTGGAACCGGTTTGTTCTTCTAAATATGTTCTTCCTTTTCTTTTTCTTCTTTCTTCCTTCTTTTTTTTTTTGAATACCGATACAGGCTTTGCGGGTTCTGAGCCTGTTATCCCCGAAGGAATTGTGAGACTTGTTGAAGTTGCTGACCTTCATCCAGAGCAAAAGGCTGCAAGTCCTCGTGTCTTTGCAAGTGGTGACACGGTGATGGGGGATGCCTTGAAGATGGCTGCCTCGGATATTGATTCAAAGCTTTCCTCTTTCCTGGCTCGCTTCGATCTTTTGGAATTCAACAGTCTTCCCGCCAGCCCACTTTCATGTTTTTGGGTCTTCTTATGGCGAGCTTCTTACGCTTCTCTCTCCTCTGTGGAAGGCTTGCCATTTGCTAGAGAGCCTGTTCAAGAGTCACGGGGATTTTACCAAAGGCTTCGGGGAGGCGTTTTTCTAGGCAATATTTTGATGGAGTTGCTTTGTGTCTTTGTGTTGATTTCTCTAAGGAATTCCTCTGTTGATTCGTTGTCCGAAGAAAAGCTTCGGAATGGAGAGGGGTGGTGCGGGACCTTTTAGAGGCCAAGTTTAATTTGTCTTTCTGCTGGATCACTTGCGTCTTTGGCTCATATCTTTGTTTCAAAGGCAATCATTCAAGAGTATAGACACCGAGATAGTCATTCTTTGAGGAAGCTTTGGCTCATGCTCACAAAGTTTTACAAGATTTGAAAGTCAAGCGGCAGAGGATCCTTTCTTCTTTGGCTGTTCTGCTATTTCTCCGGATGCTTCTCTCGTTGGTCGGCCTCATTCCTTAGCTTTTTTTTTTTTTTACATGAACAATTTGGGGTTGTATAAGTTTTTTTTTTTTGAACATTGCTCTGCTCTTTGCTTTCTCTTTTGTGCTTCAAAACTGCTTCTTATTTCTTAGTATGTGAATCTGCCTTTTTCCTTGGATATATATATTGTCTTTACTTTCTTGTGACTCTTTTCTTTTTCTCGAGTTACTGGACCATGGTTTCCACAGGCTTCACTGTAAGTTCTGGTCCAGGTACTTGTGACTTATTATGCAAGTACTGAACTGGGTACACTAGTATCCTTCTCTATGTATTTTTTTTTTGAGATACGGTCCCAGTTCATGAACTTTGACAGTTCCCCCTTTTGCCAAGTGCTAGGCTAGGTATCCTAGATATTTTTCTTTTATTCTGTGATCCTAGACCTATGCACTTGGAACTGTTTGTGGGATATCCGAAATTATTTGTGAGGTGGATCCTGGGCCATATGTAAAAAGGTATTACATATTCTCCCCTTTTTTTTTTTTTTGCTCGGGTATCCTTCCTTAAATTTATCCACATTTGGTCTTTGCAATAAAAAAAAAAAAAAAACTTAAATGTTGAAGAAACAAGAATTTCGTTAAAACATAATCATTTTTTTTTTTGGAACAAAGAAAAAGTCTTTTGGTGTAGCATTGACCACAAAGTGTCAATCTATCACATGTTCCCGAATAAAATTATCTTAGGCCATAATTCTTGATAAAGGCTGAAAAATAAAAAGACAAAAATAAAAAAGGAACTTAGCAGATAGTGAAGTTGGTGAAAGGACCCCGAGGTACGGGGATCCCCTTGTCCTTATGCATAATATTGCTTCACCATTTCCGTTTATGGGTTCTGTCAAGATCTTGTTCCATCTTCTTTGGCAAGGTAATAGTATCCACTTTCATGAGCTGCATTGATGATGTAGGGTCCTTCTCATTTTGGGGTGAACTTGGAAGGCCCCAGCGGCAGTTCCTCCTCACGTGCTCCGCCATCCTTAGCACTAATTGCCCTTTGGTGAATACTCTTGGGCGTACTGCTTGTGCATATGCTCTGGTCATTCTTTGCTGGTATCTTTGGCTCCTTTTCTTGGCCAGTTCTCTTTTTTCTTCTACTCCTTCCAGATCTACTAATCTCTTTTCATTGCTTGCGTCTTCACTTTCTCTCCGATTTTCCTCGAGAACTACCCTTGGTGTAGGAATGATTAACTCCACAGGGCTGATGGCCTCTGTTCCATAAACCAGGGAGAATGGGGAGAATCTTGTGGCTGTCTTTACAGAGCTCCTACATGCCCAAAGCACATCCGCCAGATGGTCACTCCATTTTCCTCCATACTCATGCTTCATTTTCTTGAGGATCTTTAATATTACCCTATTAGTAGCTTCAGCTTGGCCGTTTCCTTGTGGGTAGTATGGGGTAGATCTTCTATGCTTGATGTGGTATGCTTCAGTTAATCCCTTCACATCTTTGTTTATGAATGGGGTTCCATTGTCGCCGATAAGTCTTCTAGGGATCCCGAACCTTGTAATGATGTGGTCTCGAATGAAATTTGCTACAACTTGCTCCAAAGTAGCTTTTTTCAAAGGGATGGCCTCTACCCATTTTGTAAAGTACTCCGTGGCTGCCAGGATCCATATATAACCATTGGATGGAGGGTTTATGGGCCCTATGAGATCGAGCCCCCAAGTATGAAAAGGCCATGGTGTCGTCATATCCTCGTAGGACATTTGGGTGAGTGTGAATTGCATCTCCTAGGACTTGGCAAGCATGACATGTTTTGACCAGCTCCTCGAGTCTCTTTTCATCGTTGGCCGAGTATACCCCAACAACGAATCGCTTGTGCAGCCTTCTCTTCCCTGGGTGACTTCCGCAATCTCCAGAGTGCACCTCTCTGACTACTTCTCTAGCTTCCTTTGGTCCCAGGCACCTGAGGGGATCCCCATGGTATCCTTTTTTGAACAAAATGTCGTCGCAAGAAATACCTGCACGCTAATTTTTTGAGCTTATGGGCCAATTCCTTGTCGGTTGGCGGGATACCCTAAGCCAGGTATCCTATGAAAGGAACCCGCCAATCTTCTGTAATAAACACAGCGTAGCTTTCTTCTTTATCGATTGCCAAACGACATTCCTTGCATTTCCCCTGTATGATTGCTGCTTCCTTATCCATATCCGGCCAGTAATACCCCATGCGTTGCATCCTTCTGTATAGGCTGACTTTTTCTGCAACTCCACATGTTTGGGCGTGTAATTCTTCTAGTTTCAACTTTCCTTCCTTCTCGGTGATACATCCGGACAGTATTCCTCCCGGCGGTCTTCTATACAATTCTCCTTCTATCCGAGTGTAATCCATTAGCTCTTTGATGTTCCCTCTAGGGTTTACCTCTTTCATCCTTTCTTTGACTTCGTCCCTCCGGTCCCCACTGTTTGGATTCCCAGGGTACATCCCTTGGAGGATCCTCACAATAGAATGTTCCTGCCTTCCTATTTTTATCGGTGTATCTCTCCCATCAAATGGTATTTGGGATCCCGTGGTGGCGAGAGCATCTCAAACCTGTTTTCACTTCTTTGAGTGTATTCTATCTTTGAAGGTTTGAAACTCCATTTCCAGTCTTTGTGCCCAAGTCCTGTAGGGGTGCTAAGCTTTGTTCCCGTAATGCAAAGTCACCTTTCACTTGGGAGACTACAAGATTAGAATCTCCCAAAGACTCTCATATGTTTCACTCCTATGCTGAGTGCTATAGTCAACCCAGTCAAGTATGCCTCATACTCACCGCATTATTAGAGCATGAGAAACCAAGCTTGAAAGACAGGGGCATGACATCCCCATTTTCACAGCTTAGCACAATTCCTACCCCATTTGAAGTTGCTGTAGCTGACCCGTCAAACCTCATGGTCCATTTCTTCCCTGGGATCTCCATCATTGCTACCTCACCAGGGATTTCTTCGCTCAACGGGCCTTCTTCCTTCCCAGGAATTGAGCTAGCAAATCTGCTATGGCCTAGCTCTTTACTGACCTTGGGAGTTCTTGTGCCTATATCATATTGTGAGAGCAATACTAGCCATTGTGCCATCCTTCCCGTGAGAAGGGGCTGGTGCGAGAGTGCTTTTATGGGGTGGGACTTGGTTACCAAGAGGATTTGGTGAGTGAGAAGTACCTCTTCAACCTTTGGGATGCATAAACGATTACTAGGCGGACTTTCTCTATTCTGGGGTACCTGGTTTCGGTATCCTTGAGTGTTCTCGCTTACATAATATATGGGCTGCTCATTTCCTTGGTCATCTTCTTGTGCCAAAGAAAGCTCCTATTGCCTGAGAGTTTGATGCTAAGTATAGCAACAGAGGTCGCCCACGTCTTCGGTGCCTGGAGGGTGGGCGGATGGTTCATAATGCCCCAATTCTTTGAAAAGCTTCCTGCTGCTCTGTTCCCCGGTAAATTCATTTCCCTTTTTCAATGGTTTGGATAAGCTGCCGTAGCCGAGGCTAAACCAGGCACAAACCTCCCGATATAGGAGACCCTTCCCGGGAAGCTTTTGAGTTCTCTAACGAGTAGTTGGTCTTCTCATCGTGGCAATAGCCGTGGCCTTGGTGGGTCTACGCTTATGCCTTTGTGATGTACCAGAACCCAAGGAACTTTCCAGCAGACACTCCAAAGGCGCACTTCATGGGGTTCATACGTAACTTGTATTTCCCCGCATCTTTCAAAGACTTGCTCAAGTACTTGGAAATGTCCTGTTCTAGTTTTTGACTTGACCACAATATCGTCTACATAATCTTCCATCTCCTCATGCATCATGTCATGGAAAATGGCTGTCATGGTCCGTTGATACGTAGCCCCCGCATTTTTGAGGCCAAAGGGCATTACAAAGTGTAGTAAAAGTTCCCGATCGGAGTTCAATGCCGTCTTCTCTCGCATCTTTGGCTGCCATGCGGATTTGGTTGTATCCACTGCACCCATCCATAAACGAGAACATTGAGTTTCCTGCACTGAATCTACAAGGAGGTCGATATTGGGCAAGGGGAACTCATCTTTAGGACATACCTTGTTCAAAGTTAAAAGTCTACACAAAGAATGATTTGACCATTTTTCTTCTTCACAGTACAATGTTGGAAAGCCATTTTGGGTGTTGGATGGGTTTGATAAAACCAGTTTGTTAGTAATTTCTTGACTTCTTGGACTATTTGAGCTTCTACCTCGGTGTGGAAGACCCTGGGCTGGTTGGACTACTGGCCTCACCCCCGGTTCCACATTAAGAGAATGGACTACCAACTCCGGGTCTAGACCAGGCATCTCATCATAAGTCCATGCAAACACATCTCTGTATTTTTGAAGTAAGGTTACCAGTTGTTCTCTTTCTTGAGCCACCAATTGATGCTAATGAAAACAGGTTTTCGGGATCCTGGTTCTGTTCCCGTGTCTACTTCCTTGATTCTTCCTCGGGCTGAATCTGGGCCTCCTAATCGGTTCTTCTCGGGATTTCTTCTTGGGCCATCAGGCAGCTTTGGTGGTCCGGGACCTTCCCCGCACAATGCATTCGGGTCCCGCACCTTCACAAACGATAAATTAGCCTTCTCCCGGTTCCCGCACCACCACACATTCTCGGGATCCTCAAGAGCTGGCTCCCTCTTTTGTCTTTTTCTTTCTAAAAGGTTTCTCGTGTCACGGGTGCCCCTTCCTCCTTCTTCTTCTTCTAGGATAGGTGCCCCCGGGGTGGGGTTCTCATCATCCGGCTCCAACTCATCATAAAACATCGTTTCTCGCAAAGTTCACTTCTCCCTGGCCGAAAGGCTTATGATTGGCGGGGATCCTTATGGGCCTCCCATTCGGTCTCCCTTTAATGCATTGATGGAACGTGGATGGAATAAGGCGATGTTTATGAAGCCACGGGCATCCCAAAGAAAGACGTGATAAGAAACTTCTGCATTAATCACATGAAACCTTGTCAAAGCTACTATTGGCCCTACCCTTAAGGCTAGCTGCACGTATCCTTCTCATTGCTTCCACCGATCCTCCAAATCCTGTTATCTCCATGGGGGTCCCAGGGATCCTTCTCACGCCTAAGCCAACGACTTCCAAGGTACTCAAGTCTATGAGGTTGAGTGATGCCCCCGTATCCACCAAAGTGCCCTTCCGACTTGAACGCCGTTTATGGTGGCCATTAGATAAAGGGGTCTACGGTGGTCCGGGTGCTCAATCTCCATGTCTTCATCGGTGAAAGTTATTGCATTAGTTGTCTCCGAAAGCTCGACTAGCATGTGACTCACCATTGAAAACATTCCATCCCCGAATCTGCTTTGCTATACTCATGAGAGACTCTGTGGCCACTCTTCTTGCTTCTCGTCCGAATCCTAATTGATTGAATAGTGACCTGAACTTAGGATTCTTCTCGAGGGTCCTGACGTACTCGGGTGGAAGGATCCTTCAAATTCTCCCCGCTCTCTTTGGGTTCCCATGTATTACTACTGCTACCACCCCTTTTCCTTTGTGGTTAGGTAAGGGGTTTCTCTGCACTTCCTATTCCTTCCGGGTGAGCTCTAGGGTTCCTTCTCTCAACTTTTTGTGGAAGAGTTCTGCGAAGGGTCCAGCAGTCCTTAGTGGAGTGCTTCACATAGTTATGGATTTTGCAAAATAAAGGATTCTTCCTCTCTTCTTCTATTGGTGGCCTGGACACGTTGAATGGCCTCGACAACCCCATCTCCAATCCATTTGTCTAGGACATGGCTTAACTCCTCACCAGTGCATGGGATCACCGGTGGTTCTTCAAACACCTTCCCATCCGGTCTCTTCCTTTTCTCTCCTGTTGATGCCGTCATAGCTTGGGACGCGGGCAGCCTTTTGGTTCTCATGGTTTGCGCCGTCCTTCTGGTTCTTTGTAGCAGATCAGCAAATTGTGTGATACATAAATTTTCAAGGTTGAGCCTGTAGTCAAAAAGCATGTTGGCTATGCAGGTTTCCACGAGCTCCTTTTCTTCGTGGTCTCCATAGCGATCTAGGGACACATCTTCGAATCTTTTAATGAATTGAACAGGGATCTTCTCCAGGTCTCGCCTCACCATTTGCGGGTTCTGAAATTGATTTTGTCTTCACCAGGGTAATATTTGGCGCAGAATTTTTCCATCATCTCATCTCAGTCTTGATGGACCCGGTCTCGAGCGTGGTGTACCAAGTGTATGCCCTATCCACTAAGGATTTGGCAAATTCCCTCGAGACATAATTCTTTGTCTCCTGCATAGGGGCCCATGGTGTGGACAAATCTGCTCACATGTTCCACGGCACTTCCATTCCTCCCATCGAAAGGATGGAACTTTGGGGGTTCGTATCCCTTAGGATATGGTTTGCCAAGAAGTTCGGAGGGAACGGGGATCCCGAGAGAATTGCTTGGGGATCCCCGAGAGTTTTTCCTTTTCTTGCTCCAGGAGGGCATTGACGTGCTGCTAGTGTTAAGTAATGCGAGGGTTGGCTCTTCCTCCCACTGCGACCCCCTCCTTCCTCGTTGTGTCCCCTCTTGGTGGCCAGTAGGGGGAATGTTGTCTCTGACTTCCTGTGTCCCGCCTTCTTTGAGAAGGCGAACTTCTTGCTCCAAATCCTTTAACATTGTTGTCATCCTGGTCATTAGGTCTGGTTCTTGTCTTGCGTGTCTTTGTTCTGACACAACCTCCTGTTCTACCAAGGGTATCCCACCTCCTTGCCTGGAGACTTCCTCGTTTTCTCCTACAGGCTTGGAGGCCGTAGGTGGCACATTAGTTCCTTTGTCAAGCTTTGTCTTGGAGGCATTCTCTGCGAAGGGGTTGTCTCTTCCTTCTTCTTTGCCCAGTCCCAGTGAGTCGCCAAAATGTGAGAGTGTCTTTTTCGGGATACTCATGCCCAAGGATCCCGAGCCTGAATGAAAAAGAAAAGGATTTGGTGGATCTGGCCTTGACTCACCGCACTAAATGGTCATTTAAGAATCAAGTGAATGCAGAGAATGTTCCCGACAACATGCAAAAGATGACAAACAAGGATATCGAGGAGTGCCAAAATTAACAACGCAAGTTCGAAAAGAAAGAAAAAGCAGGATTAGCAAGACGATAAAAAAAAATACTGTGGGGATCTTGGGAATTATGAAACAGTATTTCATTAAGGCATTATCTGTTTGATTACAACAAGCTTACTAGGACGTGATACAAGGTCCAATCAAGCTCAAAAATGGCAGCCTTGAATGGCTATTTCAGCCTTCAAAACTTGCGAAGTTTGATTCTCGTTGGATCCGAGTATGTGCGATAATTGCTTTTACAGGATATCGGGAAGCAATATTGGTTTTCCCTTAGTGTTTTTCTTTCTGCACAAATTTTCTGATAGTTTTTTTTCTTAGAGAATCTCTTCTTTCTATTGTGTTCCTTTCTTTTTTCTCGCTGCTTTCTTCACAACCCATCCCCTCCTTTTATAATGGAGTTTTACAGGCGTCCCGGGGAACCATTGGTTCCCCTGTTTTGCTTTCCTGCGAACAGAGCACGTCTTGTCCCTGTTGTCTTGGTAAGTCCCTTTTCCGTTTCTTCTCATTCTTTCCCTCTCTCGATTCTGGTCCTTTTGAAAGTTTTCTGGTTGGCTATCTTCTTGGGAGTCTTGAGGTATGCCCTTCTCGGCATCCCCACTTCTCGCGCCTTCTGCTTTTCCTTTCCTTTCCTATTTAGGCGGAATCCCGTCCTGCTTTTTTAAAGGTCGTTTGTTGTCATCCTTCTTCCCTGTTTTGGTTCCCCGAGGATTCTTCTCTCTGTGGTGTGAGAAGTCGCTCGCGCTTTTTGTTTTTCTTGTTTTCTTCTTTTCTTCTTTTCTTTTCTCTGTCTTCTTTCTATCGAGCTGTCCCAATCTTCCTTCTTCTTTGTACCTAAAAGGATCCGCGTCTATTGATGGTGCCTGAGGATCCTTGCTTCTTATATTTTGCCGTGATCTTTTTTTTTTTTTTTTTTGGATGCTTTTCTTTTAAGGCTTCGGGATCCTCTGGGCCTTTCGTATAATCCTTTTGGACTAGGTTTGGTTTTTTCCTTCCGGGCTTTAACTCATTCTTTTTGGGCTTATTTTACCATGATCTCTTTTTTTAGACATAAACAATAGGCAAATGTAAAATACCCAAGATACCTAGCCTAGCACTTGGCAAAAGGGGGGAACCTATCAAAGTCTATGAACTGGGACCGTATCTCAAAAAAAAAAAAATACATATATATACAAGGGAAAAGATATCAGTGTACCTAGTTCAAGATTTGCACAATAGACCACGGGTACCGGGACCAGAACTTACAGTGAAGCCTGTAGGAACCATGGTCCAGGACTCAAGAAAGAAAAAAAAAAAAAAGGAAGGCAATATATCAAAGAGAAAAGGCAGATCCACATACTATAAAATTAGAAGCGATTTTGAAACACAAAAAAAAGGAGAGCAATGTTCAAAAAAAAAAAAACTTATACAACCCCAAATTGTTTATATAAATCTAAAGAAAGCTAAGGAATGAGGCCGGCCAACAAGGAGCCATCCGGGGGAATGATAGGCACGATTGAAGAAGGAAGAAGCCTCTGCCGCTTGACCTTCAAATCTTGTAAAACCTTGTGAGCACGAGCCAAAGTTTCCTCACCGTCAGCTATCTCAACGTCTATGCTCTTGGAGGATTGCCTGCGAAACAAAGATATGAGCCAACAAAGCAAGTGATCCAACAAAAAAGATAAGTTGAACTTGGCCTCCAAAAGGTCTTGGACCACCCCTCTCCACTCCAAAAGCCTTTCTTCGGACAAAGAGTCCACAGAAGAATTCCTTAGTGAAACCAGCATAGCACATAACAACTCCATCAAAATATTACCCAGAAAAATGCCCCCACTGAAGCCATTGGTGAAATCCCCGTGACTCTTGAGCGGACTCTTTAACAAATGGCAAGCCTTCAACAGGAACAGAGAAACGTAGGAAGCTGCCATAAGAAGACCCAAAAGAATAGAAGTGGGTGGCGGGAAGGCTGTTAAACTCAAAAAGGTCAAAGCGAGCTAGAAAGGAGGAAAGCCTTGAATCAAGATCTGAGGTAGACACTCCCGAGGCGTCCCCCATCGCCGTGTCACCGCTGCGGAGATCGGAGGACTTGCAGCCTTTTGCTTTGACTCAAGATCAGCAATTCGAACGGATCTCACAACTCCTTCAGGGATAACAGGCTCAGAATCTTTAAAGTCTGCGTCAATATTTGTAAAAGAAAAGGAAAAGGAAGAACAAATTTAGTCTTAAAAAAAAAAAAAAAAAAAAGGGGAAGAACAAACCAAGACCGACTTCTTGAGGCAGAGCCTCTTCTTCCCGATCCCCTGATTTCCCTGAAGATTCTGGGAAAGAACATAAAGCAAGTTGAAGAAAAGGTGAAGAACCAATGGCAAAATGGCTAAAGGAAGGAAGAGATGCAGGGGGCTTCGCCATGAAAGAAGGAAAAGAAAAGAGAGTAGGGAAAGAAAGAAAGAAAAAGGAAACACAAAGAGAAGCGACTTACACTTACCTTCCGAGCTTTCTGATTCCAAGGAAGAGGCAATACTGGGAGCAGACCTCACATTGGCTTAACTTAAAAGGAGAAAGAAAAGAAGGAACTCAAAACAAAAAAAAAAAAAAAAAAAAAGGAAAAAGAAAAATAGAGATGAAATGCTATTTTAAGGAAAACATGGCTCACCTGTTTGTTTGGATAAAGGAGTGTCTCCCAAAGTCCCTTTATCCGATAATGTTTGAGGAAACATAGTTCTAATGGGACTAGGAGTGCGCTCAAGATGGGGACTTTGAGATGCGGGGATCTTAGAGGCTTCGGGATCCCGAGAATCCTGGGAACCTTGCATCGCTTGCTTAGTCTCCTCGGCCAGGGCACCACTAGGGGGCTCCTCCCCTACAATAGGAAATGCAACGGAAAGGGCGAGAATGACTCCTTCCGAAATTTTTGCAGTTATAGGAGGAGACACCTCCACCTGAAAAAAAAAAAAAAAAGGGAAAAGCAATGCTAAGTTAAAACAACGGGGTAACGCTAACAACGCAGTGCCAGAGCAAAAGGGAGAAAACGTGAACAAAGAAAAACACATACCATGTCGTCACCGGAAGATTGGCTTTTGCCCTTCTTGTAATCGGACTTGCGTTTGGACCGTAAAGGAAACCACCACTCATCAAAAAAGAAGAAATAATTGCAATAATATGAACAAGTGAAAAAAGAGAAAAGAAGGAAAGAAGTCTTGCCCTTCTCTCTCTATCTACTGATTCTCTAGAAGTCTTTTGTTTACTACGAGTACGCCTAGAGGGTCCTAAAGGGGCTGGGATACAAAACCAGAGGAGTTTAAAGAACCATGGATCAAGCAATCACAGGAACCTGGGAAAAAGAAGACTCTACCTTGGTCTTCTTCCGGGTCCTTGAAGCCAAAGGTTGCCCGACATCCTTGCCTTCTTGGGATACCAAAGGTGTTTGAGATTTCCCAGTTTTTCTTCTTTTCGTCTCAGGACCAACCTTCACGCCCTCTGTACTTTCCTCAACATCAACTGTTTTCATTTTTCCTGGCTTGACATCCTTGCCTTTGCCCAAAGCGGTAGCAGCACCTATTGTCTCCACCGCACCTTTCTTAATAGGTACTCCGGAGGAAGTGCCAATAATGAGACCGCAACCCAACCAAGTCTCAAGAAAATCTTGCACATAAGTCACCCAACCTCCCCCGGAGGCATGCCACTTTGCAAACCCAACCTTGTTGCTTACGACGGCAGAAACAATTCCAGCAGTAGGAAGGGATAAACGCCTATTGAATGTCGGAGCGGAAGCAATACCAAGATTCGAGGTTTACCGAACTAAACCCGAGTCAACATAGTCAATGAAAGACTTTTGTATTCTTCTCCAATAACTAGTATAGCCACTAGAAGCAAAAACTCCTCTCTGGGAGTTAGGCACTGCAAATTGGGGGCTCCTCCGTGACCAATAAGAAAAAGCCTGCAGCCTCAAGAAAGGATCCAAAGAAGGAAGGGACGGCACCACGTCCTTAAAAATCGGAGGAATGTTTTGGTCAAAACCAAATTGCCGGAGCACCCGGTGTGCTGAATAATGGGTATATTTTGGGCCACTCAAAGAGGGCACAGGAAGCCAAGAGGGGCTAGTGCAGGCAAGATAAGCCAGAATGCCCTCATCACCACGGCCCAAGTCAAAAGTATTACCCGTAGAAGATAAAAAAGAAGATAACACGAATCACACGCAAAGCCAGGGGCCAAACTCACGAGGAGATCTCCAATGTAAGTTCCCCGCTTGATCAAATAACTCCACAAGATTGAGGCCACCACCTTTCAAGCTAATCCAACGAAAAATAATGGGAAAAACATCACCAAATTGCCACAAAGACCCTTCACTATGTCGGGGGATCCTTGGAATTTATCCTTCACAAATTTCAAATTCCTGCACTTGGCTAAAGTAGTAGCTGACGGTCCCACATAAAAATCAAGGATAGCACAATGAAGAGACGAGGTAATCACATAACAAGAATCACCCTCGGTCTCATCTCCATGAAGCTGGTCCAATTGAGAATACACATGACCTAAAAACAGAGGGGCTAAAGGATATCGGGTACCTCGAGCTAACTTGATCGCTAGTGGAAAAAAGGAAGACTTAACCCCATACCCAGGAAACTCGCTGAACAAGAACTTGCTAAGCCAAAATGCCGTAAAACCAGCCTACCTCACTTCCTTATTCTTCTCACGAGAAAGGGTCATCACCCATCTCCCCATCCTAACCGACTTACCACCAGGAGAGGCAGCACGACCACCAAAATGGCCAAACAGTTTATCTTCCACCACGAGATCCTCTTTAGAAAGGTTGATATCAAAGGGACTCTCATCACCAAACACCGGGAGAAGGAAGTTGTTAACCACGTCCTCCAGGGTAATCGTCAATTCACCAACAAAAAAAAGAAAAAAAGTATGAAGGGAAGGGCACCAACGACGTGCGGATGCCCGAGCCCTTTGGCATCTCCGAAACCCTCAAGATTTCTGGAAATAGCCACTACTTTTAGGATACCGGCGTGCTCGAGGCGACCCACAAACTCGCATCAAACGACTTCTTGTCTACCCGGATGGACCAGCCTTGGATTTTTCCCGGGACAAAATCAAAGAAGATAGGTACCGCCTCTCAAATTCCTTGTCTAATCTGAAGGTCAAAAATCTCTCTAGGGTCTAGAACACGGGCGGAACCGGCAAAACCCACTTGCCCAGAATTCATCCAGGCATGAGGAGACGGAGGAGCCTCGCCATGAGATACATGAGGAAAAAACGGACTGGGAGAATACCAGGGATCCCGTAAAGGGAAGGCCGGACGTTCAGTAACCTCGCGAGAATCACTCGGAGCGGAACTACAAGAACCTTCGCCCTCGGAAGGATCGGGGTACGCTCTCTCCTTTTTTGAGAAGAAGAAGAAGCCATTGGAACAACACGAGTAATGAGAAGAGAAGAAATTGAAAGTGCGAAAAGGGGGAAGACCGGAATAACAGAGAAGAAAAGAAAAAGAAAGAGAGACCCAAGAATGAAAGACTCGGAGAAGCAAAGCGATAAGGTGAAACGGCTACAATAAAGGCGCAAAGAGCAATTGGAGAAGACAAAGTATGGAAAGACGCGCTAGTTGCAAAAAATTTAATTTTGAAGAAGGGATTAATCAGTGGTTATTAATGAAAAGTAACGGGAAACGAGAAAAGTGGGTAGAGGAATTTTACCTCAAATACTCAACTGCCACGTCCCGTGCAAAGAGAAAACCGCAAAAAATAAGGGAACACAACACAAAAAAAGAACTAAGGTGACCAAAAGCAACAGAAAGAGGCTTCGGGATCCTAAGTAAGAAAGAAGGGAACCTAGGAGAAGTTAAGAAAAAAAAAGGGGGATCCTACGAAAATCTTAGAAAACCTGAATTACTCACACGTGGGCTTCAGGCAACCCACGAGCTCGGGGGGCTAAATGTTGAGGTCTAAAAAGGATCATAGTAAGGGAGGCCCAAAAAGAGTGAGCCAAGCCCAAAAGGAAAAGAACAAGCTAAGTCCAAAGAAGCAAGTGCAAGCGGACCACAAAGGAATAAAGAGGCCCAAAAGGCCTGAAGCCCAGACGAAGAAGCATTGAGAAGAAAAAGAAACCCACGGCAAGAGGATAAGTAGTTAGGATCCTCAGCAACCATCAAGAGGCGCGGATCCTTCTAGGCACACAATCAAAAGAAAGACTAGGACAGCTCAAAAATAAAAGGACAGAAAAAGAAAATAAGAAACAAAGCAAAAGAACACAAGCGCCAAAAAAAAACCAAACGACCTCTCATGGCATAAGCGCACGAGTCTCGGGAACCGAATAAGTGAAACACAAAAAGAGAATGGTAACAGTGACTTTCAAGTTGGCAGAATAGGATTCCGCCCGGATGGGAAAAAAAGGGGAAAAGTGGAATTGCCAAACGGTGATGCCAAGAGGGGCATACCTTAGCACATCCCAAAGAAGGTGGCCAACCAGGGACTTTCAAAAGAATCAAAGTCGAAAGAAGGAAAGAATGAGAAAAATGGGAAATGGGACTTACCAAGTGATAGGCACGGAACAGGCTCTGTTCACAAGAAGGCAAAACAGGGGAACCAACGGTTCCCCGGAAAGACCAGAACTTCACTATAAAAGGGAGGGGTAGGTTGCGAAGAAAGGGGCAACGAAAAAGAGAGAAAAATAAGAGATTTTCTAGAGAAAAGAACTATCAGTAAAGTTGTGGTGAAGAGAAAGAAACCACTAAGGGAAAAATGAATATTGCTTCCCGGTATCCTGTAAAAGCCACTATTGCACATACTCGGATTCAAAGAGAATTAAACTTTGCAAGTTTTGAAGGCTGAAATAGCCATTCAAGACTGTAATTTTTGAGCTTGATTGAACCTTGTATCACGTCCTAGTGAGCTTTCTATAACTTAACAAAGAACATATTAATGAAATATGTCTCATTAATCCCAGGATCCCCTTAACATTATTTTGTACCTCTTTATTGATCCTGTTGAATTTATCTTGTTGTTTTGGCATGCCTCTCCATACGAATATCCTTGCTTGTCATTTTACTTGTATTGTAGGAAGCATCCCATGTGCATCACTTGATTCTTAAACAGCTTTTAAACAGCTTGTTAGTCATGGGTGAGTCAAGGCCCGGTTCACCGAACCTCTTATTTAGGCCCGGGATCCTTGGGCCTAAGTGTCACAAAAAAGGGCACTCTCACAAATGACTTACAAGCGCCGCAAAAATCGCGTGTTTTTTTTGCAAAATGAGCTCATTTTCAACATTATTCTCAAAAAGGGGTCTTATTTGATTGTCCCGCATTTTGTGACTGTTCACTTTCTGTTCTTACTTTCAATTTTTCAACATCACTGTAGTAATCTCCAGAATCTTCCACTATAAGGTTGAATTTATTCAACCATCTAATTGGCTTTATTCCGTGCCAAATTTGCTTGTAATTCAGCATTTAGTAACCCTGTATTTAGGTGGGTTTGTTGTAAGGGTAGTGAGTGAGATAGAGTGAAGATTGCTCAAGAGTGTGCAAGAAAAACAGAGACTCGCGGGCCGGGACTCGCGGGTGACTCGCGATTGCAAGCCGCTGAAGCGGACACGTGCCAAGCATCTTTGGAAGATGAACAGTCATGCTAGCTGGAGCACTACAAGACAAAACAGGACAATCGGCCATACGGTTAACTCGCGATCGGATCTCGCGACTTAGTCAAGCCGCGAGGTCAAGCCGCGAGCCACCCCCGTTTTGTAAAACCCGACGTTTCACATTCCTCTCCCACTCCAAAGATAAATACCCCTTTTACCCACGATTGAAAGAGAGCCTCCAGAGAGAATTTTGAGAGAGAAACCCTAGAGAAAAACAAGATTGATTCATCCACAATCTTCACCTAAGAGACTCTTCAAATTCCTCTACTCTCTTCCTCTCCATTGATACATCCTTGAGAGGTTCTTGGCCAAATCCTTTTCTCACCATACCCATATCTCGTGAGAAGGTTTATTTGGTGCTTTGGGAAGCGATTAGGAAGGAACCAATCTACATTGGTTGATGCTATGGTCAAGTAGCGGAATCCGGTAAGCTAGAAAAGAAAAAGGTTCGGCGCAACCTCGTTGGAGCAAGAAGCTTGGAGGGCTTAGGTACATCGGGTAGATTAGGCTTGGAGGGTCTATTGCTTTGTTCATGTATCCTAACTACATTTTCTAGTGGATTATTGACCGCTTGGAGGGCGGCGGAGAGGTTTTACGCCGAGGGCTTCGGTTTCCTCTTCGATAACACATCGTGTGTTGTCCTTGTGTTTGCATCTCTCTTCCCTTTATCTTTGCCTTTTATTTTCTGTTGTGGATGTGATTTATAATTGGCTTAGATTGATTTCCAATTCTGTTTATAGCTTATGTTCATTTTCCGCACACTAGTTGTTTGTCATAAAGCTTGAATTGGTTATTTTGTTTTTGGGGGTCTAAACGTTCAAGGGTGTTTATACACGTTTTTGAACTTTCATCCACCATTTTGTTATCATTCTCTCAATCTTCAAGGAAAGGTATGGGTTTTGTCCTCTACTTTTTATTTGTTACCATTCTTATGGATTTTGTGTTTTATTTGGTATTTGTATATCTCTTACCCGTGTTTGATCATTTTTGTGTCCGGTGGTTTCATTTTTGTGTGATTATAATCTGATCCACTCTATATTGTGGCCATATTGGGTCATTTTTGTCCCTCATTGCTACTTTCTGGTCATTTCCATCTAGCTTTTAGGATTTTCTTCATTACCCATAATTTGAAACTAACCCACTGCTAATGATTTCTGTTGGATTGTGTTGTTCTTTCTTTTCCTCTATTACATGATACATACTGGAAATGTCTCCATTCAAGAAAGCAGCTGTGAAAGGAGGTAGTTCCAAAGGAATGAAGCTTGTCATTAACGCCGATGACTACTCACCTCAAACAAAAGGGACTCGTTCTTCATCAAGAGTGTTTGATCCCAACAAGTTTAGATCCTATGTTGCCTTTCGGACTCATGAGAATTATTTCCGAAATGCTACACCATTCTTGGAAAGACCTTTTGACCAATCGTCACTTCATGACACCGACATTCCAAAATGGTTTGCTCACAAGGATTGGAATTACCTTCTCTTCAATCTGGATGAAGCTTATGAGAATTTGGTAAAGGAATTTTATGCCAATGCAATTGTGGAAGGAGAAGAACTTAAGTGCTGGGTTAGGAGAAAGAGCTTTTCAGTCTCTCCTGCATATTTGGCAAAGATCCTTCACATCAACCGACCAATGCTTAGACAATCACCGGTTTATGATGATCTTTGTCTTGATGAAGAACTCCTTAAGGATAGTCTTGGACAAGACTTGGAATTTTCATCCAATGAAAACTCGATCAGCGTTTCCTTTCTTCCTCCGAAATCGAGAATGCTTACAATTGTGATGTTTCACAATTTGTACCCCCTATCCAACATTGGGTATATGAACCTCGGACGTGCCTTGTTTCTTCATGACCTAATCTTTGATGTAGAGATTGACATCTGTGCTTATATCTTTCATGTTCTGCGCAAAACGGTTCTATGTAATGAATCCCGGATATGTGTTCCTTTTTGTTGTCTAATTTCAAGGATCTTGAAGCTCAAAGGAATTTATCCAACATCAAATGAATCTCCTTGCCCAAAACTGAGTCTAATCAACATGCGTACATTCAACGCAAGCATTGGTCATAGTCGGAAGAGAGCAAAACCGGAAACTTCCACATCTCGTAGTGGTTCACATTTCAAGACTTTCTCCCTTGACGAAAAACTTGACCACATTGTATCATCTGTCTACGAGTTGAGTACTAAGATGTCCGGACTCACATCTACTCTACACCATCACAGCACTCGATGGAATATGAAGTTTACCTCACTACAAACTCAATTGGATAAGATTCAGAGGAAGTTAGAAGAGGATATGTAGCTATTCCATGGCAAAAAGGGGAAGATGATGTCATAAGGGGAATACAATGAAAGGGGGAGTGATAGCTTGATTAGAGGGGGAGAAAATCCTAAGGGGGAGTGTTTACAAGCGGTTTCAATACTTTATTTTAAGTTGCTTTTCAGTTTATAATGTAGTTTGTACCCATGTCACCCATGTCGCTTTTGTAAGCTTTTAGGGTTACTTGTAGGTTTTATGGTTTGTGCTTTATGCAGCCTCTATGTTTTTGTTAAATCAGTACTTCTATCTAAATGTCATGCATTTTCTTGTTAAATCTTGTCACTCTTGTGCCCTTGTAGGATTGTTCCTAGATGCATATACTTAGTGTATTATGCATTGGTTGAGTGTTGGGCATACAAGTAACTTGCATTATTTTTGTTAGCTTGTATGTTCAAGTGTTCATTCCAAGTGTGAATGAGCATTGTGATCACTACCTTGTAGTGATTACTTGTTTGATCAAGCCATGGTTTGTTTCTTAACTTCATCTTTACTTGATCACTTTATGCTTGTTTCATATGCATTTCATGTTTTCTGCATACAATGATCATGGTATATTGTTGTGTTTCAGGAGTTTCATGTTCATATGATTCAAGTGCCTCACAGTTTCTAGAATTAGGTGTGAGTGAGTTTTGCTCAACTGTTCCCAACTCACATGTTAAGTCTAGAGTTTGTTTTAGGGTTTTGTCACGGAATAGCCAAAGGGGGAGATTGTAAGGTTGAATTTAATCAATCATCTTGTTGGCTTTATTCCGTGCCAAATTTGCTTGTATTTCAGCAATTAATAACCCCGTATTTAGGTGGGTTTGTTGTAAGGGTAGTGAGTGAGATAGAGTGTTGAATGCTCAAGAGTGTACAAGAAAACAGAGTCTCGCGGCTGGATCTCGCGGGTGACTCGCGGCTGCAAGCCGCCAGAAGTAGCACACGTGCCAAGCATGCCGTAAATTGAAGCTTCATGCTAGTTGGAGCACTATAGGACAAAATAGGACAATCGGCCGTTTTGTTATCTCACGGCTGGATCTCGCGACTCGGTCAAGTCGCGAGGCCAAGCCACGAGCCAGCCCTGTTTTGAAAAACCCGACGTTTCACATTCCATTCTCACCCTAGTATAAATACCCCTTATACCCACGAAAGAATGAGAGATTCTAGAGAGAATTTTGAGAGAGAAACCCTAGAGTAAAACAAGATTGATTCATTCACAATCTTTACATAAGAGACTTTTCAAATTCCTCAACTCTCTTCCTCTCCATTGTTAAATCCTTGAGAGGCATTTTACCAAAACCTTTTCTCACCATATCCATTACTGTGAGAGGGCTGTTTGGTGTTCGGGAAGCGAGTTAGGAAGGAACCAATTTACATTGGTTGATGCTATGGTCAAGTAGCGGAATCCGGGAAGCTAGAAAAGAAATAGGTTCGGCGCAACCTCGTTGGAGCAAGAAACTTGGAGGGCTTAGGTACACTGGATAGATTAGGCTTGGAGGGTCTATTGTTGTTCATGTATCCCAACTACATTTTCTAGTGGATTGTTTACCGTTTGGAGGGCAGCGGAAAGGTTTTATGCCAAGGGCTTCGGTTTCCTCTTCGATAACACATCGTGTGTTGTCCTTGTATTTGTATCTCTCTTCCCTTTATCTTTGCCTTTTATTTTCTGCTGTGGATGTGATTTTAATTGGCATAGATTGTTTACCAATTTTGTATTAAGCTTTTATTTCATGTTCCGCACATTAATTGTTTGATATAAAGCTTGAATTGGTAATTTGTAAATTGGGGGTCTAAACGTTCAAGGGTGTTTTTACACTATTTGAACTTTCAGATTTGTCGCCAAACGTGAGCACCAATGGGTTAGATTGCGTCGGTTTTGGTCAAAACCAAGAGAGACTGCGATGATCAAGATGTCAACCAAAAATGATGAAGATTTGATGAGATCTCTCTAAATCTAGTGGAAAACTCACAATATGATATCTCGCTAGATTTGATGGAAATCTTACCAAATCTAGCGAGATCTCATCAAATTTAGCGAAGATTTCACTAGATTTAGTGGATCTTGCCGCAATTGCCTTAGGTCATCAATCAAACTAGGTTTCTTAGATTTTAGAGGAGAGAACCCAAGACTCAACCCACTAGATTTAGGTTTTGAAGGCGAATAACCACCGCCAACTCCAGCCACCATATTGGATTGGATTCGGTTCGGGCCTAATTGGACCCCTCAAGTGGGTTGGGTTAACTGGTCTCTTGGGCATCCATATTATTACCTTTCATTTTTGGATCAAATATAGTCAAGTAAATGAGGGGGAAGGCATTGGCTTTGGCATTGGCATTGGCATTGGCAATGGCCTCGGCTACGATATGTATGCCTCCCGAAACATCAACCAATGTTATTAATTACGCTAACACACCCTTTCTCCTGAAATGGTTATGCATTGGCTCTTGGCCTGCATGACCATATGGGACCAGATGTTGACATGATTAATGTCATGTCAACGTCTTCGTTAGAAATCAATCTAGCATAACAAAGAGGAGTGTTGTGTTACACTGAGTGATTATTCTTGATGAGAGTATGAGACAAGAGGCATAGGTAAGCATTGTGGACATGTGATCGGTGATCACACCATGACAATGCGGTACACCCTCTCACACATTTATGTCTTCTTATAGGATTAGATATTGCAAAATTAGACTAAAAGCCGTTAATCCGCTTGAACCCAAAAGAAATGTATGGGTAGGGATTTTGGATTCATAAACCAAAATGGGTGAACTTGTAATCGACATGTTGAAAAAGACTAGTCAAGTCGGTCGGGTCTCGAGTCACACAAATTGACCCTTTTTTTTCTAAGGGAATTTTATTTATTTATTTGACTCTATATATGGAAATGCAGTGTTAAAAATTTGATTACAATAATTTTATTTTTAAATGATTAGAATTGAACTATTATGAAAGTTCACACACACAAACACACACACCATCAATTATACTTGATTAGGAAATCCTAGACTAAATTGAAAGCAATATGCAAAGATGAATGTTCTCATGGCAAAAAATCATTGCAACCAGTTTTTTGAGCTACCTTTAATGGCATATGATCTTTTGAGTATTCCTATAACTATGGTTATATAAACTTTTATCACAAAATCTAAAGTTAGTATCAATCTTGTATTTTGCCGAAGATTGTTGAAGCTTTAATTTGCACTTGGAATTTGTTGTGCGGCAAATGAAGCTCGATGTCATTTCTTGTATAATAGCACTCACCGATTTGAACAAATTACAATAAAGGCAAATAAGTCAACAAGCACCACATAGAGAATACAATAATTTATGAGGTTTGTCATATAACATATCTCAATGGAAAGAGATTTTTTTTTTTTACTACAAAAAACTGGGCCTATAGTGGCGTCAAACGCCACTATAGACCAATTTTTTTTTTAAAAAAAAAAAAATGCTATAGCAGCGTTTTAGAACGCCACTATAGGTCTGTTGACAAATGCCACTATATGGTAGACCTATAGCGGCGTTTGCAATTTTTAAATTTAAAAAAATTGGTCTATAGTGGCGTTTAGAAACGCCATTATAGGTCTATAGTGACGGTACAATAGTGGCGTTCTACAAATGCCACTATAGCCCAAAACCACCTAAAAAAAAATTTGATTACCAAAAATTAATTTTTGGTAATCAAATGTTTTTTTTAATTGAATTAAAATTTTAATTAAATTAAAAGATACAAAACAAAACAAAGAACATAAAAAAAAAACAAAATACGTTCAAAGAAAATACAAATCCAAAAAACTAAAAATTCAAAAAAATACAAAATACAAACACTATAGCCCAACAAATTCAAAATGAAACACAAACCCACCAAAAAAAATTCAAAATCAAACACAATATGCTCACGTTCAAAAAAATAAAAAAATAGCAACTCCACCCCAACACATTCAGCCGCCATAGACCAACCTGCAATAAGAAATCGTCAAATAGATTTTGAATTTTTCACTACTTTTTTGGTTCTATTAACAAAGATATTATCACACTTGAGATCTCTATACCTATCAATAATAAAAAGCCAAAGAATTCACAAAAATTAGGAAAAGACCAAAACAATCATTAAATTCTCTTTAAAAAAATTACTTACTTGCAACTATACAACCAATGGCATCAAACACAATAGCACTCTTTCTTCAATTACAAATCCCATAAAAGTAGCACCATTTAGAAATTTAAACAAAATTAACATGTTGCAACACCATCTTCAAATCCAAAACCCACTAACATTAACACCACCACAAATAAAATAGGGGAAATAAAATCAAAATGGAGAGGAAGAGAAAAGAATAAATCCAGGAGTGTAGTGAAAGAAGGAAAAAAAAAAAGAAACAAAAAAGAAGAGAAAGAAAGAAAGAACTCTGAAAAAGTGGAGATAAGGGAGAAAAAGAAAGAAAAAAAAGAAGAGAAGAGAAGAACTCTAAAGAAGTGGAGATAAGGGAGAAAAAGAAAGAAAAGAAAAGAAAAGAAAAAAAAGAAGAAGTCTGAAAAAGAAGCTACGTGGAGACAGGCATTGATAAGGTGAGTAGGGGTAGGTGGGTTTTGAATTTTGAATTTTGAATATTTTTTTTTGTTTAGTTTTGAATTATGAAAAAAATATAATCACAACATTTTCATAATAGTTTTACAACAAATCTTAAGTGGTAAGTTGTTATTAGTTGTTATTGTTGAGGCAAAAAAGTAATCTTAGTGTTAAGTTCAAATTTGAACCAATAAATACTAACTACTTATGATTTATTGTGAAAATGTTATGAAAATATTGTGGATGTAGCATCTTTCACCACTTATGATTTGTTATGAAAATATTATAAAAATGTTGTGAACATAACACCTCTCATATATATATTTATTTATTTAAATAGAGAAATGATATATTCACAATATTTTTATAACAAATCTTAAGTGGTAGGTTGTTACTGTTTGGGTAAAAAAATAATCTTAGTGTTAAGTTTAAATTTGAACCAATAACAACTAACCACTTATGATTTTTGGTGAAAATATTGTAACAATGTTATGGACGTAGCATCGTTCATTTAAACATAAATATATAAAATATATACATTTTAGTTTTGTTATCTTGAAACCCATTAAGTTTTTTTTTTTTTTAAGGAATATTGTAAAATATGCCATAGAATATTCCTAGAATATTCTATGGCATATTTGTAGAAATTGTTTAAGCCAATTGAACCAATTTGGTTTTTTGTTTTTTTTTTTTTTTTGAATATGCACTTTTGCACTTATAGTGCCGTTTGGTAAACCCCTACCGAAATTTAAAAAAATAAAATAAAATAAAAAGTTCCTATAGTGGCGTTTGAAAAGGCCACTACAGGTCTTGGTCTCAGAAGGGCGGCGTATAGCACTCTCCGAAAGCAGCTATAGATATGCCTATAGCAGCGTTTATAGAAAACGCCACTATAGGGTACCTATAGTGGCGTTTTTTACAAACGTCACTAAAAAAATGCCACTATAGGACCAGTTTTTTGTAGTGTTTTTTTGAGAAACAAATTAATTGCTAAACACACACACATACTTTAATTACACTCTCTCACTAAGCTCACCATAGAAAGAGATTGAGTGTGCATTTGGCATTGGCTTAAAAAACTAGCATTTTTACTATTCAAATTATATTTTTGCTACTATTCATGGGCCCCATTACAATTTTTGGTACTATTTATGGATCTTATTGTACCATTTCAGTTATTTTTTTGCTTTATTTACAATACTTTCAGCAAAAAGTTTTCAATTTCAACTAAATAAGTTATTCCTAAGTAGACACTAAATCCCCAATGCAGATTAAAATGCTTAACCTGTCTCATGTAACTCTCATTATATGTATTCTATCAACCCAAAAAAACTATTAGATTGCCTTTTTCTATAGAGAACTAATACCTTTTCTTCTATAGTTTTTGCAATCAAGATAATTTTGTTAAACTAAAAAAAAAAAAAAAATTTAAAAGAAAAATAATTTTCTACTAAAAGACTTCTAAAAAAATTTACTTTTCTAAAAATAATTAAAAGAAATTCAAGTGCTGCCACAATTCTTTAAACAATATATATCAATGTTGAATAAGAAAAAGGGAAAAAAAAGAAAAAGAAAAAGAAAAAAGCCCAAGTGATTGTCACAATTATTTCCAAATATTCATTGTCCTACTACTGAAAGACTTCTTAAGAAAGTTTACTTCTCTAGAAGAATTAAAAGAAGTTAAAGTGGTGTTTATATATATATATATATATATATATATATATATATATGTTGAATAACCCAAAAAAAAAAAAAAAAGTACTATCACAATTTTAAAAAAATAATATTATCCTATTATTAAAAGGCTTCTTAAAAATTTACTCCTTCTCTAATAAAATTTCAAAAGTTCAATTGTTGCCACATTCTTTAAAAGAATTAAATATACAAAAAAAAAGTACAAATGTTGCCACAATTCTAAAAAAATTAAAAATCATTCTCCTACGATTTCTTAAAAAATTACTTCTATAAAGAAAATGATAAGAAGATTAAGTTTTGCCAGAAATTTTTTTAAAAAGAAAAGGCTAATTAAAAAGTTAGGTTGCAAACTTAAGCAATCCCATGCCCAATATAATGTCGTTTTTAAAAAAACCATGTGCTCATTGACTGAAGCTGACGAGCTTATATATATATATTATATAAGGCAATCATGGATCCATGCATTGGCTAAGCGGACAAGTCACCGGCAAGGGATTAATTTTAGCTATTAGCCAAAGGAATCTCAAAAAAAGATTAAAAAAAAGAAAAAAAAAAAGGAAAAAGAATGGGTAACTGTCTCATTCTGCTTAAAAGAGTGTGTTATGGTAATATAATTTGAGTGAAGTTTGTGTTTATGGTGTGTCTTTGTATTCGAACATCTTTCACTCTTTCTTGTATGTGTGTTTTGTTTCTAAATAAAAAAAAAAAAAACAATAAAATCTTATTTTACATATTGGTTGAAAATGTATTTAAAGTTGAATAGTAATAAAGAGTTGTATTTGCGCATTGCATATTTTCTAGTAATATTGAAAGTTGATCGTTTGTCCTTAGCCTTAGTACTATAGCAGTCTAAGGTTTTGTCAAGGGTCATGTTTCTTAGCAATTTTCTTCATTTAGCCTTCCACTTCATCAAGCCTTTACATTTTTGTCAAAATACTAATCCATTATCATATGTTAATGATATATAAAATAATGTTTTGAGATAAATTCAAAGGTTTGATGATGTGCAAAGGTTATTGGATAGATATTTATTAAAGTTACACAACTTAATATTTTTTTTTATTGGTTGATATATTTAAAATCTTACAATTGGATTACACATTTTCATTGCCCTTAATATGTATATCAAATTTTGTGTTAATTGGATATTATTTATTATTTGATTAATTATTTTACAAATAAAATAGTTATTAATCTCTTATCATCTCAATATTTTGCAAATATAGAGATAATATAAAGAGGTAATGTAATATCTAACCAATAATTTATATTTTAAACTTATTTTAGTGAGATATAATATATAATTTCTAAATATAATGGAGTAATATAACCAAATTAATTTTCTAATTATCATAACACATAATGAGTATTAATTATACAGCATAAAGATTATTTCTTATTAAAATTAAAAAAATAAACTGATAGCATATTGTGCGGTACATCAACTAGTGGTAAATAATTGCACACACCTATTAATACATTATTGTAGTTAGAGTCAACATATTACTGATAACACACATGAGCACATAATAAACCAAAATTTAATAATATAATGCATACATGAAAATCTATCAAACTTGCAAGAACTTATTAAGGATACACTTCAATAAGAGCCCTTAAACCTAGTATGGGGGTTATCTTATAGTTACTAAAACCAGCATCCATAAATAGCTTAGCCCATTCTTTCTCATTTCTCTCTCTTCCTTTCACTAATACCATCATCACCATGTCAAAAAAGAGTTGTGTCTCAGTTGACTTTTTATCTTCCTTTTGATTCTCCATCATCAACTCTATGATAATCACTTTTCCCTTCTTATTATTGGTAGTGATTGCCTACGTGCATCGCTTAAGCAGTTTCACACAGTCCTCTTCATTCCAATCATGCAATATCCACTGTTTCCTCATTTGCAAGATCAATCAAAAACACTAAAACTGTATGAGTTAAACCCTTAGACATAATGAAATTTTATATTCTTTTATAATTATTTTATTTGTCCATGCTATTAAAATAAGCATGGTTAGGCAAAGAAACAAACTAATTTACCAAAATTGAAAAAAATGAAATGCATGAAATGAAACATACCTAGTTACATGAAACAAGCTTAATATTTTGAAATTTCTAAGAGTGGATTACATGTTCATTATATTCTTGACATATATGTCCTATTTTTTATCTATTGAATGCTATTTACTTCATATTAATAAAATCATGTTTCATACAAAATTTTAAAATAAAAAATTTGAAATTTAAATTATTTTATAGATGAGACAATTATTAGCCTCTAATAGTATTGATGTTTTGAATACATATAGGGCATAACAAGACAATTTTTTAGAATGATGGATCTTTCATACAAAAACATCCAAAAAATACACCGTAAACCATGTGTAACTTGAAGCAAATTTTATATATGTGTGTGTGTTGGAGGGACATGATAATTTTTATTGAATAAAATTTGGACAAAATTTAGATACAAAATTGGTTGTAGTTTAAGACAACAACCTTACTCACTAAAATAAATATTATTACATATTTTAAGAATCTAACATTTAAATTATATGTTCTTTGCATTCTTAATACAAATATCAAATTTTGTATCAATTAGATATTATTTACTATATGATTTATAAGTTAATAATTTATTCATAATTTTAAACTACAAAAACTTATAATTTAAACAATTTATTGATGAGATAACTATTAATCTTTAATTTTATAGAAAATTTGCAAGTATGGAAGATTTGTCAAAATTTACCTCTAATAAAAAGATATTGAGTATGATTGTAATCTAAAACTGCAACAAAGTTTATAGTTAAATTTTCCTATAGAATTTTTAAAAGAATAAAAGAAAATTTTGAAGACTTTAGGAGCTATAGGCTATAGCGCCGTTCTCTTAGGTGGGTTTGCCACTACATGAATAAAGTTGATCCACAATATAGAAATTTGGAAATAAATTGTGAAAATGCCTCTAATTACCGAATGTAAACCATATGATATGTACGACCATTCATGTATTGGGTGGAAATAGCACTAAAATATAATTTACCTTCATAAAAACAGCATCAGCAGGAGGAACTGCCTCAAACATGTCCCCTCCAACATATTTCAAGTTCTTACTCCCTTGAAAGTCAGCAACTACGTGTGGGAGATCAAATACAGTGCACTCTATATCTGGGAATGTATCGGCAATGGCCTTGGTCACAGTTCCTGTGCCACCTCCAACGTCAACAAATGACTTCAGTCCCTCAAACACCCCCTTACACTTGTCAATCACAATGCTCATGACTAAGCGTGCATCGCTAGCCATAGCATCATTGAAAGTATTAGCAAATTTTGGTTCATCCCCCCCATAATCCCAAAATGTCTTCCCGTGAGCCGTGTCAAATGGCGTAAGATCCTCATTTTGGAACCAAGTGGTCAAATAATTCCATGGCGTTGTCAACATTGGATCAACCATGGCTAGTAAGAAAGGTGTCACACTCAAGGGATTGTCCTTAAGGAGGAGCCTGGAAGATTCAGTCAGCACATACGCTTCTTCTTGGTCAATTTCGTTAGTATTTTTGAAGCAAAGAAGCCAGAGTGGATCAAAATGCGCATGAGGCGGTAGACATGGGGAGCTTTTGTAGGATGGATTGGTAGTGCAGTGATGAGCTCAGAGAGAGTCATGGGATTGCCATGGTTGTGGATGAAATCTGGTATACCTAGTTCAATTGCACATTTAAGGGACATAGAGTTTACGAAGTTGAAAATGTGGTTCCATATGTGGGCTTGAGCATCAAGTAGCTCAGTAGCATTTTCACCTGGAACCAATTTGAAACTAAGCTGTTTAGTACTACTCATTTTGTTTTTTTACATACCTACTCTTTAGAACATTGAGCTTGTATATATTATATCGAGAATTGATTGATTTTCTCATATCCTATCGACAGCCAATAGTATTTGGACGACAGAAAAAGGTTTCGTTATAAATTGATACAGAAAAGACAAAGGATGAAAATGATATGTATCCCCATTAGGAATTTAATCAAGAGGGATTGAGAAAATGCAGCAGGCGCTTTAGGAAAATGGACCCTGCGCTATTTTGTTTCTTTCTGGCATTTGGTGGTTTGTAATTCTGTGGCGCATTATGTTCAAAAAAAAAAAAGTAAAATTCTGTGGCGCATGATTCTTTCATGATTGATTTTGTTTAACGAGAGATAAAGTTTTGAAAGTTAAATTAGTGTGTAAAACACTAATGAAGGTTTAGATCCTCAATTTTAAATATACCCAACACAAGCTTATACTCAAACAATAAATGTGCGGAATAATAAGTACAAGCAAAAACTGAAATAGATAAACAACTCTATACTATAATTAATTACGACACAGCAGCAATTAAAAGATAAGAGTAAGGGTTAGAGAGATACAAACACAAATATAACACCAGCATGTGTTATCGAAAAAAAAACCGAAGAACTCAACAAAAAACCTCTCTGCCGCCCTCTAAGTGGTAAAATGATCCACTAAAAAATAAAGTTGGGATACACGAATAGCAATAGATTATCCAAGCCTAATCTACCCAATACACCTAAGCCCTCTAAACTTCTAGCTCCAATAGACTTAAGCCTAACCGTGTCTTCTTTAACTTTTCGGATCTCGTAATAAGTTCATTGCATTAATCAAATGAATTGGTCATCTTCGAACTGCTTCCCAAGTACCAAAATACCTCCTCATTGATATGAGTATGGTGAGATAATGATTTATCTAATAAACCTCTTAAGGATATGTCAATGGAGAGGGTGAGAGTAGAGGAATTTGGAGAATCAAATGTCTAAGATTGTAGATGAGTCAATCTTGGTTTTCTCTCTTAAAATTATCTCTCAAAGCTCTCTACATTTCGTGGATATAAGGGTATTTATAGTAGTGTACGTGAGGAATGTGAAAGGTCATTTTTCTACAAAACAGGGCATTCTGGCAACTCATTCTCATGATTGGAACGAGTTGCAAGTTTGAGCCGTGAGTTAACTCGCAAGCCGACTGTACTTTTTGTCTTGTAGTGCTCTAGCTATCGTGACCCTTGAGCTTCTTGCATGCTTCACATGTGTGGCATTTTAGCGAGTTGCCAGTCACGAGAAACCTCCAAATGCACACACACTTGAATTTCTTCACACTCTCTCACACACAATCCTTACATAATTCCCACCTAAATACAGGGTATCTAAATGCTAAAATACAAGTAAATTTGACACGAAATAAAGCCAACACATGATTGAATAAATTCAACTTTACAAGTTCCATTTAGCAAAAGATATAAAAAATAATTAAATCATTTCATCTTTGCATAATATGTCATATGATTTATTTTGTTGAAAGAATTATAGGTAATGTCGTCTTGTTAGAAATGTTCTCAAATTCTTATTTGGATTAGGTTTCATTAATGGGTTTTCTTCGTAGGGAAGTAAAGGATTTTTAGTTTTCATCATTTAAGAATTAATTGAATATTTTGTCCATCAAAGAAGATAATTGAAATCTTATAAATAGGTATTATTGTAAACGGTTTGATGGTTTTTGCTTAAGAAAGAGTCCCCCCACATAGGGAGATGAGAAAACTCCTAAAAGAACTCAAGCGAGTGGAATTTTTTGAAGAATAATTTAGTAGATTTTTTTTTTGTTTTTTTTTTTTTTTGTTTTTTTTTTTTTTGAGGTTGAAGGATACCCATGATTGTGTGTTAAGAATTTGTTTGTTTCATGTGTGTAAGGTTTATGAGATTGTGTTTGTGAGTATGTAAAGTTCGGTTAAATGTTGTTGTAATATACTTATATTGTTGATAGAGAATTTTGTCTATAATTTCACGTAGATGTAGGTTTGGAATTAGGCGAATTATGTTAAATATTGATATTTCTGAAGATATTTATTTCTTATTTGCCCCAAATCACAACACGTTTTTTTTTGCCCCCACTGCACGTCTTAAATGCTTATTTAAATTTTGTCAATTAGATTTGCTAGATCTGTGATTCTCAAAAAAAAAAAAAAAAAAAAAAAAAAAAAAAAAAAAGGAGATTTGGTAGATCTGCTGTCCCCTGTCCTCATCAGGATAATTGAAGCCAGATAGATTATGGAATTCACGTGATAGTTAATGAGAAAATACTATAATAGAACTGATTTTAAATGTATTTTATTTAACATAAAAAAGAACTCATTTTATATTATATTAGATATCAATCTTTTAATACTAGTGCAGTGCATGGTTTCCCTTCAGTTATCCGGAACTCTACCAATGCCCTCGATATCATCTAGGTAATCATATACTGTCTCATAAAAACTCCAATCTATTTCAGATTGGCAGTTCACAACTTCACAATTTAAAATTTATGCCATGTCTTATACAGTTATTAGCATCGGCAAAAATTTTCCATTCTAAAATTTATAAAGATCCTCAAGCTTCAAAAAATGAAAATGGAGGGTTTAAGGCTCTAGAAGACTAGAACACCCACCAATCACCTATAACCTTTGGAAAGAGGTGAAGAAAAGGATAGGAACTAGAGAAGCTCTATCAAAATCTACCTTTTAATTTTCTTATGTAAATCTTTCTTTCAAAGTGTAGAATTTCCTTTTGATGTTTACGTGTATGATAATTCAAAAGGAGTTAAATTTATTGCATACAAATTGTTTTATATTGTTTTACACACACCTCAAAATCACCTTCACTTCCTCACTTAGAAGTTGTTTTTGGAGGTGCATGGAAAAAAATTTTAAAATAGTTTTTGTGTAATAAACATTACTCATTGAAAAAAATATTTAAATGTCTTAGGCCTTTTCTTGGTATCAATTGTCCATCTATTTCTTTTTAAATATGGAACTTAACTTAATGCTCTCTCTTAACTGTTCTTTCTTCCAAGTTTGAAATCAATAATCAACTCCTAAATTATTTTGACTCATTCAAAAATCACCGGTATACACCTTAAGGGAGATTGCATCTAATTAAAGGAACTGAATCTGCATGAAATATGTCCGCTATATAAAAGAGTGTGGCGGCAGTTATTAGACATGGCAAAACGGGCGGGTCGGGTCGGGTTCGGGTCAGGTCAATCGGGTCACGGGTCAAAAACGAGTCATTTTAAGCGGGTTAAAAATGGGTTCGGGTCAATCGGGTTGCGAGTCGGGTCGGGTTGGGTCGGGTTGACCCGTATTTTTCACATGAAATTTTTTATTTTTTTAATTTTTTAATTTTTTTTTATAAAGAAAACAATATGTATTTGCCATTTGGATAGTTATGCAACATATTACTTGATGTAAAATGCATTATTTTGAATTCACTACTTATATCAAGAATAAACTCAGTTAAACTTATTAATACTTATTCAATAATTTTAAAATTATACAAATCCTAACATTGCTATCTAAAACAAAACAACACAAAGATAAGTAAAACAAATATACAAGTTTTATTTTTACACAATATCAACATTCCAAAAATAAAATTACAAATGACTTATTGGATAGCTCATTTGATAAAGAATAAAAACATATAAGAAAGTTACAATTTTAAAAATTAATTTTATAATCTATTATCAATTGTGGTTGACACTCTATTTCAATTTGAGATATACATTAAAGTTTGATTGCTTACTTATTTATACCTAGTCTCTTTTATGAATATCATATCATTGTTAAGCAAAGACACACTCTAGAAAATATCATAATTTATTTTGAAAAGCCGTTTATTTTGAACATAAACTGTTAAAAAATAGATCTAAGCATTCATAATTTATGCTAATTTGATACTTTGGCTTTACTATTTTCACACTTGTGAATGTGTCTCACACATATCTACAATTTTAAACTGTTTTAACTTTACTTTGTAAACAGATTATCTTGACATGTACTTTGCTATTTGATATCTAAAAATCTTTACTCATTACGAGAATGCTCAACCATTTATTTTTCAATTAATTTGCATGCGATTATGTAAATGTATCAATTGTTTCCTTAAAGCTCACAATAAACAATTAAACCAATATTGTCTTAATTTCACTATTTTTTTTACAAAAAAAAAAAAAAAAAAAAAAAAAAAAAAAAAAAAAAAACTTAAAAAAAAGCTTAAAAAAAATGGTTCGGGTTCGGATCGGGTCACGGGTCGGGTCGGGTTTACCCGCAAAAAACACGGGTCGGGTCACGGGTCAACCCGTTTTTGTTTAGGGTCAAAAAAATCGAGTTCGGGTCGGGTATTTTTCGGGTCGGGTCAGAAAATTCTGACCCGTTTTGCCATGTCTAGCAGTTATACCTTGTTACCTATCATTTTAGGATCAAATATAGTAAAGTAATTGAGAGGGAGGAGCACATTGGCATTGGTAATAACCTTGGCTACAATACGTGTGCCTCTTGAAACATCAATTAATGTCCTTAACTCCACAAACACACCCTTGCTGAGTTAAATGTTTATGCATTGGCTCCCGGCCTGCAAGAGCAATCGGAACCTGTTGTTGACAGGATTAATGCCATGACTTCGTTAAAATTCAATATAGCATTATAAAGAGGAGTGTTGAGTTACACTGAGGGATTATCCTCGGTGTGCTGAGAAGCACGAGTATCAAGAACAATACGTTAGAAAACGTATTTTATTCACATTGGTGTTATTCCAAGTAAACGCCTATTGAGAAGTGCACCATGTTTCCATGTGGCAGTGCTCTTTCATTCACATTTTGTATATATTAGTTCATCTACGGATAGGAATTCTTCATAACTAGACCAATGAATTTGCATGGTTTGGTGGTTTACTCATTACTGTTCTCTTGAAGGGGCGCATGGGAACAATATATAAAAGAGCTTTTAACTCTTGCACGGAAAAATCATTAGTAGGATTCTTTTCATAATTTATTGGTCATTATAATTTGTCGCTAAAAGTAGATATAAAGCAAAAGATTCTGAAATCTTAGACCAAAAAATTAACATTAGTTTTTTCTCATGAACCATTCATCTTCGTCACAATACCTTAAAGGTAATCTTTACCGACGGCGATGTGGTTCACATTTCATTTGGCTTCGTTAATTTTTTAATAATATAGAGAAAGTGGAGTGAACAGATTGAGGAAGACAAAGTCTTGGTGATGGTGTAAATAGTCAGACTTTCTAATTTTGATTTAAAAAAAAAAAAAAACGAGGTGTTTGGTTCGCCATGCATAAAAGAGAATATCTTTCTAATATTCGCCCTTTGTTTAATAATTGAAAAGATATTTAATTGTTCTCCTATTTTTGGTATCAAGTTGTAGACGACTAAATATCTAGTTTGAAATAAATCAAACAAGTAAAATAGTTTTACAAATGCGAATTTGTATTAATGATTGTGTGGTATAATTCTCTCAAATTACAAAAGAGTGATCCTCTGATTCGATCTCCTTGCAATACTTATTCATTAGAATTGTGGTAACGTAATTTTGATCCGAACACAAAATATCCTTCAATTTGGTTGAGGGATGGATCGAAGATTGCTGAAATGGAATTACAATAAATCTTTGGCGATGAGCTTGTTAGAAATCCTTTGTTTTTCACGTTCTTTGTCTTCGAAGGTTTGTGGTGGAAGTTCTTCGGGGCTTTAGAGGCTTGAATCAGTAGAGCTTCACCGATTTGTGATTTGTTGATATTTACGGAGGTTTTTGAGCTTGATTCCAGCAAACTTTAGAATCTAGACAGATAGTTTAGATGATTCTGCTTTGAGTGTTCTTCGATTTTGAGGTTGAAGCTCTTGAAGTTCTTGAAGGCTTTGAGGCTTGATTCCTACAAAACTTCTATACTTTTGATGCTTTTGAATCTTCTCCGATGTTGTTTGTGCTCTAGATGACTTTTTAAAAAAAAAAATACCTTAGGAAGGTTTCTATTTATAGGAGTTTGGGGGTAGATGAGCAACATGTGGCGGAGTCTGATTGGTGACACATGTCACAGCCTAATTGGTTTGCTTATGTCATCGCTTACATGCGCTGGGTTGTATATGTCATTATTGCTTACACGTGTTGGACTGCTTATGTCATGGCTTACACATGCTGATGTGTGATTGGTTTTTGCATGACACCGACATCGACACTTGGCAAATTTCTGTTGGTTTCTGAGTAGTGATAGCAAAACCTAACAACAATATGTGGCGCTTTGTAATTAGTTGTATTTTATGAACTTGGTAATATGATATGTCAGCTTGTGATAGGTCGGGAATTTTCCCTCTCTACACAAGTATCCATGATCCATCTATTTCTTTTCAATTTGGAACTTAACGAAATGCTCTCCCTTAACCTTTCTTTCTTCTAAGTTTGAAATCAATCAACCCAAAATTATTTTGACTAATTCAAAAGTCACTAGAATACACCTTAAGAGAGATTGCATTTGCAGGAACTACAAGAAATATGTTCGCCATACAAGAGAGTGGGAGTACTTATACATTGTTACCTATCATTTCTGGATCAAATATAGTGAAGTAATTCAGGGGAACACATTGGCATTGGTAAGGCTACAATATGTTTGCCTCCTGAACAGCAATCAATATCCTTAACTCCGCAAACAAACTCTTGCTCTTGGAATGGTTATGCATTGGCTCCCGGCCTGCATGACCATCTGGGACCAGGTGCAAACATGTTTAATGCCATGGTTTTGTTCAATCTAGCTCATCCTTGATGAGCTGACCGAGAAGCAAGGGTAAGCATTCATGAGATGGGTGATTACACCATAACAATGGTATTCCTTCTAACACATTATGTCTTATTTTAGGATTAGAAATTGCAAGATTTGACCCAAACCCATTAATTTTCCTGAACCCAAAAGAAATGTATGCGTAGGGTTTTTGGACTCATAAACAAAAAAGGGTCAATTTGAACTCAACCTGTTGAAAAAGAACAATTGAGTTAGGTTGACTTGCGAGTCACATGGATGGACCCTAATTTTTCTAATAATTTTTTAATTTGACTCTATGGAACTGTTATTTTATTTTTTTTAAATATTAGGGATTTAACTTTTAAGAAAGTCCACACACACATACAAAATTAGAATTGATTTGGAAATCCTAGACTAAATTAATTTTGCAAAGTTGAATGTTCTTATGGCGAAAATAGCATTACAATCTCTTTTTGAGCTATCTTCAAATGGCATGTGATCTCAAGTATCCCTATAACTGTTGTTACATCAACTTTTAGCATTGGAGGTAAAATTAATTAGTATCAAACTTGTATTCTACCAAAGATTGTTGAAGCTTTTGATTTGCATTTGAAATTTGTTGTGCACTAGTGGAAAATATGAGACCACTTGTTGTGCAATATCACTCATGGATTTGAACAATAGTAAAGGAAAATAAATCAAGAAGCACCACATAGAGGATACACGAATTTATGTGGTTCAACGTACAATGTACGTAACTCCATGGAAAGAGATTGAATCCATTATACTCAATACGGATTACAACGCTCAGCTTCTCTTACGAGCTCTCATTATATGTATTCTATCAGCCAAAAAACTATCAAATGACTATTTCTACAGAGAACTACTACATTTTCCTCTAATGTTTTTACAGTCCAGATAATTTTGTTAAACTAAAAAACTAAATTAACTTGTCATCGTCTACGTACAAAATATATTACCCCAAAGTAGCATAACTAATTTTGCACAAAATTTAATCGAACATTTAAAAACTTTAAAAAAAAAATTTATTCATAATAATAAATTAGTAATACAATTAGGGCTATAAACGAGACAAGTTTTGTCGAGTAGTGAATGTTCAAGCTCGGCTTGACAGCAAAAATAGAATGTTCAAGCTTGGCTTGATCTTGATACGAGCCTACAAATAATGTTCAAGCTTAAGCTCATTATAAAGTATAAAAACTTGAGCTTTGCTTGGCTTGGATTGATTCATTAGTCAAGTCAAGCTCGAGCTTAATATCAAGCCCAAACTCAAGCTCGATATCATGCTTTTAAGCTTGAGATCCAACATAAGTATATTATCAAGCTTATATCAAGTTTATTATTTAGCCTATTTGGTTTGAATGAGTGGTCTCAACTTATAATTAATTAAAGTTTTAGAAAGATACGAGTTTGCTTGTCAAGCTCATATCAATTTTATTACCAAACTCATAAATAAACCTAGGCTCAACTTGTTTTGTTACTTTTGTATCGAGCCTTGGTGTTCACGATCTTATTCATGAACAATATTTTTTACTCGGGCTCAGCTTGTTTATTAAACAAGCCTAAAACTAAAACTTAAACTTGGCTTGTTTATAAACAAACAGACATAAATGAGCTTTTTTATCGAGCCAAGCCCGGGTTATTTATGAACAACTTGATTCATTTACAGCCCTAAATACAATTCGTAAACTTCTTAATGACTAGCGATATATCTAAAATGATATAAATTTGCCAAGTGACAGGAAATTTTTGTAAAAATCATTTTCCTAATACTAAAAATACTTTTAAAAATAAAGGAATTTTCTTATCTAAAAAAAATTAAAAGAAATTCAGGTGCTGTCACAATTCTTTAAAAAATATTTATATCCATTTTGAATAACATAAATGTCCAAATGCTTGTCTCAATCATTTAAAAATACTCACTGCCCTACCACAAAAAGACTTCTTAAAAAAATTAAAAGAAGTTAAGGTGGAGTCACAATTCTTTAAAATAAATATACGTTGAATAACCACCCCACCTCCCCCAAAAAAAAAAAAAAAAAAAAAAAGTCCAAATGTTGCCGCAATTCTCAAAAGAAAAATCATTCTTCTAATACTAAAAGATGTATTACAAAATTTACTTCTAGAAGAGAGAGAAAAAAAAAAAGCTTAAGTTTTGTCACAATTCTTTAAAATAAAAGGCTAATAAAAAAGTTTGGTTGCAAACTTTTTTATATACAAGGCAATCATGGATCCTCACACTGACTACCCAAGTTGTGAGAATTTGAGCTTGGAATGTGTATAACAATGACGGAAAGCTAGAGAGAGAGAGAAATTTCTGAGTAATACTGAAAAACTATATTTCCAAGCTTTGAATCTTTACAAATAGATTAAGCTCTATTTATAGAGTATACATTAGGAAAAGTTCTAGAAACTCCTACACTAACAGAATCATAACAAACTCATAAAAAAACTATCTAGCTAAGCACTACTCTATAACCGTATTCAAGAAACTGTTGAAGGACCTAAGCTTCGTGGAACTACCAGAGCAGAGTGAAATTAAAATAAGGCATTTCGAAGAGAGACGAATGCATTTCAAACACTATGCTTAAAACCGCACCGTTTCTGGCTAGTGTAATAATCCTGAATTAAGCTTGTGCAAAATGACACTGTTTGCCACTAAACCAAACGTCATCGTTTTGATCTAGATGACTGTTAGTTACTGGCCGTTGCTACAACTGTCTCTTCTTCCTCTTTCTTCAACACATTTGAATCTGGTTCTTCTTCTTCTTCTTTCTTCGAATCACTTAACTCAAACCCAGTCTTTCTTTCTCCATTTCCAAATTCAGAATCTCCTTTAACACAAGTCACCCTCTAGATAAGATAAAAATCATTGTAGAAATTGGATTAAGATTTAGTGCAATAGCCCCAAACAATAGAAAATCAAAGGTTGAGATTAAAATTTCAAAGTTACTTTTAATCTCATCCATGAATTTATAAAAATATGTTTAACTTTCAACTTTTTTCTATTTTACTTTTATACTTTATTTTTTAACTTCTCTATTATTGCATTAGATCTCAATTCTTAGAAGTTTAAAGCTTAGAAAAACATTTTAAAAAAATTATCTTTGAGATATTATAAGATTGGGTATTACCACAGCTTTAATAAATAAAAAATAAAGAAAATTTTCCCAAACCTATTCTAAGAACTTAAAAAAAATTTCTCTAATAAAATAGAGTGCAAATGAATGTCTACCTTACACCCATTCCAATCACTCTCTATCTTCCAGGAATTTTTTTTTTTTTTTTTTTTTTTTGGGTAGAAAAAAAAAATGTCAATAAGGCGTTTGGAAAAGTGTTAGTGCAGCCACATTTTATTTTATTTTTTTTAAGTACTTGCACAAAATCACATTAGCCTAATATGGAGGAGGTCAATTATTAAACTATACTGTAGGTGTAAATAAAACATCACATTACATCTATATCTATCTATCTCCCTCTCTCTCTCTCTCTCTCTCTATATATATATATATATTTAGAAAGTTTCAACCTATGGTGTCCACTCTTAATGATAGTTTTTTATCATCAGATCAAAACACTAATCAGTTTTTGGTGTAGACGAGGATTGAATCCCAGATTTCTTATTCAACCATCAGAGACTTTACTAGTTGAGCTAACTGGAACTCACATATCTATCTATATTTATATATATTTAAAAGTTGAAGAGTAGTTGTAGAGAGAGAAAATTTCCAACCTATCACAATCTGACACATCATTCTACCAAGTCCACAAAATACAACCAATTACAAAGCGCCACGTATTGTTGCTAGGTTTTGCTATCACTACTTAGAAACCAACAGAAATTTGCTAAGTGTCATGCAAAAAAAAAAAAAAAAAAAAAAAAAAATCACACATTAGCACATGTAAGCGATGACATATGCAACCCAGCACGTGTAAGCGATGACATAAGCGGACCAATCAAGCTATGACATGTGTCACCAATCAAACTCCACCACGTGTCGCTCACCCACCCCCAAACTCCTATAAATAGAAGCCTTCCTAAGGCATTTGAAGGACACTAAGCCATCTAGAGCACAAGCAAAGATCGTGAGAAGATTCGGAAGCACTCGGAAGTATAAAAGCTCTGCAGGAATCAAGCCTCGAAGCCTTCAAGAACTTCAACCCCAAAATCGAAGAACATTCAAAGCAGAATTATCCAAATTATTTGCCTAGATCCTAAAGTTTGTTGGAATCAAGCTTAAAAGCCTCTAGAAACATCAACAAATCATAAATTAGTGAAGCTCTACTGATTCAAGCCTCTAAAGCCTTGAAGAACTTCCACCACAAACCTTCGAAGACGAAGAACACACAAAGAACGTGAAGAACAAAGGATTTCTAACAAGCTCATAGCCAAAGATTCATTGTAATTCTGTTTCGATAATCTTGATCCATCCCTCAACCAAATTGAAGGATATCTTGTGTTCAAATCAAAATCAAATTACCACAATTCCAATCAATAAGTCTTGCAAGGAGATCGAATCAAATGATCACTCTTTTGTAATTTCAGAGAATTGTACCACACAATCATCAATACAAATTCGCATTTGTGAAACTATTTTACTTGTTTGATTTATTTCAAACTAGAAATTTAAATCGTCTCAGACAATATTTATTGTTATTACATTTCTATTGAGCCACATTAGCAGCTACATCATCCACTTATTTTCTTTCTCTTATTTTCTCTTTCTAAATTTTTATTCTCCCTATTCTAAAAAAAGAAAAGAAAAATTCTTATTCTCCCTATTAGTCCACATTTACTATTATACTTCCTTTAACATTTCCCCTCCCTCTTTACCTCTTTAAAGTGAACACCATGAAGCAAAGTCACCCAACTGAAAAACAAAACCAATAATCCAAAACCAATCTTAGAATAATCCAACCAAAACCCAGGAAAAATAAGCCCAAATCACACACAAATCTGCCATCAATTCCGCAAATGATCAAACAAAACCATGAAAATTTCAAGCATCCATGGAGCTTCAGTTTGACCCAAAAGTAAGCCTATAAATCCCCTCCCTTGAAATTTCAGTTTTGAGATGAGATTAGAGAAGAGACTAGAGAAATGGGTAGGAATTGTGTGAGAGATGTCAAAAGAGAAAGGCTTTGCTTTGGTGGTTTCACAGTTTCATGCTTGAGAAGAGGGCTGGGCAAGATGGAGAAGAGGGCTGCGGAGAGAGAGAGAGAGAGAGAGAGAGAGAGAGAGAGAGAGAGAGAGAGAGAGAGAGAGAGAGAGAGCAACGGAATAAACAATCGTTTTTTATATAACTTTGGAGATACAGTAGATTGTCATAGATGGCGGTTCATCGTAGCTCAATTGCTAAAAATTTAGCAATAACACCACTGTTGTAGCTCTATTTTTATTGTGTAGGTGGTTAAAAATAGCAATTGGCATCATCGCTAGGAATGCTTTATTGGCTTAAGTTACCCCAAGTGGCATAACTAATTTGCACAAAATAAAACCAACATTAAAAAAAACATTTAAAAAAAAAAATCAATCAAGTTTATTCAAAACAGTCATACAATTGAAAGACTAGTCAACGGCAAGTGATATGTCTATCTAACATGATGTAAATTTACCAAGTGACATAGCGAATTTTGAAAAAATCATTGTCCTAATACTAAAAAAAAAAAAAAAAAAAATTACTCTTCTAAAAAAAAAATAAGAAAATGAAAAGCAGCTTAAGTTTTGCAACACAGTTTTAAAAAAAGAAAAGGCTAATTAAAAAGTAGTCTGGTTGCAGACTTAAGCAATCCCATGCCCAATGTCGCTTTTGAAAAACCATGTGCTCATTGACTGAAGCTGATGAGCTTATATATAAGGCAATAATGGATCCTTACACTGGCTACCCGGACAAGTCACCCTCCGGATAAGATAAATACTATTTTAGAAATAAGAAGCTTTTATAAAATCTTTTTTTTTTAATTCATAAAAAAATGTGTTTTTCTTTGTGATATTACAGGACTGATACTACAACACAGCACAGTTTGTATAAAAAAAAATTTCCAAAAAAAAGTCTAAGTGCTTACACCATTTTTTTTTCTTTAAGATAAGCAGGCCGCAACTGAAATAATACCTTACACCCATCTCTCTATCCTTTCCGGAATTTTATAATATTTTGAAGGAAAATAAATAAATATATGTCAAATAAGGTGATTGGAAAAGTGTTATTGCAGCCAAAATTCCAAAAAAAAAAAAAAAAGTAAGTACTTGTACAAAATTACATTTACTTGCGCCTTTTTTTTTTTTTTTTTTTTTTGAATGCACGCCTATTTGTTTTACAACATGTACCTTGACCTGCATAAATTATTCCGTGCACACATCGACTCACACCAATTAAAAAAAAAAAAAAAAATGCATGTACATGCAGGTAGCAACATTGTTTAATTCAAATTTGAAAGAGCGTGCTTGAGATTAAATTTTTAAAGAAGGGAAAAATTATGTGGATGATACATGCATATAGGTTTTCTTTTTATTATAATTTTTTAATATAACTTTATTTTTATATAATAAAAAAGTATGCATGTAACCCCACCAAGAACTATTGAGGGGATCCAGCAACAAATGGAGGTTGTGGGTACACAGGAAACTCAAGTACTCCTGGAACACCACACCGTGGGAATTTGTCCGCTTTGGGAGCCAGTCCCGCACGGTTTTGTCACGAAGGGGTGGGAACTAAGGGTTTGCCCTTGTCCCACATCGCCTAAGTAACCCTCCCACTCAAGGTTTATAAGCTTCTGGAGCGACCAAGAGTGTACCACTACTACACATGTGTAGTAGTGGTACACTCTTGGTCGCTCAACTTATAAACCTTGAGTGTGTAGTAGTGGTACACTCTTGGTCGCTCCAGAAGCTTATAAACCTTGAGTGGGAGGGTTACTTAGGCGATGTGGGACAAGGGCAAACCCTTAGTTCCCACCCCTTCGTGACAAAACCGTATGGACTGGCTCCCCAAAGCGGACAAATTCCCCACGGTGTGGTGTTCCAGGAGTACTTGAGTTTCCTGTGTACCCACAGAGGTGTTTAGAGTGGCAAGAGTGTTACATGTGAAGTGATAGGAAAATCGACCCTAGCCCAATTTGTTAAGGGTATTGATAATTTTGTAATTTGGATAAAAGAAAATTCAAATATAATTGAGTCTTCTTTGCCTCACAATGTAATGAGTTTATTATCTTCTTCTTAATAAAATTGCTATATTCTTATAAATAAAAAAAAGGAGGAGGTCAATCACTAAAGTATAGTGCACGTGTAAATACAAACTTTATTAAACTTCTTCCTAATATTAAATTTAGTTAGAAAACTATTGTATTAGGGACATATCATTCTTCTTATTATTTGTTTTTGGGCGTCCTTTATCGAATCCTTTTGTTGTTGTAGACTTGTAGTGTTTTTTTTTTTTTTTTGGTTAGGCCTTGAATTTTCGTGTTTCAAGTCTTACGGTTTTAGCCTTTTACTAGAAACCATTTTAGACTTGACAAAATGGTCATTATTATTTTTTAATTACCATAATTCTCTGTTATTCACTAACTTGCACTCATTTTGTAATCAATTATTATTTCTTTTATCTATTTTGGTTTTCATTTTTATTAGTATAGTCTGTTTTTACATATCTAACTTTTTTTTTTTTTTTTTTGAGAAACTTATATATCTAACATAATTACTCTTTATGGTGGTGGACACAATAAAAATAACATTGTCTTACTAATATGATTATCTTTACGGTTTTTAGCTACTAGCCAATGAAATCTTATTATTTTACATATTTTGTTGAAAAGGTATGTAAAGATGAATAATAAAGAATTGTATTTGTGCACTTTGCATGGTTGATGTGGCCCTTGATGTGGCTCAACAGAATTTATGATAATCACTTTTCCCTTCTTCTCATTGATTGTGATTGCCTCCTTGCATCGCTTAAGTAGTTTCCTGCATTCCTCTTCATTCCAATCATGCAGTATCTACTGAATTTTCATTTGCAAAACAATAATTATATATAAAAAAATAAAAAAATAAATAAAAACTAAAACTAAAACTATAAGTGATTAAACCCTTAGATATATTGATATTTTTTTTAATTCTTTTTTGATTATTTTATTTAGTCCATGTCATTAAAATATACCTGTTTAGGCAAAGAAACAAACTAATTTACCCAAATTGGAAAGATGAAATGCATGAAATGAAAGATACCCCATGACATGAAACAAACTTAATATTTTGAAAATTCTAAGAGTGGATCACTTGTTCTTTATATTCTTGATATATATGTCATATTTTGTATCAATTGTATGTTTGTTAGTTTATATTCATAAACTCTTGTTTAATAAAAAATTTTAAAACAACAAACTTGAAATTTAAATATTTTATAAATAAGGTAATTATTATTATTTTGAGAGATAATTACAATATGCTGCTAACTTTATAACTTGAACCTTTTTTCCCCTAAACTCTCAAGTACTTTGTGTATGAAGAGATGTCAATTTAGCTACGAGGCCCTTGACAATAAAGTAATTATTAGTCCTTAATAATATTGATGTTTTAAATATGTATAGCTCATAATAAGACAATTTATTAGAATAATATATTTTTCATAATAAAACATCTGTAATGTTGATAAAAGTTACACCATGGTCCATATGTAACTTGAACTATATTGTGTTTGGACGGACATGATATTTTTTATTGAATAGAGTTTCTAAAAGGGTAAACGAAAATTTTGAAGACTTTTAGGAGCTATGCCGTTCTCCCAGGTTGGTTTGCCACTACATGAATAAAGTTGATCTACAATATATAGTAACAAGATGGAAATAAATTGTGAACATACCTCTAATCATCGAGGAGGTATACTTTGCATTGGTTATAAATTGTGAAAATACCTCTAATCAGTACCTCTAACAAAGATAATTGAAGCCTTATAAATAATCATCATTTTAAGGGGAGGGTGTCCAAAAACTTGTATATACATGTTTAAGTTTACACTTAAATAATGAGTGACACTTGAATTGAAACATGCAACTATTATGAAAGGTAGTTTAATAATGTCATTTTTTTATGTACTGTGGTAACATGGTTTGAGATTTTTATGCAAACTATAGATCGATTAAATGCTAAAATAAAGCTAGAGGTAATAAATGCCACCAAAGTATCTTAGTTTTTTTGAATGAATACTTTGTGTCATAGAATGTTATTTTTATATTACTCCATTTTCTTTTTTCCCTCCTAAAAGCCTAGGAGGAACTTAGAAAATTTTATTTAGTCATTAAGTTGTTGTATTTTGATGTTTTATGTCTCATAAAATTTTAAACATGATAGAAACATTAGTAGTGTGCCTTTGTTTCATCATATATAAAAGTCACAATATTGTTATTTTTATTTAAAAAAAATGTATATCTTTATTTCGTATTATAAATATTGATTTTCATTAATTTTCAACTAATTGTTGCATTCAACATATATAGTAAGATATTTGATTATAAAAAAAAACATGGTAAGATATTTAACCATGGGGTTAGAGACTAGTGTTGAATAATGTTGAAAGTGGTTTGTCCCTTTAACAAATTGTGAGTTTGCTAGATGGTTAAGTCTGTTTCTTGATAAATTTTTATAATAATTCATATATAAATTAAGTTTCTGTTAAGTGGCATATTTCTTAGCAATTTTCTTTTCTTTTTTGATAAGAGAGCAAATTTTTTTTTTTTTTTTTTTTTTTTTTTTTTTTTTTTTTTTACATTCAAACTTTCACATTATCAAGCATTTGCATTATGTCAAAATATTAATTATTTATCATATGTTAATGGTACATGAACTAATAATTTGACATAAATGCAAAGGTTTGATGATGTACAAAGGTTAATGGGTAGCTTTTTATTAAAGTTGCATAACTTATTACTATTTTTTATTTCTTTAACATATTCAAAATTTTCACAATTGGATTACACATTTTCATTGTTCTTAATATGCATGTCAAAATTCGTTTTAATAATATGTTATATACTATTTAATAAAATATTTTACAAATAAAATAGTTATTAATCTTTTATCATCTCAACATTTTGCAAATATAGAAAATATGAAGAGGTAATATAATATCTGACCAACTAGTTATATTTTTTTAAACTTATTTTAGTGACATATAATATATTATTTCTTAATATAATAGGTGACGTGTAATATAACCATATTAGTTTTCTAAATATCATAACACATAATGAGTATTATACATCATAAATAGTATTTCTTATTAAATTTTAAAAACAAACAGATAGCATACACGCACATTGTGCAGGACATCAACTAGTGGTAAATGATATTACACATACCTTCAATACAAGATAAAACATTAATACATTATTTTATTTAGAGTCAGCATATCACTGATAACATACATAGGCACACTAGAAACCAAAGCATGCATGAAAATCTATCAAACTTGCAAGAGCTTATTAAGGATAAACTTCAATAAGAGCCCTTAAACCCAGTATAGGGGTTATCTTATAGTCACTAAAACCAGCATCTAGAAATAGCTTAGCCCATTCTTTCTCAGTTCTCTCTTTTCCTTTCACCAGTACCATCATCACCATGTCAAAGAAAAGTTGTGTCTCAGTTGACTTCATATTTTCCTTCTGATTCTCCATCATCAAGTCTATGATAATTACTTTTCCTTTCTTATCATTGATTGTGATTGCCTCTTTGCATCGCTTAAGTAGTTTCACACATTCCTCTTCATTCCAATCATGCAATATCCACTGTATTCTCATTTGCAAGAACAATAATTTAAAAAAAAAAAAAAAACAGTAAAACTTTGAGAGGCTAGCCCCTTAGAAATAATGATATATATATATATATATATATATATATATATATATATATTATCTTTAGTCCATGCAATTAAAATAATCCCTTTTTGGTGAAGAAAGAACCTTTTTACCCAAATATGTGACAAAATGAAATGCATGAAATGAAACATACCCAATGACATGAAACAAATGTAATATCTTGATATTTCTAAACAAACGTATTATATCCAAATTTCTATTGCCATGTTTTCTAAACAAACATATTCATCTTATTCTTCACATATATGCATATATTCGGTATCAATTGAATGTTATTTACTTTTTATTCATAAACTCATGTTTCACTCAAAATTTTAAATAAGAAATTGAAATTGAAATATTTTATAGATGAGATAATTATCAGTATTTGATAGTATATATTTATATTTTGAAAACATATAGCGCATAATGAGAAAATTTATTTCAATGGTAGATTTATCATGAAACACATCTAATAGAAAGTTATTGATCATTGATAAAAGTTACACATATTGTAACTTGAACCAAACTATATTTATATACGATCAAGTTACAAGTGGTGTATCTCATTATAGTATTACACTACATGATAACTTTTTATTAAATTAATATTTTGAAACTCTCCCTATTGGATTATATGTTCTTTTTCTTTTCTTTTCTTAACCTACACCAAAAAAATAAAAATAAAATATTGTCAATCAGACGTCATTTGCTATATAATCCATAAACTTATATTTTGTGTATAATTTTAAAGTTTAAAACATTTGGTATTAAGCATTTTATAAATGTTCATTATTAATTTATGATTATTTTAATATTTTGTAAGTATGAAAGAATAAAAGAAGATAGTATAATTGTAGAGGCTAGAATACACCCGTTTAAGACCGGGGCTAAAACTTGTAACTTTTGGATTGGAAGTTGACCAAACGCAATCGAAGCCACAAGGGAGGACTCGAATCCAGTTAGACGCCTTTAACTACTACAAACCATGGTCGGTAGCTGTTCAAAATCAATGACACCATTCCCTCCTAGTAGTATAATAGTTATATCAATTGTTAAAATTAAAGGCAAATTATAATTTATCCGCTTATAGTTTGATTAAAATTTAAGTTGCCTACTAGTGGTTTAAAATTTGATACTTTACCCACTTAAGGTTTGATCAAAATTTAAGTTGTTTACCTGTAATTTGAAATTACATGATGCAAGTGTTTCGATGGATTTTTTTTTTTTTATCTTTTTTTTTTATTTTTTAATGTTTTTGGAGGAGAATGACATAAAAGTTGAGCAAAATTACATATTTAGCTTTCTTTTTAACAAAAGTGAATTATAGAAATCTAAATGAACTAACCTTAGGTGGTAAAATGTCAAATTTCAAACTAACAGGTAGGTAACTTAAATTTCGACTAAATCACATGTGGTTAAGTTATAATTTGCTTTAAAATAAAAGTGTGGTGGGGCCAGTATAATAATGTTTGCTGTAATAGGAGAAAGATGCAATGGATTTATCACTAACACTACTACTTTTAGCATGTACAGATCACAACAAGGTAGGTTAGTTATTTTGAAAAAAATTGATTTTTGCCTAGATTTATTGATCATTAAAACTGCCTCTCTTGATGCTTTCAAAAAACCGTGTCTCGTCTTTCTCTTTACGTACTGAATAAAATATGGAAAAAAAAAAAAAAAAAGTTAGACAAAAGATTTTTATTCTAATGTAATTTATATGAGAAGAGTCATGCAATTAATTTATATATACAGGACCATTCAAGTACGGGTGGAAACAGCACAAAGATATATTTTACCTTCATAAAAACAGCATCTGCAGGAGGAATTGCCTTAAACATGTCCCCTCCAACATATTTCAAGTTCTTACTCCCTTGAAAGTCAGCAACTACGTGTGGGAGATCAAATACAGTGCACTCTATATCTGGGAATGTGTCGGCAATGGCCTTGGCCACAGTTCCTGTGCCACCTCCAACGTCAACAAATGACTCCAGTCCTTCAAACACCCCCTTACACTTGTCAACCACCACGTTCATGACTAAGCGTGCATCGCTAGCCATAGCCTCACTGAAAAAATTGGCAAATTTTAGTTCATGCCCCCATAATCCCAAATTGTCTTCCCATGCGCTGTGCCAAATGGTGTAAGATCCTCATTTTGGAACCAAGTGGTCAAATAATTCCACGGCGTTGTCAACATTGGATCAACCATGGCTAGTAAGAAAGGTGTCATACTCAAGGGATTGTCCTTAAGGAGGAGCCTAGAAGGTTCAGTAAGTACATATGCTTCTTCTTGGTCATTTTCACTAGTGTTTTTGGAGCAAAGAAGCCAGAGTGGATCAAAATGCGCATGAGGCGGTAGACATGGGGAGATTTTGTAGGGTGGATTGGTAGTGCAGTGATGAGCTCAGAGAGAGTCATGGGTTTGCCATGGTTGTGGATGATATCTGGTATACCTAGTTCAATTGCACATTTTAGGGACATGGAGTTTACGAAGTTGAAAATGTGGTTCCATATGTGGGCTTGAGCATCAAGTAACTCAGTAGCATTTTCACCTGGAACCAATTTGAAACTAAGCTGTTTAGTGCCACTCATTTTGTTTTTTTACATACCAACTCTTTAGAACATTGGGCTTATATATATAATATCGAGAATTGAGTGATTTGCTCATATCCTACCGACATCCAATAGTATTTGGACGACAGAAAAAGGTATAAGAAAACATCTTTCCTTTATAAATTGATACAGAAAAGACAGAATGAAAAAGACATGTATCCTCATCAGGAATTCAATTAATCAAGAGGGATTGTGAAAATGAATGCAGCTCGCGCTTTATGAAAGTGGGCCCTATGCTATTTTATAATTGAATTCCATAATTATCACGTGAATTCCGTTATCTATCTGGCTTCAATTATCCTTGTGAGGAAAGCAGATCTTGCAAATCTAATTGAGAAAATTTAAATAAGCACTTAAGAGGTGCAGTGGGGGCAAAAAACACGTGTTGTAATTCCAAACCTACGTAAAGTCCCATTTAGCGAAAGATATTAAAAAAAATAAAAATTTAAATCATTTCAACTTTGCATAATATGTCATATGATTCATTTTGATGAAAGAATTATAGGTAATGTCGTCTTGTTAGAAATGTTCTCAAATTCTTATTAGGACATTAATGGGTTTTCCTTATAGGAAAGTAAAAAAGTTTAGCTTCCATCGTTTAAGAATTAATTGAGTATTTTTTGTCCATCAAGAAAGATAATTAAAACCTTGTAAATAGGTATTATTGTAAATGGTTTGATTACTTTTGCTTAAGAGTTCCCGCACATGGGGAGATGAGAAAACTCCTTAAAGAACACAAGCAAGTGAGTTTTTTTAAAAGATAACTTAGTAGATTTTTTTTTTTTTTTTTTTTTTTTTTTTTGAGGTTGAAGGATACCCATGATTGTGTGTTAAGAGTTTGTTTGTTTTATGTGTGTAAGGTTTATGAGATTTTTTATGTTTGTAAGTATGTGAGTTTTGGTTAAACGTGGTTGTAATATATTTTTATTGTTGATAGAAGATTTTGTCTAGAATTTCTCGTAGATGTAGGTTTGGAATTACAACACATTTTTTTTGCCCCCACTGCACCTCTTAAATGCTTATTTTAATTTTTTTCAATTAGATTTGCTAGATCTGCTTTTCTCATTAGGATGATTGAAGCCAGATAGATTATGGAATTCACGTGATAATTATGGAATTCAATTATCCAGAATTCAATTAACTTATTTTAGTGACATATAATAATTAATTTCTAAATATAATAGATGATGTGTAATATAACCAAATTAATTTTCTAAATATCATATCACATCATGAGTATTATACATCATAAATATTGTTTCTTATCTATCTATATATATATATATATATAAAACCGAAGTTTTTAAAGCTTCCACAATTTTCCACGTCAGCACAATATTTAAATTAAATTAAATTTTCCACCTCATCACTGTTTTCTTTTTCCTATATATAAAACCGAAGTTTTTGAAGTTTCCACAATTTTCCACGTCAGCACAATATTTAAATTAAATTAAATTTTCCACCTCATCACTGTTTTCTTTTTCCAATGCAAATTAGACTTCTAGCCAAATATGGACACTCTCCCACCGCCTCTACTCTCCTATTTAAGAATTGTTTGCGTAGAAAACCTAAACCCCAAAAACTATTCGTGGAGAAGATGATGTTTGAGGGCCCTCACCACAAAGTAAATATTGAAACTAACATCTTTTTATAAAGGTTGGTCAATATCTTATATTTATATGTATGGCCATTGGTCACCACTATTTTTTTATTATTTTTAATTTAAATTCTTTTTATTTTAGATTTCATGATTAGATCTGCTATTATCTTCTTCTGCTTCAACACAATTTTCTCCTTAAAACTTATTTTTCTTCAAGATTTTTTTGAGGGCAGCTCATGCTTCACAATTCACATATTCTACTTATGTATTGGACTCCTCTCCTTCTTCGGTCAATGCATCAAGGTTAGGGTTATTTGATTTGTTCAATAAAAATTATAGATTTGTTGCTTTTTCTTATAAGTTTGTCAATTGTTATTTTGTTTATTTAATTGCTTTGGGCCTGAATCTTTTAATTAAATCTTCAAATTTTTTAACCTTTTAAAAGTTTTAATATTTTGAATTTTAACATTTAAAAGGTAACTCATATTTCTCTAATATTTCTATGTTGTGTAGACATATTTTTTTTGTTTATTATATTTCTCCATTGTGTAGTCACATCATTTTTGTTTTGTTTTAATAAATTCTTGGCTCAAAATCTTCTAATTGTTTGGTTTACATATGAATTTTTAAGTTCATTTTTTGCAATACATTTAATTGTCTGGCCAATTTCAATAGTAGAAAAGCTATAATCATGGATTTCCTTCTTTCTATTGTATTTCTCTATTGCGTAATTATATATATATATATATATATATATATATATTGTTTTATTTCAATACTTTTGAAGCTTTGAATCTTCTGATTTTAAAAAAAAAAAAAAAAAATTTGGCCTTTTGGAAGTTTTAACATCATAACTTTTGGGTTTTTTTTTTTTCTATTATCAGAAATTATCTAGAAGATTTCAATGAATATTCATGGATTATTCTTTTTTAGGGTAACCCATCTTTATCTTATATTTCTATTCCTAACTTTTTTTTCCTATATTTTTTCTTTAATTGTCCATGTTTACGTCTCTTTTGTTTTTCTTATTTTTACTTTCATAGCGTATGTACATGTTGTGTATATTCTTTGATTCTTTCTTTAATGATTTTTGTGTAAGTATGTGTCATCGTATCTGGGTACTTAGGCAAAATCTATAAAGACTAAAGATGCTTCTTTTCTTTTTCTTTTTTTTTGTAATGAATCCTATGTTTTTCATGACTTTAGTGAGTCATATTCTTAATGATCGAAATGGTCTTTTTTGACGTGGATTTTGTTCATATTGGTTTCAAAGTTTATTTCTTGGCTTATATTATAGATTGTAATATATTTATTTATCAAACTGTTTAGTTGAGTTTGTTTTCGAAATTGTTTTCAGTGTTGGACATTTTTTTGAAGCATGTTGGTATCATATATTAAAATACTGTTAAGTTGATAATAATATAGTTTAATAAATGTCTGAAACGTATAGCTGTTAACAAATGTTTTAGCTATATGATTTTATTTTACAAATTCAATTTTGGTGTTGTAGTAAAATAAACAAAGATTAAATTATATATTGTACTCAATACATTTCCCGTGCATCGTCCGGGTTAGCGACTAGTTAAATTTTAAAAACAAACTGATAGTGTATACGCACATTGTGCAGGACATCAACTAGTGGTAAATAATATTGCACATACTTTTCATACATGATAAAACATTAATACATTATTTTATTTAGAGTCAGCATATCACTGATAACATACATAGGCACACAAGAAACCAAAACATGCATGAAAATCTATCAAACTTGCAAGAGCTTATTAAGGATAGACTTCAATAAGAACCCTTAAACCCAGTATAGAGGTTATCATATAGTCATTAAAACCAGCATCCAGAAATAGCTTAGCCTATTCTTTCTCAGTTCTCTCTTTTCCTTTCACCAATACCATCATCACCATGTCAAAGAAGAGTTGTGTCTTAGTAGACTTCTCATTTTCCTTCTGATTCTCCATCATCAAGTCTATGATAATTAATTTTCCCTTCTTATCATTGACTGTGATTGCCTCCTTTTATCGCTTAAGTAGTTTCACACATTCCTCTTCATTCCAATCATGCAATATCCGCTATATTCTCATTTGCCTGAACAATAAAAAAAAAAAAAAATATTAAAAAAAAAAAAAAAAACACTAAAACTGCTGTGAGAGGTCAACCACTTAGAAATAATGATATATTTTTTTATTCTTTTCTTATTATTTTCTTTAGTCCATGCCATTAAAATAATCCTTTTTTGGCCAGGGAAGAACTTTTTCATCCAAATATGTGGCAAAGTGAAATGCATGAAATGAATCATACCCAATGGCATGAAACAAACGTAGTATTTTGATATTTCTAAACAAACATAATATTTTCAAATTTCTAATCCCATGTTTTCTATATATTCTTGACATGTATGCCATATTTTGTATCAATTGAATGTTATTTACCTTTTACTCATAAACTCATGTTTCACGCAAAATTTTAAATAAATAAAAAACTGAAATTGAAATATTTTATAGATAAGATAATTATCAGTATTTGATAGTAGATACTTATATTTTGAAAACATATAACGCACGATGAGAAAATTTATTTCAATGGTAGATTTGTAATGAAACACAACTAAAAAAATGTTATTGATCATTGATAAAAGTTACATATGTTGTAACTTGAACCAAACTATATTTATATATAATCAAGTTATAGGTGGTGTGTATCTCTTTATAGTATTATACTACACAATAAATTTTTATTAAATTAATATTTTGAAATTCTCACTATTGGATTTTTTTTTTCTTTTCTAAATATGCACAAAAAAAAAAAATTTGTATCAATCAGATATCATTTACCATATAATTTATATACTCAAAACACCGTGCCTCCTGTCTTTCTTCTTAGGTACTAAATAAAATATGGAAAAAAAAAAAAAAGTGACAAAATATTTTTATTCTAATGTGAGCAATACGACCATTCAAGTACGGGTGGAAACAGCACAAAAATATATTTTACCTTCATAAAAACAGCATCTGCAGGAGGAATTGCCTCAAATGTCCCCTCTTAACATATTTCAAGTTCTTACTCCCTTGAAAGTCAGCAACTACGTGTGGGAGATCAAATACAGTGCACTCTATATTTAGGAATGTATCGGCAATGGCCTTGGCCACAGTTCCTGTGCCACCTCCAACGTCAACAAATGACTCCAGTCCTTCAAACACCCCCTTACACTTGTCAACCACCACGTTCATGACTAAGCGTGCATCGCTGGCCATAGCCTCAATGAAAAAATTGGCAAATTTTAGTTCATGCCCCCCATAATCCCAAATTGTATTCCCATGCGCTGTGCCAAATGGTGTAAGATCCTCATTTTGGAACCAAGTGGTCAAATAATTCCACGGCGTTGTCAACATTGGATCAACCATGGCTAGTAAGAAAGGTGTCATACTCAAGGGATTGTCCTTAAGGAGGAGCCTAGAAGGTTCAGTAAGTACATATGCTTCTTCTTGGTCATTTTCACTAGTGTTTTTTGGAGCAAAGAAGCCAGAGTGGATCAAAATGCGCATGAGGCGGTAGACATGGGGAGATTTTGTAGGGTGGATTGGTAGTGCAGTGATGAGCTCAGAGAGAGTCATGGGTTTGCCATGGTTGTGGATGATATCTGGTATACCTAGTTCAATTGCACATTTTAGGGACATAGAATTTACGAAGTTGAAAATGTGGTTCCATATGTGGGCCTGAGCATCAAGTAGCTCAGTAGCATTTTCTCCGGGGACCAATTTGAAACTAAGTTGTCTAATGCCACTCGTTTTGTTTTTCTACATACCAACTCTTTAGAAAATTGTGCTCTATATATAGGAAAATTGTACGGAAACATTTTAATTGTAATTTGCGAACATGCAACTATCATTTAAGGATTGGTCAAAAGAACAGATTCGGAAATTTTCTAGTTATAGTTGAGACAGAAACGAAAAAGAATGGGCCCATGATGTCTTGTATGATTTCTTTTGTTTAATGATAGATAGTCTCCCATTCAGCAAGGAAATTAAAAAAAAATTAAATTAAATCATTTCATCTTTGCATTACGTGTGTGTATATATATATATATATATATATATATATATATATAATGTGTGTGTCACATGATTCAAGTTAAAGAAGGAATTTTAAGTAATGTTTTTCCATTAGAAATAATCTCAAATTTCAATTTGGATTTGGTTTTATTATTGGGTTTCATTCATTTGAAAGTATGGGATTTTTACTTTTTAACTTTAAAAAATAATTGAGTCTTCCTTATCCATCAAAGAATATAATCACAGCCATATAATTAGGTATTATTTAATTAGGTATTATTGTAAAGGATAAAACAGCTTTTGCCCAATACTTTGCTTGGTTGTGGGAAGGAAAAGTGGGAGATAAGAAAAATTTAGGTTATGTTTGGTAACATTTTTTTTTTTCTATTTTCAAAAAAAATTTTTTGGGAATATATAGAAAAAAAATATTCTTGTATTTAAAAAAAAAAATGTTTGGTTAGTTGAAATTAAAAAAAAAATTAAAGAAAAAAATAGAAAATACTAAAATATGTTGTTACTAGAATTTAAATTCTAATGTTAACTCATTAAATGAGATAGATTCATTAAATTAAATACGTGTTTTCATTAACTTTTGAAAATTAGAAACTGAAAACAACATTTCATCACAAATTGAGTTTTAAGAACAATTGTTGTTTTCTGTCCATTTTGGGTTACCAAACAAGTTTTTTAGTTTTAAAAATAGAAAATTATTTTTGGAAATAGAAAATAAGGAGAAAAAACAGTTACCAAACATACCATTAGTTTTCTTTTATGTATGTTTGGTTGGAGGTGGAAAGGTATTAGGATAAAAAACTCTTTTGTTTAGTTGAAAAGAAAAATGAAAGGATGGAAAATGTAGTTTATATAAATTTATTTTCACGCCCTAATTAGATTTAAAAAAAATTAACACATTATATTTTTGTTAAGATGAACACAAAAACCCAATTCAAATGAGGGGAAAAAAAAAATAGAGAGAGAGAAGTAACAAAAGAAAAAGAAAAGCATAAAGAAAAAATGATAACAAAAAAAAAAAGTTGTTAGGTGGGCATTTTTGTCTAAAGTTTTTGTTCCCCTTTTCTGATTTGTTTATGATTTGTATTTGAAGAAAACTCTTGAACCACACCAAAATTACATCCTTTTTCCGCTCTAAACCAAACTCTTAGCATGTGGAAATCTGTAAGTTTGTGGCTTAAGATATCTTGTATTATTGATTTTGTTTGATGATAGATAATGTACTATTCAGCAAAGTAAATAAAAATAATTAAATAATTTCATCTTTGAAGGAATTATAGGTAATGTGGTTTTCTTAGAAATAATCTCAAATTTCGATTTGGATTTGGTTTTATTATTGGGTTACCTTCACTTGGAATTAAAATATTTTTAGTTTTTAATTATAAAAAATAATTGAGTATTTCTTATCCATCAAAGAATATAATCGAACCCTTATAAATAGGTATTATTGTGAAGGGTTAGACGACTTTTTCCCAATACTTCATTTGGTTAGGGGACGAGATGGAAAAGTGAAAAAATTAAATAAAAAAAAAATTAGTTTTTCCTCATGTGTGTTTGGTTAGGGGGTGGAAGTGTAGGGATGGAAAACTCTTTTGTTTGATTGAGAAGAAAAAAGAGAAGATGAAAAATGTAGTTTGTATATATTTTTTTTCATGGCCCTATTAGATTTTTTTAAAAAAGTAACACATTATAATTTTATTAAAAATTTGTGTATAGATGGGCACGTCATTAAAAAGAAAAAGGGGGAAAATAAAGATGAACATAAAAACCCAATTCAAATGAGGGAAAAAACAACAACTAATGAGAAGTAACAAAAGAAAAGTATGAGCAAAAAGAAGAAATTGACAAAAAAAAAAAGTTGTTAGGAGGACATTTTTTTTTTCCAAAGTATTTGTCTCCCTTTTCTCTTCAATTTTGTTTCTGATTTGGGGAAATAATGTTTTGGTGGGTCTAGGTAGAAAAATTTTAGGCCCCACCAAAATCACCTTTTCTTTCCACACTTAACCAAAGTCTTGGCATGTGGAAATTTGTACTTTTGTGGGTCATGATGTCTTGTATTATAGATTTTGTTTAATGATATATAATGTCTAATTTAACAAAAGAGTCAGAAGTCTTGTAGTTTAATTAGCACCTCGTTATGCACAAAGTATTTGGAGGTCTAAAAGGGGATATGATTCGAGATACAGAGTTAATAACATAAAATAATTATCTAAAAAAAATCAACAAAGAAATAAATAAATCATTTTATCTTTGCATTGTATGTCACATGATTCATTTTCATGAAGGAATTATAGGCAATGCCTGTTGATGGTGTCACAAAAAACATCAACTCTTGAACTCGTCCATATGTATCGTCCAACGAAAGACAAGCTAGGACAAACCAAACAGGCTAAGTGATCTCCCAAGCGTCCTGGCTAATCTCGTCCGTCTTTGACGGACGAGATCCCATGGGAATCTTACCCATCATCATTTGGACAAAGTGGGCGAGCCGTCCTAGATGGTCTCGTCCGTCTTTAATAAAAGATGGACGAGTTCACCATGGAATGGGCCGTCCAACCTAGGTAACTTCCATAGCGATTATGGAAGTTACCCCCAATTCTCCGGACTCCTCGACATTAGGAACGGTTATTAAACAGATAACCATTCCATACATACTATATAAGAATTCTTCGATAAAGGGTAAGGTATTCAGACAATTTTTATCTAAGAGAATACTCCTTCCTTACAGAGAATTTCAAGTTCACTAACTTCATCATCGGAGGACTTTAGACCGGTCCCCACCGGTCTCCTCCGATTCAGTGTTGTTGTTTCACAGGATATAGCCCAAAGATCATCATTGTTCGAGACTTGTCAACCTACTAGTATCCCAGGAACTATCACCTGTTTGTTAGAAATAATCTCAAATTTCTATTTGGTTTTTTTTTTTTTTTTTTTTTTTTTTGAAAAATCCAACCAAACCAGTCTTATTAAATCAACAGATGTAATCTGTCATGAGTAACAAAGGGAGAAACGTTCTTATGAATGTTCTCAATCCAAATCAAAGGTGACAACAAAACCTTTTAGAGTTTTTTGCTAACTTATCAGCAACTCTATTACCATCTCAACGGACATGAGAGAGAGAGAGAGAGAGAGAAAAAAAAAAAAAAAAAAAGATCAAAGGTTCAAGGCAGCAGCGTGTGAATCATCCACTTGGTGACCAAAGCGTGAAAATTTGAAGTTTTTCGAATGTAGACTCTTAATCAAGATTTCAAAGTCCCTTTCAAAGACTACCTCCTACAATCCAAGTTCCATAAAAAAAAAAAAATAGTTCTTCGACATGCGAAGGCCTCAACCTCAATGATAGAGGGAGGCAAATTAATCTTTTCGGACAAAGCTCCATTGACCAAACCTTCTGAATCTTTGATAACAACCCTAATACCAGCCTTGCTAGTATCATGAAACAAAGCATCGTCAAAAAATTAATTTTCTAAGAGTGTTTAGTTATGTATAATTATTTGATTTAGCGTAAACTTCGAGTATATTAAATGCTTGGAATTTCCTGTGAATTAATACACTAGTTTTGTTTTGCCCTAAATCAATCAATTTCATTAAACTATCTTAGAAAATTAATTCTCAAGTTCTAATTGCTAAATCATCCCATAAGATCATCCTTCATATAAATTTTAGTAGAGTTATAAAATAAACATTGTTGAGACAATCAATAAATGTGTTGTATGTGGATCCTAAAACCTTAGTGATGTAGTATATTATTGTTTTTCCTCAAGCTAAATTTTCTTTACCAAACAATCAAATTTTTTCTTCAATTAATTTTTATTGTTTTAAATTTTATTTCATCTTGTGGTTTGCCAATCAATTCTCTTTCTCTGTGGATTTGACCTCTTACTCACCAAGATATTGCTTTGCAATAATCCTTTAGTTGGAAGCATTATTAAAGTCACATTAGCCTTTCTTCTGTTGAAAGTTCAAATATATGTATAAACACCCTTGAACGTTTAGACCCCCAAATTACAAATTAACCAATTCAAGCTTTATGTCAAACAACTAGTGTGCGGAAAATGAACATAAGCTATAATATAGAATTGGTAAACAATCTATGCCAATTAAAATCACATCCACAGCAGAAAATAAAAGGCAAAGATAAAGGGAAGAGAGATGCAAACACAAGGACAACACACGATGTGTTATCGAAAAGGAAACCGAAGCCCTCGGCGTAAAACCTCTCCGCCGCCCTCCAAGCGGTCAATAATCCACTAGAAAATGTAGTTGGGATACATGAATAACAATAGACCCTCCAAGCCTAATCTACCCGATGTACCTAAGCCCTCCAAGCTTCTTGCTCCAACGAGGTTGCGCCGAACCTTTTTCTTTTCTAGCTTACCGGATTCCGCTACTAGACCGTAGCATCCACCATCCTTGGCATCTTCCAATGCTTCCCCAAACTCCAAAAACACTCAACACTCTAAATTGGTGTGGGTAGTGTTTGGATAGAAATCTTCTCTCAATAGGTATGACAATGAAAGAGGGAATGAGAAGAGACTACAAAGGTTTTTCTCTAAGAATGAGTAGCTTTCTCTAATTGGGTAGGTGTTTTGAAGAAACCTCTCTTAGGGTTTTTCTTTCTGAATAGCCACTCATATTTTGTGGGAATGAGGGGTATTTATACTGGTGTGAGAATGGAATGCGAAGAGTCAGTTTTTCCAAAACAGGGCTAGGCGGCAACTTGACCTCGCGACTTGACCGAGTCGCGAGTTCAAGCCGCGAGCTAACCGAGTGGCCAGGCTGGATTTTTGTCCCGTAGTGCTCCAGCTAGCATGACTGTTCAGCTCTCCCGCACGCTCTGCACGTGTGCAACTTTTGGCGGCTTGCAAGCCGCGAGCCACCCGTGAGTCCTAGCCGCGAGTCTCTGCTTTCTTGCACGCCTTGAGCATTTCTTCACACTCTCTCACACACTACCCTTACATGATTCCCACCTAAATACATGGTTTCTAAGTCTCAGATTATAAGCAAATTTGTCATGGAATAAAGCCAACACATGGTTGATTAAATTCAACCTTACAATCTCCCCCTTTGGCTATTCCGTGACAAAACACCCTAAAACAGACTCTAGACTTAAACGTGAGTTTGGGAACAATGGCAAAACTCACTCACACCTAAATCTAGAAACCATGCAGCTCTTGAATCATATGAACATGAATCTCTTGAAACACAACAATACACCATGATCATTGTATGCAGAAATGCATGAAATGCATATGAAGCAAGCAATATGTGATCAAGCAAAGATGGAGTTAAGAAACAAACCATAGCTTGATCAAACAAGCAATCACTACAAGGTAGTGATCACAATGCTCATTCACACTTGGAATGGACACTTGAACATACAAGCTAACAAGAACATTGCAAGTTACTTGTATGCCCAACACTCAACCAATGCATAATACACTAAGTATATGCATCTAGGAACAATCTTACAAGAGCACAAGAGTGCCAAGATTACTTAACACGAAAATGCATGACATTTGGATAGAAGTCTTGATTTAAACAAAGTATAAAAGGCTGCATAAATCATGGTACAAACCATAAAGTCTACAAAAAATGATATCAAACCCTAAAAGCTTACAAAAGCAACATGGGTACAAAGCACATTATATTGAATAAAAACTTTAAACAATATAAACTAAAAGTGCTTAAAGTTTCTCCCCTTCAAAATGATGAGAAGTCATGATTCATCTGGGAACATATATACTTGTAACCTCAAACACTTGCACAAAACACATTAGACCCTCAAGATATAGCAAGTAATAAAAGGACAAGTATAATATAACAAGTAAATTGCGATCAAGTAAACATGATGTGAAACATGTGAGCAACTTGATCATACACCAAAACAGTCATATAGAAATGACTACAATGATCACATAGCAAAACAAATGATCATCCGAACATGCATTCAAAGAAGCACAATAGCATAGGGATAAATGCATGTCCAAAGCACAAACATGATGCAATGAAAACAACAAAGCATAACTCAAAGCACCATAAAGCCAACAAGAAAACAAATAGAACAAAGTTTTCTAGTTAGCACAATGTCTTCTCCCCCTTGATATATGCATCTCCACTATGGAAAATCTCTCCCCCTACAAATGTGCACGAGAAATAGAATTTCTCCCCCTAAGGATGTGCACAAGAGTCATAACAAGAGTCATATAGAAATGACAAAACACTCTGGTATACTCTCTAGAGTATACTCTCCCTCTTTTGTCGGGAATAGACAAAGGGTCAAGGAGAAAAGAGGGCAAGAGATGAAAAAACGAACAATGATAATGATGCATGAGGGGTGCAAGATGAATGAGAAAATGAAGCTCAAACCTAAAACAAAGTAACATGCTACAAAGCATAAGGTAAACATGACATGCTAGGATGAAGAAAGAAGGTAAAGACCAATGCATGACAAGGGTAGCAAAGGTGTGTGCAAGAGGTGCCTAAGTGCAATGCATGACCAATGCATGAAAAATGCACATGTGGGGCAAAGTGTGCAAAATACACAACCAATGAACCAAATATGTTCCTAATGAGGAAACATGAGAAACCCCAAAGTTTGATACTCATCGGAGTCCAAACAAGCGAGAAAATGTCTAAGAGGCATTTTATCAAACACCTAGCATGCACACTATGAACAATAATGTGAAACAATGCATGAACATCATGAAATTCACCCTTAATACATGTTCTAATTGCCACAAGGGGCCAACAGCCAATGCAAATCAACAAAATAAACCAATCCCATGAAAAAAATTTGACAAAAATTAAGTTTTCCCAACCCCTATGATGAAAATCCCAACCAAGAGCACAAAAACTTTCCAAAACATAATCTAAGGATCAAAATCAATGAAAAGAGTTTATAATTACCTTAGAAATGTTAAAGGAATGAAAAACCATTCGAATTGATTGGGTTTTGATGAAAAAATAGTGAACGAGGGGTTTAAGAGATGATGGGAGAGGTTTAAAACAAATTTCCCACAAAAAACCCTTTAAAAAGCTATTTTTGGGCGTTTCGCGACTAGGCAAGTCGCGAGGTTCGATCCCGAAAATTTTCGCGAGTCGCGAGTGAGTCGCGAGCAAGTCGCGAGTTGCGAGTTTCAGTCGCGAAAATTTTCGCAAGTCGCGAGTGAGTCGCGAGCAAACTGCGAGTGAGTTGCCAAAAGCTTCTAGATGAACTCGCGATCGGGGTTTCGCGACTCGCGAGTCGCCACCTGAGCCGCGAAAAACTCTGAAACCTGTTTTTCAATACAGAACATGGTTAAACAATGAAAAACAAAGAAAACACTAAACATGAACACAAAGAGTGATAAAAATCACTTCCAAAAACATATAAAATGATCAAAAATCTTTTTGGATTGAACCATATATGGTTGAGCACACACACATCACATTTAGACAAGTACAATCTAACAAATGAATAAGACATTTATTGAACATTAGGCATGTGTGTTGTGTGTGTGTATCAAATGTGGAATAGTCCTTAGTCTAGAGTGAAACTTCAATGATCAATTCAATCAAGTCATACACAGCTAGTATTAAGTCAAGTGGTCTATCTCAATTATAGAAATGAACATATATGACCTCCCACAAGAAAATGATTACATACGATTAAAGCTTTTCATTTGACTTCTTTACAATTCATAACATTTGATCATTTTGAATCAAAACATCTCATTTTGAGATTGATGCCTGAAATTTGTGATATTTCAATTTGATGAACAAGCCTTTGGCTTTTTAGGTATCATACATTTTCATATAAGTCGCTTTTCCTTTTTCCTAGTCGAATACTAGTATGTGCGACGGCTTTTACAGCTCATTATCTCTTTTCATTTTGAGATTTACATTTATTGAGCTCTTTAAGCAATAAAAATAAAAGAGTGGTAAGAGATATAAGTACAAGTCTACGCATGTATCAAAACTAACATGACTATTGACTAATCATTCATGACACGCTTAAAGATCGATTTACAACAATCACACAAAGATGTCAAGATTTTTCCCACAAAGATATAAGTACAAAACTAACAAGCTAAGCTCGTAAATGCACAAAACCATTTGTACAAAGGTACAAGGCCAAACTCACATGTGATATGTGCTCAAACATATACGATCAAACTTTTTGAATTTTTCATTTTTTATGTGGTTTTGGATTTTTTACTCACACAAAACTGAAATATAAAAGTAAGATAAAAAACAAAACAATGCATATAAATGAATGCAAGATGCACAAAATGCATGAAGATATGACATTTAATGCATGAAGGGTTCTACAAAGATCGAAAGAATTAGATCAAGGACCAAAAGAGCAAAAGCTCAACCATAGGAACCCTTCCTCATCCAAACAGAACGATTGTTTGGAATGAGTGTCTCAAGAGAAGTGAGACGAGGGTTGGAAGAATAAGAACCGGAGATGCACATAGTCAAGGAGTTAAGAGCATTAAACATTTTCTTTAACAACATGCTATTTTCACTCAAAACCGGTTTACTCTTTTTAGCACAACTTCCAAAAAGCTCAAGTTTTTCTTTGCTTTTGATTCTTTTAAAAGCATGAAACTTAGAGCATTGAGGTCTTAGATGACCAAAGGCACCACAATGATGACACACAATGTGTTTAGGTCCACTAGGCCTTTTGGGAAAGGATCTAGCAATATACTTTTGTTCCTTCTTCAACTTATGACATTGATTTCTTATATGACCAATCACACCACAATGGTGACAAGTTTGAACAAACTTAGATCCATCCAAAGCCTTAGGTTGAGACCTAAACGGAGGCTTTGACTTAACAGCCTTTTTCTCCACCTTTTGATTTCTTTTATGTGGAGGAATGTACACCGATTTGTCCTTTAAGGTAGAACACACACTAGGCACAAAATCGGGTACCATAATATGATTGCAACAAATATTATCACCCTTTTTAGTAGTAGGTTCAACAATCAAACACTTGGCATGCATCTTAAGAGATTCATTTTCACATTTTAACTCATCAACAAGTTTGTTAGACAAAACAAGTTTAGTATCTAAGTCCATATTCAAACTTTCAAACTCTTCCAGCTTTTCAAGAGAAATTTCAACAAGTTTTTTATATTTCTCAACCAATTCGTTGGATTCATTGAGCTTAGCAATCAAATCATCCTTTTCACAAAATAGCTTGTTCAAATTCTTTTGAAACTTCTTAGTATTTTTCTTCAAGAGTTTATCAACAACACCCATAGATTCAAATAACATGTCATCACACTTATGAGGATTAACACTCATAGAGGCATTTTCACAAACACGTGGCATGTTACATTGATCACCAACCAAATCATGCAAAGAGGCATACAAAGCACAATCTATGGCAAATAAACACAAGGGGTCAAGGATCACACTTAGGTATTTAAACCACAACAAGTGTACCCGCTCTGATACCAATTGAAAGTTCAAATATATGTATAAACACCTTTGAACGTTTAGACCCCAAAATTACAAATTAACCAATTCAAGCTTTATGTCAAACAACTAGTGTGCGGAAAATGAACATAAGCAATAATATAGAATTGGTAAACAATCTATGCCAATTAAAATCACATCCACAGAAGAAAATAAAAGGCAAAGATAAAGGGAAGAGAGATGCAAACACAAGGACAACACACGATGTGTTATCGAAGAGGAAACCGAAGCCCTCGGCGTAAAACCTCTCCGCCGCCCTCCAAGCGGTCAATAATCCACTAGAAAATGTAGTTGGGATACATGAACAGCAATAGACCCTCCAAGTCTAATCTACCCGATGTACCTAAACCCTCTAAGCTTCTTGCTCCAACGAGGTTGCGCCGAACCTTTTTCTTTTCTAGCTTTCCGGATTCTGCTACTAGACCGTAGCATCCGCCATCCTTGGCATCTTCCAATGCTTCCCAAAACTCCAAAAACACTCAACACTCTAAATTGGTGTGGGTAGTGTTTGGATAGAAATCTCCTCTCAATAGGTATGACAATGAGAGAGGGAATGAGAAGAGACTACAAAGGTTTTTCTCTAAGAATGAGTAGCTCTCTCTAATTGGGTGGGTGTTTTGAAGAAACCTCTCTTAGGGTTTTTCTTTCTGAATAGCCACTCATATTTTGTGGAAATGAGGGGTATTTATATTGGTGTGAGAATGGAATGCGAAGAGTCAGTTTTTCCAAAACAGGGCTGGCTGGCGACTTGACCTCGCGACTTGATTGAGTCACGAATTCAAGCCGCGAGCTAATTGAGTGGCCATCCTGGATTTTTGTCCCGTAGTGCTCCAGCTGGCATGACTGTTCAGCTCCCCCGCACGTGTGCAACTTTTGGTGGCTTGCAAGCCGCGAGCCACCCGCGAGTCCTAGCTGCGAGTCTCTACTTCACCGCACGATCTTGAGCATTTCTTCATACTCTCTCACACACTACCCTTACATGATTCCCACCTAAATACAGGGTTTCTAAGTCTTTGATTACAAGCAAATTTGTCATGGAATAAAGCCAACACATGGTTGATTAAATTCAACCTTACATCGGCCATTTTTGTCATGCACAAGCCACAACAACCCCTTCTTGGTCTTTAATGCAACCGTTCTCGGACCCTTGCATATTTCTTTCAACATTCTTCCTACGTCGTCATCACAATTTGTAGGATTATTTCTCTATTATGCTTGATCCATCATCCAATCAATTCAATCACTTTTGAGGTGACTTTCATAATATCATTCAAAGCATATTCTAGGGATCTTCACAAGTGATTACTATTGGTTCTTCAAGTTTTAAGAATGAGAAATATTAGTTATTCTATTAACTAGTGTTAGAGGCGTTGCTTACGTGACTAATGAAGTAATGGTTACATGACATTTTATAATGATGTTTCATTTAAAAAAATATATATATTATATATATATAAATTATTTTACACATTTTAAACCCATTAATACCCAAATACTTGACCCGATAAGTATTGGATAATACCAAATCAAAATCTTAATGAAAGTTCAAATCTGTGTATAAACACCTTTGAACGTTTAGACCCCCAATTTACAAATTAACTAATTCAAACTTTATGTCAAACAATTAGTGTGCGGAAAATGAACATAAGCTATAGTATAGAATTGGAAAAACTATCTAAGTCAAATTAAAATCATAACCCACAAATGATAATAAAAGGCAAAGATAAAGGAAAGGAAGATGCAAACACAAAGACAACACGCAATGTGTTATCGAAGAGGAAACCGAAACCCTCTGCGTAAAACCACTCCGCCGCCCTCCAAGCGGTAAACAATCCACTAGAAAATGTAGTTGGGATACATGGACAGCAATAGACCCTCCAAGCCTAATCTACCCAGTGCTCCTAAACCTTCCAAGCTTCTTGCTCCAACGAGGTTGCGCCGAACCTTTTTCTTTTCTAGCTTCTCGGATTCCGCTACTAGACCGTAGCATTAACCAATATAGATAGGTTCCTTCCTAATCGCTTCCCGAAACACCAAACAGCCCTTTCACGGTGATGAATATGGTGAGAACAAGGTTTTGGTAAAATGCCTCTCAAGGGTTTGACAATGGAGAGGAAGAGAGTTGAGGAATTTGAAGAGACTCTAATGTATAGATTGTAGGTGAATCAATCTTGTTTTACTTTAGGGTTTCTCTCTCAAAATTCTCTCTGGAAGCTCTCTTTCATTTGTGGGTATAAGGGGTATTTATACTAAGATGAGAGGAGAATATGAAACGTCAAGTTTTTCAAAACAGGGGTGGCTCGTGGCTTGGCCTCGCAACTTGACCGAGTCGCGAGACCCGATCGCGAGATAACCGTAGGGCCGCTTGTTCTGTTTTGTCCTGTAGTGCTCCAGCTAGCATGACTGTTCACCTTCTCGCATGCTTGGCATGTGTGTCTTTGCGTCAGCGGCTTGCAGCCGCGAGTCACCCGCGAGATCAAGCCGCGAGTCTCTGTTTTCTTGCACACTCTTGAGCAATCAACACTCTATCTCACTCACTACTCTTACAACAAACCCACCTAAATACAGAGTTACTAAATGTTGAAATACAAGCAAATTTGGCACGGAATAAAGCCAATAAGATGGTTGAGTAAATTCAACCTTACAATCTCCCCCTTTGGCTATTCCGTGACAAAACCTTAAAACAGATTCTAGACTTAACATGTGAGTTGGGAACAGTTGAGCAAAACTCACTCACACCTAACTCTAGAAGCTATGAAGCACTTGAATCATAAGAACATGAAACTCCTGAAACACAACAATACACCATGATCATTGTATGCAGAAAAGTATGAAATGCATATGAAACAGGCTTAAGGTGATCAAGCAAAGATGAAGTGAGGTATCAAATCATGACTTGATCAACCAAGTAATCACTACAAGGTAGTGATCACAGTATTCATTCACACTTGGAATGAACACTTGAACATACAGGTTAACAAGAACAAAGCAAGTTATTTGTATGCCCAACACTCAACCAATGCATAATACACTAAGTATATGCATTTAGGAACAATCCTACAAGGGCACAAGAGTGACAAGATTTAAAACAAAATGCAAGACATTTAGATAGAAGTACTGATTTAAACAAAGCATAAAAGGCTGCATAAAGCATGGTACAAACCATAAAGCCTACAAATATGCATAAAACATAACCCTAAAAGCTTACATAAGCAACATGGGTACAAAACACAATATATACTGAATAACATCAACAATATATAAAGAGTAAACCAAGTTTATAAGATAAGAGTTAGAAACAAAAATATACCAAAACCACAATGTATCAAACCCATAAAAACACTAAATACCCAAAAACATAAACACGGATGAACGATGTCCGATTTTGACTGCTTCCCCTCAACATCATACTCCCCCTTAGGAGTCGCTTTTACGCTTCTCATCAACAAAACAGAAACTTTTATCTCCCCCTTTTTGACCGGAATGGCCAAAGGGTCACTTTGTCTATCTTTGGGTGGTGAAGCTATCAAGTTTTGCGACATGAATATCAATGCTGTTCTGCATGGCTGCCATCCTCTCGAGTGCTCGGTCTGGACCCCTCTGATTCCATCAAGTCGTTCCTGAATGACTTGAAATGCATCCGGAGGTGTATCCGAAGAAGTTGATGCTCTAGTCCTTTTGCCACTCCTCCTGGGTGTTGAGGTTGATGCATGCCCTGCCGCCTCCGCCTCGGTCTCCATTGGGACACCCTCTCCTTCATCACCTTCATCTTCTTCACCTGGAAGCCGAACACTTATCCTTTTGAAGGTTAGCTTGTTAATTGCAGAAGGTGTGGACATGGGACTGATGTCTCGAGGGATTGGAACACCCTTCTTTTTAAAGATCCTCATGAGCGGACTAAGGAAGATCGGTTTTGGTCTAGAAGTGGTTCTAGTCTTATCCACAATAGTGTCATATATGTGGGAACTAATGTCAATGAAAGTCTTTTCTTTGAGGTCCATCATAAAAATTGGTCTTGCAATGTTGATTGTAGTCAACTTCCTTATGGGATATAGGTTAAACATCATGATTATAGTGAGGTACCTCATGTCCACTAGAAAAGTCGTGGTATTCGGACATTTTCCTTCTCTCTGTCCACCTATCCTCTCCTGTGCGCTTTCAATAGACAGAATCCTATCTTTGTAATTGACAAACTCTTGATCTTCTAATCCTTCAAGACCTAGCACATCATCAATGTCATGTGCATCCAAAGTGAACTCTTTACCTCTAACCCAAAGAGCTTAGATCATCCTCCCTTATCACAGCATTAGAATAAAACTCCCTAATCAGGGGTTCACACACAACCGGGAGATCACATAGAAGCTTTTCCCATCCTCTCCTTTCAAAACAGCTGGGGATAAAAGTGTCTCTCAAATCCTCCAAATCCACAAACCTTTCTTGAATAATTCCTGCCTTTAAGAAGAAGTCCTTATATCTCTCAAAGTGGGAAACAGACCTGAACAGGTTAGGGTCCATTTTCATTCTTTTATCTACTTTCTTTGCAGGTGTTTTCTTCTTTGGGGATGAAGGAGTCATCTGTGAACAATCAGAAGAGGCCACAACAACATAGTACAATATATGTGTAGAACAAATCAGTAATTTGTTAGAAAAAAGGACAAAAATGCAACCACATAGATGAACTAAAAACAATTAAACCTCATGCTAATTAAATCAACCACACAGATGAACAAGTCTAAAAGTGGATACACAAGAACAACTGGTATAATGCGGGGGAGTATTAAAGCAACAGAGATTAAAAACATCCAAAAGACAAATGTATGTCAATGAGACATACAAATTAATGAATATGACATGACTCAAAGAACAAAAGACAGATGCACACAATAGATGGACAGGCATATATTCAAAGACAAGAAACCTCATAGCCAAAACAGGAACATTTTGAATCAACACATCAACATAAGATTAGACAAGATGAGTAACCAACAAATAACAAACCCTAGCTTAGCACATGATAAAGAACAAAACCAACAACTTAATTAGGATCAAACTAAATCAATAGCATCCACAAGCTAAGCATGGACAAAGAGCAACAAACAAACACAAACTCATCTCAAAAACATAAACAAATGCGAATAATCAAGAGGGAAAAACACAAAATCAAGTAAAATAGAGTTCAAGAAAGAAAACTCATACCTGTTACTTGAAGATTTTGAGCATAAATGAAGTAACAATGGAGTTTGAAAATGGGTACACGGAGTGTTTGGGAAGAAGACAGTTGAGAGAGGAGATGAATAGTCACAAAAGTTCGAGAGAAAACTGAAAAAGATTTAAAAACTGCCCTGATTTTTGCCAAACACGCATTTTTCGCGATTGAAGTGAGTCACCAATAAGTCGCCAGGTCAAGCCGCCAAAACACTCAAAGACAAAATTTTGAAAAAATTTTCTAAGTGTTTTTCGCGACTGAAAGGTCTACCCGCGAGGGAGTCATGAGCTGAGCCGCGAAAATCTCTGAGTAACCCTCGCCACCGAACCTTCCACTCGTGAACAAGTCGCCAAAATTGACTACGAACTCGCGATCGAAGTCGCCAAAATAGGGCAAAAATGAACTTTTGAAATTTCAGATTTTAAGATCAAAATACTTTCCAAAAATACTTAAAATATTCAAAAATCTTTTTGTGCTTGAATCAACAAAGATTGAGCATGTGAAAACACATTTCATCAAGTACAATTACACAAATGAATATGACATTTATTGAACATAAACTTGTGTGTTGTGTGCGGATATCAACAATGAGATAGTCCTTAGTCTAATGTGAAACTTCAATGATCAATTCAACCAAGGCATACACAATTAGCACTAGATCATGAGACCCATCTCAATTATAGAAATATGCATATATGACCTCTCACAAAACTTGATAACATATCTTGGAGCTTTACATTTGATTCCACTTTTAATCAAAACATTTGATCTTTTTGATCCTTTTGAGAAAATCACCTCTCATTGTGAGAGTGATAATCTATATTTCACCTTGATGAGATAGCCTTTGGCTTTTTGAATAAACTTTCACTTTAATTTTAGGTCGCTTTCCCTTTTTCCTAGTCGAATACTAGTATGTGCGACAGGCTTTTGCAGCTCAATATCTCTTTTCATTTGGAGATTTACATTTGGTGAGCTTTTTTTAGCAAAAAAAAAAAAATAAATAAAGAGTGGGAGGATATATAGACACAAGTCTATGCATGTCTCAAGATCATCATAACCATTCACTCATCATTCATGACAAGTTTGAAGATCTATTTACAACAATCACATAGATTTCAAGATTTCTCCCACAGTGATAAGAGTGCAAAGAAACAAGCTATGCTCGAAAATGCACAAAACCATTAGCACAAAGGTACAAGGCAAAACAAGTTTTGAGACAAAACTCAACTATGTTAATCAAACTTTTTTTATTTTATAATTTTTTATGTGATTTTTGGATTTTTGACACAAGAAGAAAAAATACATAAAAAACAAAAAGAAAACCAAAAGTATGCACAAATAGACAAACAAACAACCATCAACAAAAACAACAAGCAAACAATCAAACATCGTCACAAAGCATAGGAAGTATTAATGCATGGACATGTTGTAATGCTTATGCATGAGTACCCTTTTTCACCCACACGTCACTTGCGTTTGGGGTGATTTCCTTATAGGATTGGGTATGGGAGTTAGGGCTTTCAAACCTTCGTGTGAAGCTTTCCAAGCGGTTGGTGAATGCACCAATCATCTTCATCACGTTCATCATTCCGAGATCACCATTTTGATCTCTTGATGGTTCACCCGCCCAATTTCTTCTATCATTTCTAGGTCCTTGTGACCTTTAAGGAGTTGCACTATTCTTTGCTCTCGCTTTTGACAATTTGGTCGAGTATGCCCTTGAAGTCCGCAATGATGACACACATAATTTGATCTAGGACCTCTTTGTGGTCATGGACGAGACATGGCTCGAGATTCGACCGCCCACGAGTTGATTACGTGAATTCAACAACCGTTCGTTCCCCACATTTCTCTTCTCCTCTATCTTGGGCTTTTCAAAGAAGATGGGACCAACATCACCGATTCTTTGGCCTTTATAAACTTCACTTCTTTAGTGACATTTCCGGATGAGCTACTTCCTCCAGTATATCCCAATCTGGATTTGTCTCAAGAGCTCTTTTGAGATAATATAACATCATCTAACTTCTTGGTGGTGACCCTCTCTACTTTAGCATTCGCTTGCACAACCTCTTGTTCAATAAATCTCACTTTTGTGTAAGCTTCTGACAGCTCACCATTCAGTGTTTCTATCTCACATTTGGCCTCCCTATATTGGATTAGAAGACTCTTATAGTCCTCCTCTGCCTTCTTCATTTTTCTCACAGCTGCCTTGGCCACCCTTGTGTACTCACCCGACTTCTCTAGGAGTGAGTTATAATTCTCTTGAAGATTGGCTGTGCTTTCATCTTCTTCAACATCTGATTCTTGAAAAACTCCCGGTGATTCTTCATCACTATGTTCTCCAAGGTCTCGTACAAGCAGATTCAACTCATCCGAAGATTCATCATGGGCAATAGTCATAAAAGCTAAATAGTTCCCCTTTCCATCACAACTTTCTTCAGATTCTGAGTCGAATGAATCCGAGTCACTCAATGTCGTGGCATACACTTTGCCTTTCGATTTCAAATAATTCGGACATTCTTTCTTAAAGTGTCCATGCCCCTTACATTCGAAACAAGTGACACATTGTGTAGATTGGGATTCTTTTCCATCTTTCTTTTTAAGTTCCCTTTTCTCCCCTCCCGAACTTTGGAATTTTCCTTTATCACCAAATTTGCCATTATTTTTGAATTTCAAGAATTTTCGGAAATATTTTACAAGATATGCAACATCTTTGTCAACCACATCTTCTCCCGATGAGTCATGGTCTTCCACCTTCTCATTAATGGTCTTAAGAGCAAGATATTTACTCTTCCGTTGATTGGGCAAAATGACATCTCATAAGTCCGAAGAGAACCAACAAGCTCTTGGACTTTGATGTCATCAAGGTCCTTGCTCTCTTTAATCGCTGTCACTTTAGCACTAAAACTTTCCGGCAATGATCGAAGGATCTTCCTTACAATTTTAGAATCCTCCGTTTTCTCTCCCAAATTGAACTTGCTTACAATCACCTCATTCAGTTTGCTAGAGAAAGAGTCAAAGGACTCATCCTCACTCATTTTTAGTTCCTCAAACCGAGTGGTTAGCATCTGCAGCTTGGTGTCTTTTACTTTCTTCGTGCCTTCGTAAGTGGTCTCCAATATCTCCCATGCTTCTTTAGCAACGGTAATGTGAGAGATCCTGTGAAATTCATCCGGAGACACACCACAAAAAATATCATTGAGTACTTTATTGGTAGCATTAGATGCGCGAGTCTTTGCCTTATCCCATGTGGATTTGGCTTCCTCGGGCCTGGTTTAACCTATCTCAACAAAGATCCCAAACAGATTCATCAATGGAACACGAAAAAGCTCTCATGCGAACCTTCCAAAAATATAATTACTACCATCAAAATATGGAGGTGCATTTAGGGATTGAGACCGATCCATCTCAATAGGGAGTCAAGGATCACACAATGGTAATGAAACCACAAGAAGTTCAATTGGTATCAGAGTGTACCCGCTCTGATACCAATTGAAAGTTCAAATATGTGTATAAACACCCTTGAACGTTTAGACCCCCAATTTACAAATTAACCAATTCAAGTTTTATGTCAAACAACTAGTGTGCGGAAAATGAACATAAGCTATAATATAGAATTGGAAAAACTATCTAAGCCAAATTAAAATCACAACCCACAACAGATAATAAAAGGCAAAGATAAAGGGAAGGAAGTTGCAAACACAAAGACAATACGCGTTGTGTTATCGAAGAGGAAACCAAAACCCTCGGTGTAAAACCTCTCCGCTGCCCTCCAAGCGGTAAACAATCCACTAGAAAATGTAGTTGGGATACATGGACAGCAATAGACCCTCCAAGTCTAATCTACCCAGTGCACCTAAGCCTTCCAAGTTTCTTGCTCCAACGAGGTCGCGCCGAACCTTTTTCTTTTCTAGCTTCCCGGATTCTGCTACTAGACCGTAGCATCAACCAATGTAGATTAGTTCCTTCCTAATCGCTTCCCGAACACCAAATAGCCCTTTCACAGTGATGAATATGGTGAGAACAAGGTTTTGGTCAAATGCCTCTCAAGGGTTTGACAATGGAGAGAAAGAGAGTCGAGGAATTTGAAGAGACTCTAATATATAGATTGTAGGTGAATCAATCTTGTTTTACTCTAGGGTTTCTCTCTCAAAATTCTCTCTGGAAGCTCTCTTTCATTTGTGGGTATAAGGGGTATTTATACCGGGGTAAGAAGAGAATGTGAAACGTCGGGTTTTTCAAAACAGGGGTGGCTCGCGGCTTGGCCTCGCGACTTGACCGAGTCGCGAGACCCGATCACGAGATAACCGTGTGGCCGATTGTCTGTTTTGTCCTGTAATGCTCCAACTAGCATGACTGCTCACCTTCTCGCATGCTTGACACGTGTGTTGCGTCTGGCGGCTTGCGGCTGTGAGTCACCCGTGAGATCAAGCCGCGAGTCTCTGTTTTCTTGCACACTCTTGATCAATCAACACTCTATCTCACTCACTACCCTTACAACAAACCCACCTAAATACAAGGTTATTAAATGCTGAAATACAAGTAAATTTGGCACGGAATAAAGCCAATAAGATGATTGAGTAAATTCAACCTTACACTAAAGTTCCAGTTTTGTAACTAAATCGCATAAGAGAGAGGGGGAGAGAATGGATGAGAAATAATTGGAGGACATGCATGTTGTTTAATATAGCTTTTTACCATTTTACGACGTATCGCATATGTGGTTAAGTTGAACAATCCCACACACCATCAATGGTCATAACTATGGTCATAACTCATATATAAGAAGAGAAAGGCCTTACCTTGATGAACAAATGTAGTCTTTGTTTTCCAAATTCCACCATCAAAATTCGAAAGAGAAGAGGCTCCACTTTCTACTTTCTATACAACTACTTCAACCACAGTAAATGAGTCAGCTTTCAATTAATTAGATAAATATTAAAATAAAGATAGAATTGGAGTCTCTAGTACTCTCTCTCTCTCTCTCTCTCTCTCTCTCTCTCTCTCTCTCATGCGATTCGATTAAGGGTGTCATGGTGTGATGCGGTGCGGTTTTGGGCCATTTTTAGCACCGCACTTTCCGATACTGTTCAGTCAAAATCATAACTACATCACACCTCATTTTTGCGGTCACATGTGCGGTGTAGTATAGTTTAGAGTTTAGCCAAAATCATAATTGCACTGCAACTCATTTTCGCAATCAAATATGCAGTGAGATATATAAGATGTGGTTTGAAGCCGGTATATTTTTCAAATTTTGGGTTTTTCCCGCCCAACCCAAACTAATTTTTCCATTTGCTTTGGGCTAATTTTTAAACTATTGAGCTAGTTTTTCTTTATTTTGGGTTGACTTTCCTAATCAACACTTGCTTGGTTTATTAAACTTTCAATAATATATTTCATATTAAAAATAAAATATTAATATATGGAGAGCGTGTGATTCTTTAACATGAATTTTTAGATATAAAAATTAGTGAGGAAATATTTTTCGTCACTAAAAATACAGATTTAGCAAATAAATATGGATTTTGTCACTAATAATGAAAAAAATTATAATATTTAGTGACGAAAAGTAATTTTCATCACTATTGATGATCTAAAATATGAGCACCAAAGGGGAAAATTGTGGCGGGAACTTAATTAATCTATAGTGACGAAATATTTCGTTGCTAAAAGTTGAAATTTTTAGTGACGAAAGATTTTATCATTGTAGGTGTTGCTATGAATAGTATTAGCGGCGACAACCATTTCGCTGCTAAAAGGGAGCATTAGCGACAAAAAACTATCGTTGCTAAAAATATTCAAACAAAATAGGTTTTTCATTTCATAGTTTTAGTGACGAAATGTGACGAAATCATAATTCGTCACTAAAAGTATGCTATAGCAACGAAATCTGAATTTCGTCTCTAAAAATCATAACAAAATCCGGCTAAAAGTATGCTATAGCGACAAAATTATATTCATAGCTAAAAATTGTAACAAAATACGGCTAAAACTATGTTATAGTGATGAAATTATATTAAATCGGTAAATAGTACAGCTTAAATGGTTTAAATTTCAGCAAAATTTTTTTCTTTCCCACATGAATCTAAGGTAAAATCTCCATGACCCACCTTTTGAATATCTTTGGGTTTTTATCCTATATTGTTGGGATTGCTCTTTATGTTGTGGGTTTTGTTTTAGAAGCAGTTTGTTATGTTTGTTGTTACATTTAAAATCTTATTGGAGGTTTTTAATTTAATGGAGTGAAATGGATTTTGTTGTTTGGCAACTATGTGAGTTGGGTTTCTTAAAAAATCATTTGGGTTTTTGACTTATATGGGAGATTAGGTTAATTTTAGAAAAAGATTTTTCTTGCATTTTGAAATGTCTTTGGCATATGTGGTTGTGATTGTGGTGTTAACTTTAAATTTGTGCAAGTAACATGAGCATGTGTCTTTTGCTTACCAAGTGTTTGATAAATTGCCTATATGAGTTACTAAATGGATTTTGTTGTTTGGCAATCATGTGAGTTGGGTTTCTTGAGAAATCATTTTGGTTTTGATTTATATGGGAGATTGGGTTAATTTTAGAATAAGGATTTCCTTACATTTTAAAATGTATTTCGCATATGTGGTTGTGATTATGGTGTTAAATATAAATTTGCGCAAATAATATGAGCATGTGTCTTTTGCTTACCAAGTGTTTGACAAATTGCTTATATGAGTTATGAAATAGATTTTGTTGTTTGGCATGTGAATTGGGTTTTTTGAAAAATCATTTGGGATTTTGATTTATATGGGAGATTGGGTTAATTTTAGAGAAAGGGTTTTCTTGCATTGTGAAATGTCTTGGGCATATGTGGTTGTGATTGTGGTGCTAACTTTAAATTTATGCAAGTAACATGAGCATGTGTCTTTTGCTTACCAAGTGTTTGATAAATTGTTTATATGGGTTATGAGAATGAATTTTTTGACTTGTGTTGTGATGATTGTTATATGAGGTTATGGGTTGTAATCCTAGTTTTTTATATGTACTAACACATGTGGCTTTAAGGTTTAATCAAGTCTCAAAGTTTTTGGCACAAGGTTAAAATTATAGTATTTTTCCTTTGAGTCAGATGCACTACATGATTTTTAATAAATTATAGAAAAATTATTTTGAACTTAATTTTTGATGGTACATACTAGACATATAAGGGCTTCTCCCTATTTAATTTCAAGCGTTTTGGATAAAACTAAGTGGACTAGACAAATTTTTAAAAAGAGCTGACCTGTTGCAAATTTAATCAGAAAGTATGATTAGAGTGTTGAGACTATAAAGAATTTACTACAAGCTTTTGTTATGTGGTCTATCTTGTAAGTTCATATGTGCTTTCTTTGACAAGTGTTTTACTTTGGCTAATTTTATCATGATTTGGTAATGATATGCTTTGTATTAAGTTGGTAAATGCACATTGTTTGTGGTAGGGAAATAAAAGGTTTTGGTTGTATTAAAACCTATAAGTTTCTTGTATTCTTGCTTAGTTCCCATTTGGGTAAGGGTATTCGTCTTAAGATGGTAAAGTTAGGCTTTAGGGCCTTAGGTTTTGATTAAGTTATATTTGTTGATTACTTTTTTTTTTTCAATACTTGAAGCATTTGGAGGTCTTGGTGGTGTGGAGAGGTGAGTATATGATAATTTGATGGTTTGGGTGCTATGAACCTATTTTAAAACAAATGGGTAATGAAGTGTTAACCACGAAAGTTTAAGTGTTTTGAGGTTTTGCTTTTTGCACATAAAGTGTTTGAAATATTACCTCAATGAGTTATGAAGTTAGGTTTAATTATTTGTTGTTGATTATTTAATTTCAAGTTGGACTATGTGAGATATAAATATATATATATATATATATATATATATATACATATATATATGTATATGTATATAAAGTTTGTGAAATCTAAAATTTTGTTTAAATTATTTTGCCCTAGGGTGAGTATGTGATACTTTGATGGTTTTGGTGCTATAAACTTGTTCTAAAACAAATGGGTAATGAAGTGTTAACTATGAAAGTTTAAGTGCCTTGTAGTGTCTCTTCTTTCTCTTGGCCTTTTGGTTTCTTGCAATGGGTTATTTGGCAATCAACCTGACCTACAAAACTTTTGCCTTCTCCCAACATGATTCCAAGGTAATTTTCCTTTATTATTTGTCTCAATTATTTATGAGTTTTGGCTTCTTGATTTGTTATTGTGGTAATTGTTTGTATGAGATAAGGGGTTTCATTCCATGTTTTTAATATTCTTTAACATGTAGTTCTAATGTAAATTTGGGCTAGTTTTAAAACTATAGTAATTTTCTTTTGGGAACCTAAATTTGTCAAGGGAAAATTTGAGTCAGCTGCAATACGTGATTTTTAATAAATTATAGAAAACTTATTTTGTGTTGAATTTTTTATGGTACATACTACACATATAAGAACTTATCCCTATTTAATTTCAAGTTAATTAGATAACTTTTCATGGACCAAACGATTTTTACAAAAGGGCTGACTTGTCATGTAGTGAATCTGAAAGTATGACGAGTATGTTGGAATTTTGCGGAATTTACTTGAAACCTTTGTTAAGTGGGTTGGCTTGTAAATTTCTACTTTTTTTTCAACATGTGTTTTGTAAGGTTGAATTTAATCAACCATGTGTTGGCTTTATTCCACGAAAAATTTGCTTGTAATATAGCACTTAGAAACCTTGTATTTAGGTGGGAATCATGTAAGGGTAGTGTGTGAGAGAGTGTGAAGAAATGCTCAAGACAGTGCGGTGAAGAAGAAACTCACAGCTAGGACTCGCGGGTGGCTCGCGGCTTGCAAGCCGCCAAAAGTTGCTCACGTGCAGAGCATGCAGGGGAGATGAACAATCACGCCACCTGGAGCACTACACGACAAAAATCCAGATCGGCCATTAAGTTAGCTCGCGACTTGAACTCGCAACTCGGTCAAGTCGCGAGGTCAAGTCGCCACCCAGCCCTGTTTTTTTTTTGGAAAACTGACTCTTCGTATTCCATTCTCACACCAGTATAAATACCCCTCATTCCCACAAGATATGTATGGCTATTCGTAAAGAAAAACCCTAAGAGAGGTTTCTTCAAAACACCCACCCAATTAGAGAGAGCTACTCATTCTTAGAGAGAAATCTTTGTAGTCTCTTCTCATTCCCTCTCTCATTGACATACCTATTGAGAGGAGATTTCTATCCAAACACTACCCACACCCATTCAGAGTGTTGAGTGTCTTTGGAGCTTTGGGAAGCATTGGAAGATGCCAAGGATGGCGGATGCTACAGTCTAGTAGCGGAATCCGGTAAGCTAGAAAAGAAAAAGGTTCGGCGCAACCTCGTTGGAGCAAGAAGCTTGGAGGGCTTAGGTACATTGGGTAGATTAGGCTTGGAGGGTCTATTGCTGTTCATATATCCCAACTACATTTTCTAGTAAATTATTGACCGCTTGGAGGGCGGCGGAGAGGTTTTACGCCAAGGGCTTCGGTTTCCTTTTCGATAACACATCATGTGTTGTCCTTGTGTTTGCATCTCTCTTCCCTTTATCTTTGCCTTTTATTTTCTGCTATGGATGTGATTTATAATTGGCTTAGATTGATTTCCAATTCTGTTTATAGCTTATGTTCATTTTCCGCACACTAGTTGTTTGTCATAAAGCTTGAATTGGTTATTTTGTTTTTGGGGTCTAAACGTTCAAAGGTGTTTATACACGTTTTTGAACTTTCAATTGGTATCAGAGCGGGTTCACTTGTTGTGGTTTAAATACCTAAGTGTGATCCTTGACCCCTTGTGTTTATTTGCCATGGATTGTGCTTTGTATGCCTCTTTGCATGATTTGGTTGGTGATGAATGTAACATGCCACATGTTTGTGAAAATGCCTCTATGAGTGTTAATCCTCATAAGTGTGATGACATGTTATTTGAATCCATGGGTGTTGTTGACAAACTCTTGAAGAAAAATGCTAAGAAGTTTCAAAAGAATTTGAGCAAGTTATTTTGTGAAAAGGATGATTTGATTGCTAAGCTCAATGAATCCAACAAATTGGTTGAGAAATATAAAAAACTTGCTGAAATTTCTCTTGAAAAGCTGAAAGAGTTTGAATGTTTGTATATGGACTTGGATGCTAAACTTGTTTTGTCTAACAAACTTGTTGATGATCTTAAATGTGAAAATGAATCTCTTAAGATGCATGCCAAGTGTTTGATTGCTGAACCCATTGATAAAATGGATGATAATATTTGTTGCAATCATGTTGTGGTACCCGATTTTGTGCCTAGTGTGTGTTCTACCTTAAAGGACAAATCGGTGTACACTCCTCCACATAAAAGAAATCAAAAGGTGGAAAGAAAGGCTGTTAAGTCAAAACCTTCGTTTAGGTCTCTACCTAAGGCTTTGGATGGATCTAAGTTTGTTCCAACTTGCCACCATTGTGGTGTGATTGGTCATATAAGACCTCAATGTCATAAGTTGAAGAGGGAACAAAACCATGTTGCTAGATCCATTCCCAAAAAGACTAGTGGACCTAAACACATTGTTTGTTACCATTGTGGTGCCTTTGGTCATCTAAGACCTCATTGCTCTAAATTTCAAGCTCTTAAGAGAATCAAAAGAAAATAGAAACTTGAGCTTTTTGGAAGTTGTGCTAAAAAGAGTAAACTAGATTTGAGTGAAAATAGCATGTTGTTAAAGAAAATGTTTAATGCTCTTAACTCCTTGACTATGTGCATATCCGGTTCTCATTCTTCCAACCCTCGTCTCGCTTCTCTTGAGACACTCATTCCAAACAATCGTTCCGTTTGGATGAGGAAGGGTTCCTATGGTTGAGTTTTTGCTCTTTTGGTCCTTGATCTAATTTTTTCGATCTTTGTAGGACCCTTCATGCATTAAATGTCATATCTTCATGCATTTTGTGCATCTTGCATTTATTTGTATGTATTGTTTCGTTTTTTATCTTACTTTTATGTTTCTATTTTGTGTGAGTAAAAATCCAAAACTACATAAAAAGTGAAAAATTCAAAAAGTTTTATCGTATTTGTTTGAGCACATATCACATGTGAGTTTGGCCTTGTACCTTTGTACAAATGGCTTTGTGCTTTTTCGAGCTTAGCTTGTTATTTTTGCACTTATATCTTTGTGGGAAAAATCTTGACATCTTCGTGTGATTGTTGTAGATCGATCTTCAAGCTTGTCATGAATGATTAGTCAATAGTCATGTTGGTTTTGATACTTGCGTAGACTTGTGCTTATATCTCTTCCCACTCTTTTATTTTTATTGCTTAAAGAGCTCAATAAATGTAAATCTCAAAATGAAAAGAGATAATGAGCTGCAAAAGCCGTCGCAAATACTAGTATTCGACTAGGAAAAAGGAAAGCGACTTAAATGAAATTGTATGATGCCCAAAAGCCAAAGGCTTGTTCGTCAAATTGAAATATCACAAATTTCAGGCATCGATCTCAAAATGAGATGTTTTGATTCAAAATGATCAAATGTTATAAATTGTAAACAAGCTAAATGAAAAGCTTCATCATATGTAATAATTTTCTTGTGGGAGGTCATATATGTTCATTTCTATAATTGAGATAGACCACTTGACTTAGCACTAGTTGTGTATGACTTGATTGAATTGATCATTGAAACTTCACTCTAGACTAAGGACTATTCCACATTTGATACACACACACACACAACACACATGCCTAATGTTCAATGAATGTCTTATTCATTTGTTAGATTGTACTTGTCTAAATGTGATGTGTGTGTGCTTAATCATATATGGTTCAATCCATAAAGATTTTTGATCATTTTATATGTTTTTGGAAGTGATTTTTATCACTCTTTGAGTTCATGTTTAGTGCTTACTTTGTTTTTCAATGTTTAAACATGTTCTGAATTGAAAAAGCAGTGTCGAGTTTTTCGCGGCTCACCAAGGCGACTCGCCCGTCGCGAAACCCCGATCGCGAGTTCATCTAGAAGCTTTTGGCGGCTCACTCGCGGCTTTCTCGCGGCTTACTCGCGACTCGCGAAAATTTTCGCGACTGAAACTCGCGACTCTCGGCTTGCTCGCGACTCAACCTCGCGACTCGCCCGATCGCGAATCGCCCAGAAACAGCTTTTTAATAGGCTTTTTGTGGGAAACTTGTTTTAAACCTCTCCCATCCTCTTTAGAACCCCTCTTTCAATATTTTTACATCAAAATCCAACCAATTTGAATGGTTTTTCATTCCATTAACATTTCTAAGGTAATTATAAATTCTTTTCATTATTTTTGATCCTTGGATTATGTTTTGGAGAGTTTTGTGCTCTTGGTTGGGATTTTTATCATTGGGGTTGGGAAAACTTAATTTTTGTCAAATTTCTTTATGGGATTGGTTTCTTTTGTTGATATGCATTGGATGTTGGCCCCTTGTGGCAGAAAGAACATGTATTAAGGGTGGATTTCATGATGTTCATGCATTGTTTCACATTATTGTTCATAGTGTGCATGCTAGGTGTTTGATAAAATGCCTCTTAGACATTTTCTCGCTTGTTTGGACTCCGATGAGTACCAAACTTTGGGGTTTCTCATGTTTCCTCATTAGGAACATGTTTGGTTCATTAGTTGTGTATTTTGCACACTTTGCCCCACATGTGCATTTTTCATGCATTGGTAATGCATTGCACTTAGCCACCTCTTGCACACACTTTTGTTACCCTTGTCATGCATTGGTCTTTACCTTATTTCTTCATCCTAGCATGTCATGCTTACCTTATGCTTTGTAGCATGTTACTTTGTCTTAGGTTTGAGCTTCATTTTCTCATTCGTCTTGCACCCATCATGCATCATTAGCATTGTTCATACATTCATCTCTTGCACTCGTTTTTTTCTTGACCCTTTGTCTATTCCTGACAAAAAGGGGGAGAGTATACTCTAGAGAATGTTTCGGAGTATTTTGTCATTTCTATATGACTCTTGTGCACATCCTTAGGGGAGAAATTCTATTTCTCATGCACATTTATAGGGGAGAGATATTCCATAGGGGAGATGTATATACCAAGGGGAGAAGACATTGTGTTAACTAGAAAACCTTGTTCTATTTGTTTTCTTGTTGGCTTTATGGTGCTTTGAGTTATGCTTTGTTGTTCTCATTGCATCATGTTTGTGCTTTGGACATGCATATATCCCTATGTTATTATGCTTCATTGAATGCATGTTCGGATGATCATTTGTTTTGCTATGTGATCATTATAGCCATTTCTATACTTGTTATATTATACTTGTTCTTTATTACTTGCTTTACCTTGAGGGTCTAATGTGTTTTGTGCAAGTGTTTGAGGTTACAAGTATATATGTTTCAAGTGCATCACAGCTTCTCATCACTTTAAAGGGGAGAAATTTTAAGAACTTTTAATTTATATTGTTTAAGTTTATATTCAATATTTTGTGGTTTGTACCCATGTGCTTTTGTAAGCTTTTAGGGTTTATGTTTTATGCATATTTTGTAGGCTTTATGGTATGTACCTTGCTTAATGCAGCCTTTATGCTATGTTGAAATCAGTACTTTAATTTAAATGTTCTGCATTTTGGTTTATGTCTTGTCACTCTTGTGCCCTTGTAGGATTGTTCCTAGATGCATATGCCTTGTGTGTTATGCATTGGTTGAGTGTTGAGCATACAAGTGTCTTGCCTTGTGCTTGTTAACTTGTATGTCCTTGTGTTCATTCCAAGTGTGAATGAGCACTGTGATCACTACCTTGTGGTGTTCACTTGGTTGATCAAGCCATGGTTTGTTTCATAACTCCATCTTTGCTTGATCACATATTGCTTGCTTCATATGCATTTCATGCTTTTCTGCATACAATGATTGAAAGTTCAAAAACGTGTATAAACACCCTTAAACGTTTAGACCCCCAAAAACAAAATAACCAATTCAAGTTTTATGACACACAACTAGTGTGCGGAAAATGAACATAAGCTATAAACAGAATTGGAAATCAATCTAAGCCAATTATAAATCACATCCACAGAGAAAATAAAAGGCAAAGATAAAGGGAAGAGAGATGCAAACACAAGGACAACACACGATGTGTTATCGAAGAGAAACCGAAGCCCTCGGCGTAAAACCTCTCCGCCGCCCTCCAAGCGGTCAATAATCCACTAGAAAATGTAGTTGGGATACATGAACAGCAATAGACCCTCCAAGCCTAATCTACCCGATGTACCTAAGTCCTCCAAGCTTCTTGCTCCAACGAGGTTGCGCCGAACCTTTTTCTTTTCTAGCTTACAGGATTCCGCTACTTGACCATAGCATCCGCCATCCTTGGCATCTTCCAATGCTTCCCAAAACTCCAAAAAAGCACTCAACACTCTAAATGGGTGTGGGTAGTGTTTGGATAGAAATCTCCTCTCAATAGGTATGTCAATGAGAGAGGGAATGAGAAGAGACTACAAAGATTTCTCTCTAAGAATGAGTAGCTCTCTCTAATTGGGTGGGTGTTTTGAAGAAACCTCTCTTAGGGTTTCTTCTTTCTGAATAGCCACCCATATCTTGTGGGAATAAGGGATATTTATCTTGGTGTAAGAATGGAATACGAAGAGTCGGTTTTCCAAAAACAGGGGCTGGTGGCGACTTGACCTCGCGACTTGGTGAGTCGCGAGTTTAAATCATGAGCTAACTTAATGGCCAGATCTGGATTTTTGTCGTGTAGTGCTCCGGGTGGCGTGACTGTTCAACTCCCCGCATGCTCTGCACGTGAGCAACTTTTGGCGGCTTGCAAGCCGTGAGCCACCCGCGAGTCCTAGCCGCGAGTCTACCTTTCACTTTGCCTTTGTCTTGAGCATTTCTTCACATTCTCTCACACACTACCCTTACATGATTCCCACCTAAATACAAGGTTTCTAAGTGCTATATTACAAGCAAATTTGTCATGGAATAAAGCCAACACATGGTTGATTAAATTCAACCTTACAATCTCCCCCTTTGGCTATTCCATGACAAAACACCTAAAACAGGACTCTAGACTTAAACGTGAGTTTGGGAACAATGGCAAAACTCACTCACACCTAAATCTAGAAGCTGTGCAGCTCTTGAATCATATGAACATGAATCTCCATGGCTTGATCAACCAAGTGAACACCACAAGGTAGTGATCACGGTGCTCATTCACACTTGGAATGAACACAAGGACATACAAGTTAACAAGCACAAGGCAAGACACTTGTATGCTCAACACTCAACCAATGCATAACACATAAGGTATATGCATCTAGGAACAATCCTACAAGGGCACAAGAGTGACAGTACATAAACCAAAATGCAGAACATTTAGATTAAAGTACTGATTTCAACATAGCATAAAGGCTGCATTAAGCAAGGTACATACCATAAAGCCTACAAACTATGCATAGAACATTAACCCTAAAAGCTTACAAAAGCAAATGGGTACAAAAACATTATATTGAATAAAAACTTAAACAATATAAACTAAAAGTGCATAAAGTTTCTCCCCTTCAAAGTGATGAGAAGCTGTGATGAGAAGTTGTGATGCACTTGGAACATATTTATACTTGTACCCTGAAACACTTGCACAAAACACATTAGACCCTCAAGGTAAAGCAAGTAATAAATGACAAGTATAATATAACAAGTATAGAAATGACTACAAATGATCACATAGCAAAGCAAATGATCATCTGAACATGCATTCAATGAAACATAATAACATAGGGATATATGCATGTCCAAAGCACAAACATGATGCAATGAGAACACCAAAGCATAACACAAAGCACCATAAAGCCAACAAGAAAACAAACAGAACAAGGTTTTCTAGTTAACACAATGTCTTCTCCCCTTGGTATATGCATCTCCCCTATGGAATATCTCTCCCCCTACAAATGTGCATGTGAGAAATAGAATTTCTCCCCCTAAGGATGTACACAAGAGTCATATAGAAATGACAAAATACTCCGAAACATTCTCTAGAGTATACTCTTCCCCTTTTTGTCGGGAATAGACAAAGGGTCAAGAAGAAACGAGGGCAAGAGATGAAGGTATGAACAATGCTAATGATGCATGAGGGGTGCAAGATGAATGAGAAAATGAAGCTCAAATCTAAGACAAAGTAACATGCTACAAAACATAAGGTAAGCATGACATGCTAGGATGAAACAACAAGGTCAAGACCAATGCATGACAAGGGTAGCAAAGATGTGTGCAAGAGGTGGCTAAGTGCAACGCATGACCAATGCATGAAAAAAGCACATGTGGGGCAAAGTGTGTTAAAATACACAACCAATGAACCAAACTTGTTCCTAATGAGGAAACATGAGAAACCCCAAAATTTGGTACTCATCGGAGTCCAAACAAGCGAGAAAATGTCTAAGAGATGTTTTGATTCAAAATGTTCAAATGTTATGAATTGTAAAGAAGCTAAATGAAAAGCTTCAATCTTATGTAATCATTTTCTTGTGGGAGGTCATATATGTTCATTTCTATAATTGAGATAGACCACTTGACTTAGTACTAGTTGTGTATGACTTGATTGAATTGATCATTGAAACTTCACTCTAGACTAAGGACTATTCCACATTTGATACACACACACAACACACATGCCTAATGTTCAATGAATGTCTTATTCATTTGTTAGATTGTACTTGTCTAAATGTGATGTGTGTGTGCTCAATCTTATATGGATTAATCCAAAAATATTTTTGATCATTTTATATGTTTTTGGAAGTGATTTTTATCACTTTTTGTGTTTATGTTTAGTGCTTACTTTGTTTTTCAATGTTTAAACATGTTCTGGTTTGAAAAACAAGTGTCGATTTTTTGGCCACTCATTTTGGCTACTTGCGTGAGCTGCCAGACAAGCGCCCGGTTTTGGCTGGTCGGTTTGGCGGCTTGCAAGCCGCGAGTCTAAGCCGCGAGGTCAGACGAGAGAGGTTTCGCGGCTCACTCGTGACTTGGCTCGCGACTCGCCGATCGCGAGTCGCCCGAAATCGACTTTTTAAAGAGCTTTTTCGTGGGAAACTTGTTTTAAACCTCTCCCATCCTCTCTAAAACCCCTCTTTCAATATTTTTACATCAAAACCCAACCAATTTGAATGGGTTTTCAATCCATTAACATCTCTAAGGTAATTATAAACTCTTTTCATTGATTTTGATCCTTAGATTATGTTTTGGAGAGTTTTGTGCTCTTGGTTGGGATTTTCATCATAGGGGTTGGGAAAACTTATTTTTTTGTCAATTTTCTTCATGGGATTGGTTTCTTTTGTTGATATGCATTGGATGTTGGCCCCTTGTGGCAGAAATAACATGTATTAAGGGTGGTTTTCATGATGTTCATGCATTGTTTCACATTTTTGTTTATAGTATGCATGCTAAGTGTTTGATAAAATGCCTCTTAGACATTTTCTCGCTTGTTTGGACTCCGATGAGTACCAAATTTTGGGGTTTCTCATGTTTCCTCATTAGGAACAAGTTTGGTTCATTGGTTGTGTATTTTAACACACTTTGCCCCACATGTGCTTTTTTCATGCATTGGTCTTGCGTTGCACTTAGCCACCTCTTGCACACATCTTTGCTACTCTTGTCATGCATTGGTCTTGACCTTGCTGTTTCATCCTAGCATGTCATGCTTACCTTATGTTTTGTAGCATGTTACTTTGTCTTAGGTTTGAGTTTCATTTTCTCATTCATCTTGCACCCCTCATGCATCATTAGCATTGTTCATACCTTCATCTCTTGCCCTCGTTTCTTCTTGACCCTTTGTCTATTCCCGACAAAAAGGGAGAGAGTATACTCTAGAGAATGTTTCGGAGTATTTTGTCATTTCTATATGACTCTTGTGCACATCCTTAGAGGAGAGAATTCTATTTCTCACATGCACATTTGTAGGGGAGAGATATTCCATAGGGGAGATGCATATACCAAGGGGAGAAGACATTGTGTTAACTAGAAAACCTTGTTCTGTTTGTTTTCTTGTTGGCTTTATGGTGCTTTGTGTTATGCTTTGGTGTTCTCATTGCATCATGTTTGTGCTTTGGACATGCATATATCCCTATGTTATTATGCTTCATTGAATGCATGTTCAAATGATCATTTGCTTTGCTATGTGATCATTTGTAGTCATTTCTATACTTGTTATATTATACTTGTCATTTATTACTTGCTTTACCTTGTGGGTCTAATGTGTTTTGTGCAAGTGTTTCAGGGTACAAGTATAAATATGTTCCAAGTGCATCACAGCTTCTCATCACTTTGAAGGGGAGAAACTTTATGCACTTTTAGTTTATATTGTTTAAGTTTTTATTCAATATAATGTGTTTGTACCCATTTGCTTTTGTAAGCTTTTAGGATTAATGTTCTATGCATAGTTTGTAGGCTTTATGGTATGTACCTTGCTTAATGCAACTTTATGCTATGTTGAAATCGAGTACTTTAATCTAAATGTTCTGCATTTTGGTTTATGTCTTTGTCACTCTTGTGCCCTTGTAGGATTGTTCCTAGATGCATATACCTTGTGTGTTATGCATTGGTTGAGTGTTGAGCATACAAGTGTCTTGCCTTGTGCTTGTTAACTTGTATGTCCTTGTGTTCATTCCAAGTGTGAATGAGCACCTTTGTGATCACTACCTTGTGGTGTTCACTTGGTTGATCAAGCCATGGAGATTCATGTTCATATGATTCAAGAGCTGCACAGACTTCTAGATTTAGGTGTGAGTGAGTTTTGCCATTGTTCCCAAACTCACGTTTAAGTCTAGAGTCTGTTTTAGGGTGTTTTGTCATGGAATAGCCAAAGGGGAGATTGTAAGGTTGAATTTAATCAACCATGTGTTGGTTTTATTCCATGACAAATTTGCTTGTAATATAGCACTTAGAAACCTTGTATTTAGGTGGGAATCATGTAAGGGTAGTGTGTGAGAGAGTGTGAAGAAATGCTCAAGACAAAGGTGCGGTGAAGCGAGACTCGCGGCTAAGACTCGCGGGTGGCTCGCGGCTTGCAAGCCGCCAAAAGTTGCTCACGTGCGAGCATGCGGGGGGAGTTGAACAGTCACGCCACCGGAGCACTACACGACAAAAATCTAGACTGGCCATTAAGTTAGCTCGCGACTTAAACTCGCGACTCGATCAAGTCGCGAGGTCAAGTCGCCACCCAGCCCTGTTTTTGGAAAAACTGACTCTTCGTATTCCATTCTTACACCAGTATAAATATCCCTTATTCCCACAAGATATGGGTGGCTATTCAGAAAGAAGAAACCCTAAGAGAGGTTTCTTCAAAACACCCACCCAATTAGAGAGAGCTACTCATTCTTAGAGAGAAATCTTTGTAGTCTCTTCTCATTCCCTCTCTCATTGACATACCTATTGAGAGGAGATTTCTATCCAAACACTACCCACACCCATTTAGAGTGTTGAGTGTTTTTTTTGGAGTTTTGGGAAGCATTGGAAGATGCCAAGGATGGCGGATGCTATGGTCAAGTAGCGGAATCCGGTAAGCTAGAAAAGAAAAAGGTTCGGCGCAACCTCGTTGGAGCAAGAAGCTTGGAGGGCTTAGGTACATCGGGTAGATTAGGCTTGGAGGGTCTATTGCTGTTCATGTATCCCAACTACATTTTCTAGTGGATTATTGACCGCTTGGAGGGCGGCGGAGAGGTTTTACGCCGAGGGCTTCGGTTTCCTCTTCGATAACACATCGTGTGTTGTCCTTGTGTTTGCATCTCTCTTCCCTTTATCTTTGCCTTTTATTTTCTGCTGTGGATGTGATTTATAATTGGCTTAGATTGATTTCCAATTCTGTTTATAGCTTATGTTCATTTTCCGCACACTAGTTGTTTGTCATAAAGCTTGAATTGGTTATTTTGTTTTTGGGGGTCTAAACGTTCAAGGGTGTTTATACACGTTTTTGAACTTTCAATGATCATGGTGTATTGTTATGTTTCAGGAGATTCATGTTCATATGATTCAAGAGCTACACAGTTTATAGATTTAGGTGTAAGTGAGTTTTGCCATTGTTCCCAAACTCACGTTTAAGTCTAGAGTCTGTTTTAGGGTGTTTTGTCATGGAATAGCCAAAGGGGGAGATTGTAAGGTTGAATTTAATCAACCATGTGTTGGCTTTATTCCATGACAAATTTGCTTGTAATATAGCACTTAGAAACCTTGTATTTAGGTGGGAATCATGTAAGGGTAGTGTGTGAGAGAGTGTGAAGAAATGCTCAAGACAATGCGGTGAAGAAGAAACATGCGGCTAGGACTCGCGGGTGGCTCGCGGCTTGCAAGCCGCCAAAAGTTGCTCACGTGCAGAGCATACGGGAGAGCTGAGCAGTCACGCCACCTGAAGCACTACACGACAAAAATCCAGATCGCCCATTAAGTTAGCTCGCGACTTGAACTCGCGACTCGGTCAAGTCGCGAGGTCAAGTCGCCAGCCAGCCCTGTTTTTTTTTTGAAAAACTAACTCTTCGTATTCCATTCTCACACCAGTATAAATACCCCTCATTCCCACAAGATATGTGTGGTTATTCGAAAAAAAACCCTAAGAGAGGTTTCTTCAAAACACCCACCCAATTAGAGAGAGCTACTCATTCTTAGAGAGAAATCTTTGTAGTCTCTTCTCATTCCCTCTCTCATTGTCATACCTATTGAGAGGAGATTTCTATCAAACACTACCCACACCCATTCGAGTGTTGAGTGTCTTTGGAGCTTTGGGAAGCATTGGAAGATGCCAAGGATGGCGGATGCTACGGTCTAGTAGCGAAATCCGGTAAACTAGAAAAGAAAAAGGTTCGGCGCAACTTCGTTGGAGCAAGAAGCTTGGAGGGCTTAGGTACATTGGGTAGATTAGGCTTGGAGGGTCTATTGCTGTTCTTGTATCCCAACTACATTTTCTAGTGAATTATTGACCGCTTGGAGGGCGGCGGAGAGGTTTTACGCCGAGGGCTTCGGTTTCCTTTTTGATAACACATCGTGTGTTGTCCTTGTGTTTGCATCTCTCTTCCCTTTATCTTTGCCTTTTATTTTCTGCTGTGGATGTGATTTATAATTGGCTTAGATTGATTTCCAATTCTGTTTATAGCTTATGTTCATTTTTCGCACACTAGTTGTTTGTCATAAAGCTTGAATTGGTTATTTTGTTTTTGGGGGTCTAAACGTTCAAGGGTGTTTATACACGTTTTTGAACTTTCATGTTTTACTTAGCTAATTTTAATAATTGTTTGATTTAATCACTTGCAGCAGTGTATTAAAAAACTTTGGTTGTGTTATGGTCCTTTGGATCACTTTTTTTTTTTTTTTTTTTGGGTGGCAATTGATTTTGTTTTAAATCTGAAATTCGTTGCTTTTGTGTCATTCTGATTGACTTAGATTTGATGGGTCATTGTGATAAAGCTTGAATTGTGCTTTGTATTGATGTTTATGTGGGAATTTAGTTTAAGTTCTTGAATTGTGTTAGATTTGATAATTGGGACTATTTTTTATTTGTTTTTGTAGTCTATGGCTCTACGCATTAATGCCCAAATTGGGTTTTTTCTGTTTACTTTGATTGAATTATAGAGTAAATGATTTAGTTTTAGCAAATATGTGGTAATTGGATTATGCAATGTGAGGTTGACAGCCAAATTGGGTTTAAAGTTTATGTCTTAGATGAACATATATACATATATATACAAATATTCAATAGAGATGTTTCTTATAACATAGTTAATGTTTTTACTTTACAATTTTAATGTAGTATTGTTTTTACATTTGTGCAGATTTCTTATTGGTGGCTTTTAAGGCATTTTCTTTTGGCACTACTTGAAGACATTTGAGGACATCTTCTTTTAACACTCAGTATTTTATGTTATTGTATGTTATAAAACATCTTATATTATTGTATGTGTTGGAAACAATTTGTATAGATGAATTGAATAGAATACTTGTTTTATTTTTACATTTGGAATGTATGGATCATTTTCTTATAAATGTGTAGTTGACATAAATGTGCTATTCAAGTGCAAGAAGTTAATAATGTAATGAAAGGTTACATACAAGAAAAAAATGAAAACAGATAAGTAGCTTTAGTGACGAATTTGTCTATCACATTTAGCTACATTTAGTGACAAAATTTTTAGGTAAGCTAAATGTAACTGAATTTATAAAAAACACTTTCAGCGACAAAAATTTTTGTCGCTAAATATAGTTGAATATTTTAGACAATAGTTTTAGCAACAAAAATATTTTTCTCTATAAGTACCTGAATATTCTTAAAAATAGTTTTAGTGACGAAAATATTTCATCGCTAAAAATTATCTAATAAAACAAGGTACATGTAGTGATGAAATAGTTTAGTCATTTGTATAGTATTTTTAACGAGGAAAACATTTAGTGACGAAATAATTTCGTCGCTAAAAGTGTTTTTATTTTAAAACAACTAGGATCTTTAGTGACAAAATTTGTTGGAAGTTTTCCTCACTAATACTTTTAGCGATGGGGCTATAGCAACGAAACGAATTTCGTCACTAAAAAGAAGAATTCATCACTAAAGGTACTAGGCGACGAAATATTAGACTTTAAGTGACGAAAATTTTCTTTGCTAAAAATACATTTTGTTGTAGTGGCGCGGTTTGTACGATTTTCTTATTATAAAATCACAAATTGCATTGCACCATGTGGTGCGGTATAGTGCACTGTTATTGCAATGCGGTGCGGTTATGCCATTTTGCGGGCGATTTTGGTGCGGTTTTTGCAATGTAATGCGGTTTGGTGAACACTCCTATATTTAGTTATCAAATCGTGGATTTCAGATTTTGATTTAGAATTATCCGTTACTTACCATTAATGGCTTTCTATTTGTAAAATAATTTTATATTTTTTCCATTAAAAAATGCCACACATTAGAAAAAAATTCTTGATGTCACTATTCCGTTAGTCACGGAAGCAAACATCACTAATAGCAATTAACAAAAGGACTAATACTGCTCATTTTTAAAACTTGAGGAACCAATAGCATCTAACTGAAACTTGAAGGACTAATTGCACTCATAAGGTAAATGTCGGATATCAAAATTATACATGGATCCAAAAAGAAGCATTTGGAACCTCATGCACTCAAGCTCTGCAAATAACTCAAGGGAAGCTCTAGCTCGTGTGCATCTTGTAAAGGAATGAACACCCTACTAGAAAACGATTGTCTATTGTGGAGTAGGGATAGCAATTTTGCCCCACCCCGCTTAACCCACTCTTCCTCGTTCCACCCCACGCGGGTTTTCCCCGCCTCGCAAAGGTGGTGGGGCGGGGATGGGGCACGATTTTAGCCCTGCCCCTCCCCGTCCCCGCCTCGCCCCACGTTACTAAGAGTTATAATTGTAAATTTTTCATACCCTAAAACCCTACTATTTAAACAAACATATCAATATTAACTTATTTTATTCTACCTAATATGGTTTTCTGCCTTTATTTTGTTATGTATTACATTATGAGGTTTTTTTTTTTTTTTTTTTTTTTTTTTGTGTGTGTGATTATCTTGTTAAACGCTTGGGTATATTATTCAATTTTTTTTTTCTAAAAATTGATTTGATTTGATAGGATAAATTTAGTTATAATTTCAAGTATATTTTTATGAATGAAATAGGTTTCATTAAAAAAAAATTGTAATGGTTGTAGGGAAAATTAACAAAAAGTAGAATTTTATAGGGTGGTGCGGGTTTTCGCGGGGCCCCAAGGGGCGGGGATGGGGTTTGAAAGTTTTCCCCATCATGCGGGGCGGGGCGGGGATGGGACAAGACAAAACCATGTGAGCCGGGGATGAAGACCCCATCTTTCGGCCCCACCCTACCCCATTGCCATCCCTATCGTGGAGTCGACCGATCCAAGCGCAGAGGCTTTGGGGCTGTTTGGTACATGTGTTTAAACACATGTTTTCAGTTTTTAAACAATATTACACACATTTTTACATACTTTTTCACCCATATGTATTTCTAAAAAAACTAAAAACTGTTGTTTAAACACACGTACCAAACAGGCCCTTTATCTCTCAAAACGATTGTTTTGAAAACTTTAAAGCTACTTAGTGCTTTGGCAATTTGGATAAGCTAAAGGAATGAACTTTGTGCTCGAAAATTGGTCATCTTTTGAAAATCCTTGAATTGTTCAAATCTGGAACCAATTGTTATTGTGTTGGAGGAGTGGGTTTGTTAATTGTTGTTGTAGCAGTACAAATGATTCATCATGACTTCTATTTTTTGCGAAAGAAGGGAAAATCTGAAAAGTCAGCAATGCAACAATGAGATTTGTATAATATTACACCTAAGTTGAGCTTTATAATATTAGTATGATCATAATACACTGTATTATATTAGGATCATACTACAAAATTAACTTGAAATTATTAATAAATATTTATAACAAATTAAATAGACAATTGTAAATAAGTAAAAATTTACTAACTTAACTATTATGAAAATTATTGTGTTTCTTACCATTTAAATTAATTAAATAAATAAAAATAAAAGACAAAAGTGTTATGAGTGTGATAGAATATTAGCGAGAAAGTGAAAAGATAGGACAAGTCAAAGCTAGCAAAAATTTCTTTTGATTTGTTAATTTTGGTGTCTCTAGGAGAGAACTACACATATATATACATTAAATTAGGTTAGAATAGAATTCTATCTTATAAAAAAAAAAAAAAAAAAAAAAAAAAAAAAAAAAATTGACAATAGATTTATACTTTAACATAAACACAAAGTTTAGTAGTTTACTGAGGGGGAAAGGTAAATGAAAATTATTTCATTTTTCTTTCAAAGGAAAGTAACAATTGCATAAACATATTGTTTCAAAGGACTAATACTGCTCATTTTTAAATATAGATTGTTTCAACTTGGTTTCATAATTTTATAAATATAATGATTATTGTAATTAGTAAAACAATAAATTTCAGAACATGCATAAACATATTTAAAATTTTATTTATTACATCTAACACTATATACATGATCACGTTATATATATTTTTTAATAATGTGACCAAGATACATTTTTAAATTTATAATATTTAATTCAAATTTTGAAATAAGTCCATTTAAAATGGATCCATTCAAAACACATTGGACGCGAGGAAGTACACCACACTAATGCCGTGTTGCCAACACAGCTTGTACAACCTTAATAAGGATATACTTCAATAAGAGACCTTAAACCCAATATAGGGGTTATCTTATAGTCTCTAAAATCAGCATTCAAAAACAAATTAGCCCATTCTTTCTCATTTTTCTCTCTTCCGGTGACCAATACCATCATCAGCATGTCAAAGAAGAGTTGCGTCTCAATGGACTTCTCATCTTCGTTCTGGTTCTTAATCACCATATCAATGATAATCACCTTTCCTTTCCTGCCATTTTCTGTGACTGCGGCCTTAATTTGCTTAAGTATTTTAACGCATTCCTCATTGTTCCAATCGTGCAATTAATTCATCTCTTTCAAGTTTGACATTTTTAAAATTAGCTTTTAATTTTGTAGAACATTTAAGAGATTTCATACAAAAATTATAAAACTTACAATAGGCATCTTGAATATCATCATCATCATTTAACACAAGATCATGCAAATCAAAACAATTAAGAGTTTCCATGACAATAGGGGTCAATGGATCACACAGCAAAGATTAAAACCTAATCAGTGTGTGCCTGCTCCGATACCACTTGATAGGCCAAGAATGTATTGACCCCTTGTGATGAATTAACCAATTAATTAGTCAAGTGAATTAATTAGATTCAATTACATGCAATAAACGTGGTAGCACAAACAAATCACCAAATAAACTAAGTGCAGTGGAAATTAAATTGATACGATGATTTGTTTACGAATGGGGAAAACCAACACGGCAAAAATCTCATCGGGTGATTTTAAGGTCACTACTCCCGAAAATCCACTATTATCAAAATAAGCGGTTACAAGTAAAGGAATCCTAGTACCTTCTACCAATCTACAGTTGAACTCTTACCCCAATACCCAATTGGACTTGTTCTGTAGTGACAATCTCTCCTTGTAATGCACGGCTCCTAGTACGTGACTAACCGACTATGTGGATCTCAAGACACAACTTCAATCACCAACTAGAAAAGGTTGTTGGTTGCAAAATTTTTCAGTTCATTACACAATGAAGATCCAGAAGATGCTTGGTTACAAAACCCTACGGTACATAAACACGGCAACTTCTACACAAGAACAATGAACTAGGGCAAATTTGTCTCTGATCACAATTTGTTTGAACAAACTTTGTTCAACACTTGTGTAACTTGTGTTCACTTTGATGGCCCTTAAAATAATCATTTTATATATCTAGGGTTGTAAGAAAAAAAAACCTAAACGCATAATTACGGATTGAAGTTAAAACAGAACTGAAACTTTATTTTTCATAAATCTCGATAGATAGCCATCTGTCGAGCAGTTGTCGAGCCACGAGGATGGAATAGCTCTTCAAGCTCGATAGATACTAGCTGTCGAGCTTTAATGAACTTGCACTTTTCTGCTTGAATCTTGGACAGACTTGCATGGCTTTAACACTTGATCTTGAAACAAAGTTTCTTGAAGTATTAAACACATCCTAAATCTACCCAAATACAAGTAAAGTGCGTTTTGTCAAAAGATTAGCCAATTACATAAAATAGTGACATATGTTCCTAACAAGTGAATCACATATGTCTTAACAATCTGACAAGTGATCCTTCCCCTAGTTGTCTTCCACTGGAAATTTGGAACACCTTAATTTGAATCATCCTTTGCCTCTGCTTTCAATACCAGATCTTCCAAATCCACAAGCAACTCCAAATTCTCTATCATGAAGACCTCTGTCACCCAATTTCAGCACAGAACAATATCTTTAGCATCTGTACGTAAACGCCTATTGAGAAGTGCACCAATTTTCCCTGTAGCAGTGCGCTTTCAATTTTCATTCACGTTGTGCATGTGTTCGTTTATGGTTAGGAATTCTTCTTAATTAACTAGACCAATGATTTGCATGGTTTGGTGGTTTACTGTTCTCTTGAAGGCGCGCATGGGAACAGCGAAAGAGTTTTTTACTCTTGAACAGAAAAATTATTAGTAGGATTCTTTTCATGATTTATTGATCATTATAATTTGTCGCTAAAAGTAGAGACACAGCTAAAGATTCTGAAATCTTAGACAAAGAAATTAACATTAGTTTTTTTTTTCTCATGAACCATTCATCATCGTCACGATACTTTCAAGCTAATCTTTGCCGACATGGTTCATATACAAACATTATATTTCAATTGGTTTCGTTAATTTTTTAATTATTTAGAGAAAGTGGAGTGAAAATAATGAGAAGATAAAGTCTTTGTGATAGTGTAAATGGTCAGATTTTCTAATTTTGATTTAGAGAAAACGACTGAGAGCAACTGACACTACAGTGTCTGGTTCGGCGCCATGCTTAAAAGAGAACATCCTTCTGATATATCCACCTCTTGTTTGATAATTCAAAAGATATTTAATTGTTCTCATATTTTTGTTATCAAGTTTCCGTGATCCATGTATTTCTTTAGATATGGAACTTAACGAAATGCTCTCTTAAATTTTCTTTCTTCTAAGTTGAAATAAATTTTCTTTCTTTTTATTGGTATCTTGGTCTGATGATAAAGAGTTATCATCGGGAGCGGGCACCATAGTTTGAAACTCTCTCTAAAAAAAAAAAAGTTGAAATAAATAATGAATAAAATTTAGTTACAAAATTGGTTGTAGACTTAGGTTACAACTTTATTTAATATTTTTTTATTAGAGGTGAATTTTAATAAATCCACCATTGGATTACATTTTCTTCTTATATCCTTCATGCTTGCATAATTTCTAGAAAATTAAAGTTAAATAGCTATATAATCAATAAATTATTTAAATTGTAAGTTTTTGTAATTTAAAATTATACATAAAATATAAGTTTATAGATTATATGGTAAATAATATCTGATTGATACAAAATTTGACATGTGTATTAAGAGTGTAAAGAATATGCAATTCAACGGTTAGATTTTTAAAATATATAGTAATATTCATTTTATTAAGTAAGGTTGTAGTTTAAGACTACAACTAATTTTGTAGCTAAATTTTGTCTATCAATAATTAAAAAGTCACCGATCAAGTAATTTAATAATCCATGTATTTCTTTGTAGATATGGAACTTAACGAAATGATCCCTCTTAACCTTTCTTTCTTCTAAGTTGAAATCAATAATCAAAAAATCCTTGTGTATCCCATTAAAAAAAAAAAAAAAAAATCACCTAAGTAATTCCATAATCCATGTATTTCTTTTTAGATATGGAACTGAACAAAATCCTCTCTTTTAATCTTTCTTTCTTCTAAGTTGAAATCAATAATAAAAAAAGTCACCGAGTAATTCCAAGATCACACCCTTTATCACACTTTTTTTAACTTTTTTTTTTTTTACAACTATTACTTTAACTGATTACCTACCTTTTTAACGAGAAATTATTGTGTACTCCCGGAGTACCATAAATATGTACTCCCTCTTCTCACATAAATGATGGGTTCTACTAATTAAATTCATGGTGGGACCCACTATTCATGTGAAAGGAGAGAGTACACATTTATGGTACTCGAGAAGTACCTAATAATTTTCCCTTTTTAACATGGTCTCACCATTTGTTATTCATCACTTATAGCCTATCACATCAGAGCTATGAAAAAGTTGTGGCATAAAAGGGTGTTGTAGATTTTTTCAAAGTCACCTGTATACACCTTAATAGGGATTGCATTTGCTGAGAAATTGTATGAAATATGGTCTTTATATAATAGAGTGGAAGTACTTATACCTTGTTAGTTAGCGCTGTTCAAGGGTTAGTCCGGGTTAGGTTAGGGCTTTACTAGGATTCGACTCAATCGCACTAGGTGGTAGAACATGGATCTGCCGCCAAACGTGAGCACCAATGGGTCGGTTAAGTCGGTTTTGGTCAAAACCAAGAGAGACTGTGGTGATCAAGATGTCAACCAAAAATGAGGAAGATTTGATGAGGTCTCTCTAAATCTAGTGGAAAACTCACAATATGAGATCTTGCTAGATTTGATGGAAATCTTACCAAATCTAGCGAGATCTCGTCAAATTTAGCTAAGATTTCACTAGATTTAGTGGATCCTACCAGAATTGCCTTTGGTCATCAGTCAAACTAGGTTTCTCAGAACCCAAGACTCAACCCACTAGATTTAGGTTTTAAAGGTGAATAACCACCGCCAACTCACTACACCACCATATTGGATTGGATTCGGTTTGGGACTAATTGGACCCCTCAAGTGGGTTGGGTTAACAGGTCTCTTGGGCATCCATATTATTACCTATCATTTTTGGATCAAATATAGTCAAGTAATTGAGGGGGAAGGCATTGGCATTGGCAATGGCCTCGATTACGATATGTATGCCTCCCGAAACATCAACCAATGTTATTAATTACGCTAATACACTCTTTCTCCCGAAATGGTTATGCATTGGCTCTTGGCCTGCATGACCATATGGGGCCAGATGTTGACATGATTAATGTCATGTCAACATCTTCGTTAGAAATCAATCTAGCATAACAAAGAGGAGTGTTGTGTTACACTGAGTGATTATTCTTGATGAGAGTATGAGACAAGAGGCATGGGTAAGCATTGTGGACATGTGATCGGTGATCACACCATGACAATGTGGTACACCCTCTCACACATTTATGTCTTCTTATAGGATTAGATATTGCAAAATTAGACTAAAAGCCCTTAATCTGCTTGAACCCAAAAGAAATGTATGGGTAGGGATTTTTGGATTCATAAACCAAAATGGGTGAACTTGTAATTGACGATTCGACATGTTGAAAAAGACTAGTCAAGTCGGGTTGCGAGTCACACAAATTGACCCTTTTTTTTTCTAAGGGAATTTTATTTATTTATTTGACTCTATATATGGAACAGTGTTAAAATTTTGATTACAATAATTTTGCTTTTAAATGATTAGAATTTAACTATTATGAAAGTTCACACACACAAACACACACCATCAATTAGACTTGATTAGGAAATCCTAGACTAAATTGAAAGCAATATGCAAAGATGAATGCTCTCATGGCAAAAAGATCATTGCAACCAGTTTTTTCAGCTACCTTTAATGGCATATGATCTTTTGAGTATTTCTATAACTATGGTTACATAAACTTTTAGCACAGAATGTAAAGTTAGTATCAATCTTGTATTTTGCCAAAGATTGTTGAAGCTTTAATTTGCACTTGGAATTTGTTGTTCGACAGCGAAAGCTCTGATGCCATTTCTTGTATAATAGCACTCATTGATTTGAACAAATTACAATAAAGGCAAATAAGTCAACAAGCACCACATAGAGAATACAATAATTTATGAGGTTTGTCATATAACATATCTCAATAGAAAGATTTTTTTTTTTTTTTTTTGAGAAACAAATTAATTGCTAAACACACACACGCATACTTTAATTACACTCTCTCACCAAGCTCGCCATAGAAAGAGATTGAGTGTGCATTTGGCATTGGCTTAAAAAACTAGCATCTTTTACTATTCAACTTATTTCTCTTACTATTCATGGGTCCTATTACACTTTTTGGTATTATTCATAGATCCTATAAAGCAAAAAGTTTTTAATTTCAGCTGAATAAGTTGTTCCAAAGTAGACACTAAATCCCCAATGCAGATTAAAATGCTTAACCTGTCTCATGTAACTCTCATTATATATATTCTATCAACCCCAAAAAACTATTAAATTGCCTTTTTCTATAGAGAACTAATACCTTTTCTTCTATTGTTTTTGCAGTCAAGATAATTTTGTTAAACTAAAAAAAAAAAATTAAAAGAAAAATAATTTTCTACTAAAAGACTTCTAAAAAAAATTTACTTTTCTAAAAATAATTAAAAGAAATTCAAGTGCTGCCACAATTCTTTAAACAATATATATCAATGTTGAATAAGAAAAAGGGAAAAAAAGCCCAAGTGATTGTCACAATTATTTCCAAATATTCATTGTCCCACTACTGAAAGACTTCTTAAGAAAGTTTACTTCTCTAGAAGAATTAAAAGAAGTTAAAGTGGTGTTTATAAATATATATATATATATATATATATATATATATATATATATATATATATATATATATATATATATATGTTGAATAACCAAAAAAAAAAAAAAAAAAGTGCAAGTACTATCACAATTTTTTAAAAATAATATTATCCTATTATTAAAAGGCTTCTTAAAAAAATTTACTACTTCTCTAATAAAATTTCAAAAGTTCAATTGTTGCCACATTCTTTAAAAGAATTAAATATACAAAAAAAAAAAAAAAAAAAAAAACAAATGTTGCCACAATTCTAAAAAAATTTAAAATCATTCTCCTACGATTTCTTAAAAAATTACTTCTATAAAGAAAATGATAAGAAGATTAAGTTTTGCCAGAAAGTTTTTTAAAAAGAAAAGGCTAATTAAAAAGTTAGGTTGCAAACTTAAGCAATCCCATGCCCAATATAATGTCGTTTTTAAAAAAACCATGTGCTCATTGACTGAAGCTGACGAGCTTATATATATAAGGCAATCATGGATCCATGCACTGGCTAAGCGGACAAGTCACCGGCAAGGGATTAATTTTAGCTAGCCAAAGGAATCTCAAAAAAGAAAAAAAAAAAAAAAAAAAAAAGAATGAGTAAGTGTCCCATTCTGCTTAAAAGAGTGTGTTATGGCGATATAATTTGAGTGAAGTTTGTGTTTATGGTGTGTCTTTGTATTCGAACATCTTTCACTCTTTCTTATATGTGTGTTTTGTTTCTAAAAAAAAAAAAACAATAAAATCTTATTTTACATATTTGGTTGAAAATGTATTTAAAGTTGAATAGTAATAAAGAGTTGTATTTGCGCATTGCATATTTTCTAGTTTGCATAATATTGAAAGTTGATCGTTTGTCCTTAGCCTTAGTACTATAGCAGTCTAAGGTTTTGTCAAGGGGCATGTTTCTTAGCAATTTTCTTCATTTAGCCTTCCACTTCATAAAGCCTTTACATTTTTGTCAAAATACTAATCCATTATCATATGTTAATGATATATAAATTAATGTTTTGAGATAAATTCAAAGGTTTGATGATGTGCAAAGGTTATTGGGTAGATATTTATTAAAGTTACACAACTTAATATATTTTTTTAATTGGTTGATATATTTAAAATCTTACAATTGGATTACACATTTTCATTGCCCTTAATATGTATATCAAATTTTGTGTTAATTGGATATTATTTATTATTTGATTAATTATTTTACAAATAAAATAGTTATTAATCTCTTATCATCTCAATGTTTTGCAAATATAGAGATAATATAAAGAGGTAATGTAATATCTAACAAATAACTTATATTTTGAACTTATTTTAGTGAGATATAATATATAATTTCTAAATATAGTGGAGTAATATAACCAAATTAATTTTCTAATTATCATAACACATAATGAGTATTAATTATACAGCATAAAGATTATTTCTTATTAAAATTAAAAAAATAAACTGATAGCATATTGTGCGGTACATCAACTAGTGGTAAATAATTGCACACACCTATTAATACATTATTGTAGTTAGAGTCAACATATTACTGATAACACACATGAGCACATAAGAAACCAAAATTTAATAATATAATGCATACATGAAAATCCATCAAACTTGCAAGAACTTATTAAGGATACACTTCAATAAGAGCCCTTAAACCTAGTATGGGGGTTATCTTATAGTTACTAAAACCAGCATCCATAAATAGCTTAGCCCATTCTTTCTCATTTCTCTCTCTTCCTTTCACTAATACCATCATCACCATGTCAAAAAAGAGTTGTGTCTCAGTTGACTTTTTATCTTCCTTTTGATTCTCCATCATCAACTCTATGATAATCACTTTTCCCTTCTTATTATTGGTAGTGATTGCCTCCTTGCATCGCTTAAGCAGTTTCACGCAGTCCTCTTCATTCCAATCATGCAATATCCACTGTTTCCTCATTTGCAAGATCAATCAAAAACACTAAAACTGTATGAGTTAAACCCTTAGACATAATGAAATTTTATATTCTTTTATAATTATTTTATTTGTCCATGCTATTAAAATAAGCATGGTTAGGCAAAGAAACAAACTAATTTACCAAAATTGAAAAAAATGAAATGCATGAAATGAAACATACCTAGTTACATGAAACAAGCTTAATATTTTGAAATTTCTAAGAGTGGATTACATGTTCATTATATTCTTGACATATATGTCATATTTTGTATCTATTGAATGTTATTTACTTCATATTAATAAAATCATGTTTCATACAAAATTTTAAAATAAAAAATTTGAAATTTAAATTATTTTATAGATGAGACAATTATTACCCTCAAATAGTATTGATGTTTTGAATACATATAGCGCATAACAAGACAATTTTTAAGAATGATGGATCTTTCATAGAAAAACATCCAAAAAATACACCGTAAACCATGTGTAACTTGAAGCAAATTTTATATATGTGTGTGTGTTGGAGGGACATGATAATTTTTATTGAATAGAATTTGGACAAAGTTTAGATATAAAATTGGTTGTAATTTAAGATAACAATCTTACTCACTAAAATAAATATTATTACATATTTTAAGAATCTAACATTTAAATTGTATGTTCTTTGCATTCTTAATACAAATGTCAAATTTTGTATCAATTATATATTATTTACTATATGATTTATAAGTTAATAATTTATTCATAATTTTAAACTACAAAAACTTATAATTTAAACAATTTATTGAAGAGATAACTATTAATCTTTAATTTTATAGAAAATTTGCAAGCATAAAGGATTTATCAAAATTTACCTCTAATAAAAAGATATTAAGTATGATTGTAATCTAAAACTACAACAAAGTTTATAGTTAAACTTTGCCTATAGAATTTTTAAAAGGATAAAAGAAAATTTTGAAGACTTTAGGAGTTATAGGCTATAGCGCCGTTCTCTTAGGTGGGTTTGCCACTACATGAATAAAGTTGATCCACAATATAGAAATTTGGAAATAAATTGTGAAAATGCCTCTAATCACCTAATGTAAACCATATGATATGTACGACCATTCATGTATTGGGTGGAAATAGCACTAAAATATAATGTACCTTCATAAAAACAGCATCAGCAGGAGGAACTGCCTCAAACATGTCCCCTCCAACATATTTCAAGTTCTTACTCCCTTGAAAGTCAGCAACTACGTGTGGGAGATCAAATACAGTGCACTCTATATCTGGGAATGTATCGGCAATGGCCTTGGTCACAGTTCCTGTGCCACCTCCAACGTCAACAAATGACTTCAGTCCCTCAAACACCCCCTTAAACTTGTCAACCACAATGCTCATGACTAAGCGTGCATCGCTAGCCATAGCATCATTGAAAGTATTAGCAAATTTTGGTTCATCCCCCCCATAATCCCAAAATGTCTTCCCGTGAGCCGTGTCAAATGGCGTAAGATCCTCATTTTGGAACCAAGTGGTCAAATAATTCCATGGCGTTGTCAACATTGGATCAACCATGGCTAGTAAGAAAGGTGTCACACTCAAGGGATTGTCCTTAAGGAGGAGCCTGGAAGATTCAGTCAGCACATACGCTTCTTCTTGGTCAATTTCGTTAGTATTTTTGAAGCAAAGAAGCCAGAGTGGATCAAAATGCGCATGAGGCGGTAGACATGGGGAGCTTTTGTAGGATGGATTGGTAGTGCAGTGATGAGCTCAGAGAGAGTCATGGGATTGCCATGGTTGTGGATGAAATCTGGTATACCTAGTTCAATTGCACATTTAAGGGACATAGAGTTTACGAAGTTGAAAATGTGGTTCCATATGTGGGCTTGAGCATCAAGTAGCTCAGTAGCATTTTCACCTGGAACCAATTTGAAACTAAGCTGTTTAGTACTACTCATTTTGTTTTTTTACATACCTACTCTTTAGAACATTGAGCTTGTATATATTATATCGAGAATTGATTAATTTTCTCATATCCTATCGACAGCCAATAGTATTTGGACAACAGAAAAAGATTTCGTTATAAATTGATACAGAAAAGACAAAGAATGAAAATGATATGTATCCCCATTAGGAATTTAATCAAGAGGGATTGAGAAAATGCAGCAGGCGCTTTAGGAAAATGGACCCTGCGCTATTTTGTTTCTTTCTGGCATTTGGTGGTTTGTAATTCTGTGGCGCATTATGTTCATAAAAAAAAAAAGTAAAATTCTGTGGCGCATGATTCTTTCATGATTGATTTTGTTTAATGAGGGATAAAGTTCCATTTAGCAAAAGATACAAGAAATAATTAAATCATTTCATCTTTGCATAATATGTCATATGATTTATTTTGTTGAAAGAATTATAGGTAATGTCGTCTTGTTAGAAATGTTCTCAAATTCTTATTTGGATTAGGTTTCACTAATGGGTTTTCTTCATAGTGAAGTAAAGGATTTTTAGTTTTCATCGTTTAAGAATTAATTGAATATTTTTTGTCCATCAAAGAAGATAATTGAAATCTTATAAAATAGGTATTATTATTATTTTTGAGGTTGAAGGATACCCATGATTCTGTATTAAGAGTTTGTTCGTTTCATGTGCGTAAGGTTTATGAGATTATATTTGTAAGTATGTAAAGTTCGGTTAAATGTTGTTGTAATATATTTATATTGTTGATAGAGAATTTTGTCTATAATTTCAGGTAGATGTAGGTTTGGAATTAGGCTAATTATGTTAAATATTGATGTTTCTGAAGATATATATTTCTTATTTTCCCCAAATCACAACACGTTTTTTTTTGCCCCCACTGCACGTCTTAAATGCTTATTTAAATTTTGTGAATTAGATTTGCTAGATCTGTGATTCTCAACAAAAAAAAAAAAAAAAAGATTTGGTAGATCCGCTTTCCTCATCAGGATAATTGAAACCAGATAATTATGAAATTCACGTGATAGTTAATGAGAAAATACTATAATAGAACTGATTTTAAATGTATTTTATACAACATAAAAAGGAACTCATTTTATATTATATTAGATATCAATCTTTTAATACTAGTGCAGCGCATGGTTTCCCTTCAGTTATCTGGAACTCTACCACTGCCGTCGATATCATCTAGGTAATCATATATTGTCTCATAAAAACTCCAATCTATTTCAGATTGGCAGTTCACAACTTCATATTAGTTAAAATTTATGCCATCTCTTATACAATTATTAGCATCGGCAAAAAATTTCCATTCTAAAATTTATAAAGATCCTCAAGCTTCAAAAATGAAAATGGATGTTTTGAAATAATGAATAACCAGATTATAATTAATCACGCATACAAATAAAAGTACCTAGAGGAATCAGCTCAAAAAATAGATTTACCTTCAATAAAACTCCATCTGCGGGAGGAATCGCTTCAAACATGTTCCCCCCAAGATATATCAAGTTCTCATCAGTCCCTTGCAAGTCAGCAACAGCCTGAGGGAGATCCAATACGGTGCACTTCAGATTCGGGAATTCATCGGCAATGGCGTTTGCTGCAGTTTCTATGCCGCCCCCAACATCAACCAATGACTCCAATCCCTCAAACACCCTCTTGCACTTATCAATTACCACACTCATGACTAAGCGGGCATCATTAACCATGGCATCATTGAAAGGAATGAGTGTTCCATCATATTCATTACATTCATTTCCACTTAAACTTTTAAACAAGAGAATAATATTTCTATTTTCTTGTTTGGAAATTTTAATAATTTTTTTTATTAAAACTATCAAATAAGAGAAAAATGAATATTTTAAAATAATTAATTTTTTTATTCCTTATAAATAAGCATTGTTGCAAAGGGAAATAGTGTTGTGATTTTTGTCCTTTATAGTGTTGTGTTTTTGTGTCCTGTGTAGATAAAATTGATTGTGTCCTATTGAATTTTTAAACAATGAGGAAAATTGGGAAATCACAAATGCCAAATTGGTGGCAAGCTAGGAAATTTTTAAGGGAAATTCTACAAAACTAGCAACTTCCCCCCCTTTTGTAAAGGTATAATAATGCCTTGGGAAGGTAACATATGTGCTACTCGTGGTAAAAGAACTGAAAAACCAGTGAACAATGAAGTTGCGTGAGACAATTACCAGTATGGCACGTAATGCTGCTACCAAGCTTGTCCCCACAACTTGTCTTGTAGAGCGGTGTTGGTTGCATGCATCCATACTAAATTAAAAATTTGCTAGGCAGGTTTTAATTGTCAGAAACAAATTGATAAAAGATAATGGAAAACAATGCGGATGAGAGAGCTCCACAAAGTTGAAAACTAGTTGGATGGCACATAGGATACTACCAACCTCCCACAAATTGTCGGGCATCCAAGGTAGTCCACGTTCTAAATGCCACCAACTAATTAAATGTTGGCTGCCTCTCTCTCTCTCATCAATTTCCACTCTAAATAAAATTGAACAAAGTTTTTCTCAAAACTAGTTTAAAGAAAAATCTTACAAATTCATAATATATCTTTATATTGAGTGTAAATTTTGAAAATCTAACTATTTGATTACATGTTTTGATTATATCCTTTATGCTTGCAAAATTTCAAGAAGATAAAAAATCAATTACTATGTTATCAAACAAATGTTAAAATTTTAAGTTTTTATGATTTAAAAATTGTGTATAAAAATAAGTTTATTGATTGTATAGTAAATAACAAAGATGAGATTTGATATGTATGTTAAGAGCAAAAGGAACATGAAATTCAATAATTAAAATTTTCAAAATTCACATTCAAAATATATATATATATATATATATATATATATGAGAAGTTTGAAGAGTTACTCCTCTAACTAGTTTGGAGAGAAACTTTGTTCAATAAAATTCCATTTGTCTTTTTTAATACTAAAGTTTAGGAGAGTTCATGGGTTGATCCAGTTAGGTTTAGGCTCAACCCGGACTCGACATCATGATCACAATAGTCTATTTGGGCTAGGAAAGATGATGAAAAGTGCTTATCCATTTAAATAGTCCTCATGGCACTAGAGCTTACCAAATGTATATATATAGAGACCGTGGGTGCTCATCACGGCAAATGACAAGTGGATAACACATTACTTCTTTTCATGAATGTGAAGTCGAAGCCTTATAGGAGTGTAAACTTTTAGGTTGGAAAGGCTGATAAAGTCTATGGTCAAAAGGTACCACAAAAATATCTAGGTTCCTTGCACTTAATTAGGGGTGTCCATGGGCTGGTTTGGGTCGAGTTTGTGCCTAATCCGAACTCGACCTAACCATTTCGGGTGGAGAAGAATGGAACCCGCCACCAACTTGCCAGGCACGTAGAATTGGGCCTTATCAAGTCGTGGTTGAGTTTCACTTTTTGTAAGGTTTGTGATAAAAGAAGAAGATTTCACCAAATCTGGCTGAGATTTTGCTAGATTTGGTTGAAATCTGGCCAAGATCTGCTTATAATAGTGGAGAGAGAAAGAAAAATCTTACTGGAATGAGGTGATGACACCAAAATTTGATTGGAATGTTGATATGGATGGCAAAGGAAGCTTCAAAGCCAAAAAAAAAAGGGTGGAAGAAAAGATTTTTGGACGAGTCGGGTTTCAAGTTCTCTCACCGGTCAATCCAATCGACTTCATCAAGAGTGTTTGGCAAAAATTAAAAAGTCAGCTTATTTTACTATTCAGCTTATTTTTACTATTATTCATGGGCCCCACTGTACTTTTTGGTACTATTCATGGGTCACACTGTACATTTCAACTAACTTTTACTTTTATCTACAATACTTTCAACAAAAAGTTTTCGTTTCAAAAAATAAACAGATCCCAAACAGACCCTATATCTTCCCTAACCACCGCCGACTAACTAGCTCATTGGATTGGTCAAATTTTGTATCAGATAACCGTGGGTCGGTTGGTCTCTTTGGGTTTGATCGATCTTGGACAGGCCTACACTTAATACTCTCTTGGGAAAAAACGAAATAAGATCGGAGGAAAGTTGCCAACATGGACTTTGACAAAAGTGGCATTAAAAGCAAAGGAACTACTAATTGAATTTCTCGATGTGCAAAGGAACCTCCTAGAGATGTCCAACCGAGGTGTCCGGCTAGGGAATCCAAATCTTCTATCCCACTTTTTTTGCTCCACTCTATACTCTACCAATAAAAACTTGCCACGTATTCACCTAATTAATTAAATACTATCATTAATCAATAATGATAATATTAATAAGTCAATAATGATAGTATTTAATTAATTATGTTAACATGTGGCAAATTTTTATTGGTGGAGTATAGAGTGGAGCAGAAAAAGTGAGACAGAAGATTTGGATTGCCGGCTAGGTGGAACCCTCGAGGTGAAGGAATGTACAAAGAAAATTTTGATTGAGTGATTTTCTCTTAGTTCTCCCTAACTAGTATTGCTTTGTGGTGATCCAAGATTCTTGTTCGAGTGTAATAGCAATCTTTAGCCAAAAAATTATGCTACCTCACTTGGTAGATCTGGTGGAAGCCTTGGCGGCTAGTAAAGGGAGCGATAAATTTTGGCTTTGGAGAACTTTGCATTTCTCGGTGGAGTTCGAAGAAGATAGTCAAAGAGTTATCACAACAATCAACAAATTAGATGCCTTATAAAACTATGTTTAGTCTTGTAATTGAAGAGATTTGGTTGTTGTTAGATGCTTTTCGTAAGTGTAGTTTTGGACATCTAAATAGGTAGGGTAACTAGCTTGCCAATTCCCTTGCTATAAGAGTAGTTCTATTTGTAGACATTGATGTATGGGTAGAAGATCTATCATCTGAGTTGGATGTTGTATTCCAAACTAATTTGCTTCATTTATAAAAACCTTTCTTACCAGTTCCTCAAAGACAAGTGTCATAGAAGGATTAAGAGGAAGTATTGGTCAAATATATGATTGTCTTGTATTGTTCACCCAAGAGCCTTGTGTTTAATTCTAAATCCAAATGTGTTGTGAATGGTTTCAGAAGCCAATCCTGTGATAATTGGTATTTTTGGATAGTGTTTCTATGTCTAAGTGCAATATGGTCACATTGGACGCCATAAACCAATGGCACTAGAGGTTTCAATCATGTAAGCTTTAATAACCTTTTCAAAATATCTAAAATAAGATAATTAGAGGGGTGCCAAAGTGTGGGGGTCAACCCAACAAACCAAAAGTAAAAACAAATTGTCCAAAGACCATAGTTGATCACAATGGTTGTTCTCAATTCGCCTATCTAGACGGCCAATCTCAATGACCAAACTCGGACTATCACATTAGATGCTAGAGACCTATCCTCTTTGTCTACATATTGGGGCTGTTAACCTAACACACATCCCTTTAGCCAACTTGAGGGGAGAACTAGTTGGCAAGTCGACCACTAAATTTTAGATCAAATTCCCATAAAAAAATATTCCTTGTGCTTTCTTTATGCACCATAAACACCCCTTCACTTAGCAGAAATATAAGACCTAACAAACTCTATGTCCTGTAGCTCTTTATATTTCTCATCTTCTCTATTGGTTTTTTGACTTAACCATAGTTGACAATGGGTTTTGGCACTCAACCCCCACACCTCGAGGTGTTTGGTGATGCTAGGTGTGGATGTGTGTGACTAGTGTAGACACTTAGGGTGATATGTGTGCATTAATGAGTCTTTTTATTCATTTTTTCATTTTTTAAGAGTACCTACCAAATATGGAGTTTTCTAGGTGTGATTGATCATCTATGTCTAATTTATTTAAAGTCCTAATTAAGGTTATCCTAAGGTTTCTTAAACTACAAGATAAGGCATATGTCTTGAACTAAAGAGATGGACAGAAAAGTTCTATTACATGTGGGGAAGGTGTTAATGTTAGGCACTCCACAATGCCTATTTTAAGATAATAACTTACTTTAATTTCATCCCTATCTTCTATCATTTAAAGAGTAACTAACAAATTTGATAAATTTTTTTTTTCAAAGGATCATGTGATACAAAGTGCATGTGCCACATATATGTGAAATTTAAAGCAATCCAACTAGGCATACTTAAGTTACATATTAAAAGGAAGTTGCGTATTCGAGTATAAAGGGAAACTAAATTTATTATTCACTTCTCATATGATTCCCACGCAAAAGAGTCATCAAAAGAAAAGGTTAGATTTAGGAGGAGGGGGATTTTGTGGGCTTGGTTGATTTTTACTATCCATAAGCTCAATTGATTTGAACCATAGACAATTTCTCTCTTTAGGCTCTTTGGTAGTGGTACTTTGGGTTAAGTAATGTGTTTAAGCTTGATGAGAAATTTTAATTAATGTGTGTGTGTTTTTAGCATTTAGTTTGTTTCTCAAAAAAAAAAAAAAAAAGAAGAAGAAGAAGAAGAAGACAATTTCTCTCTTTAAAAATCATTTTTTGAAAAGAAAAAAAAAGTTTATTTGAATTTTTGAAAAGTGAGTTTTGAATTTTTAAAAGGAAAATTACTTTGGAAGGAAAAAAACTACTTTTGGAGATATTTTGAAAAAAGAGATATTTTCTTGGATATTTTGGAAGATATTTTTGAAACACTCATGAGTTTTTCTAGGAAATAATATTTTTAATGAAAAAGAAATTTATCATGAGTTGTTAGAGAGAAAATGAGATTTTATGAAATATTCCTTTGAAAAACTTTTTTTTTTTTTTTTTTTTCCCAAGGGAAAGTGAAATTTCATATGTTTAAAAAGTTACTTTCAATTCTTGGGAAAATAGTTTCTAAGGGAAATTCCCATAATCATAGAAATCATTTTTGTGAGAGAAATTCCATGGTTTTTTCAAAGAAAAATATTTTGAAGATGAGAAATCCATGGGTTTTTTTTATGTGGAATTATGGGTCTCTTAGAAAATATTTTCAAAGTAGTTCTCATGGGTTTTACATGAAAAAGTGTTTTGAAAAGTAAAATTTCCATGGTTTTGTGAAGGAGTTTTCATGAAAAGTAACTTTGGAATGCATGTGGATGGAAAACTTATTTTAGGTCAAGTACCCAAAGTAAGAGCACTAGCATCCAAGGATGCAAAAAAAACATATTTCGCATTTTCAAATGCTATTTTATCTATTTTACCAATTCATTTTACAATCCACCTTGTATTCCAATTTTTATTTTTATATACTACTTAATAAAATAATATAAACTGCCTAATAAAATAATAAAAAGTATTCTTATTTCCCTCTTTTCTCCCACTATCTTTTTCTCTTCACACATAACCACAAGATTAAATATTAATTTTTTCTTACAACCTTACTATTCATAGGTTACAAATTTTTTTAAGTATACAAACGTGGATGGAGTGGATTTTTACTCTCTTGAGTTGTAAAATAAGGTGTTTACACCTCGAAACTAGAAAAACTGGGAAAAAAACAAACTGGAAAAGTGCTAGAATTGGGATACAGGCCAGGCCCAAACTAAGTCCATGCCTAGTACTCGGTGAACTAATTTAATCTTGAACTGACAATTATAGCTAGCTCTAGCTACCAAAGCAGCAGCCCTCCCAGTCATCCAAATGCATCAAAAACCTTCTAGAATTCTCCCAAATTACCAGAAACTCTCCAAAATTCTCAAGAATAATAATCTCTTTTTTATAATCTAAGTCTTCAAGGGTAATTTCTAGTCATTTCCTTACATTTTTCCATTGTTTTTATGATCTTGGTGATCGAATACGATGCTCGTGTGCATGAGTAATATTTTGGTTGATTTATAATAAGGGTATGCTTATATGAATGTTGCCTTTGTATGCTTTAGTTACTTTAGGATTTTAATTTCAACTTTGTGAATAACTTGTTTTAATCTTTATGCACATGCATAGTGAATTATGAATTTATATGATTATTGGTTTGCTTATCCATTATTTTTTGGCCATTGAAAAATGGATATGGCATGCATGCATAAACGAGAATGGTAGTATTACAACTATGAATGGTATGTCTTAACCAATATACCCCATGCATCATAATTTACATGAACATGCATAATGGATTGTTGGCTTTCTTATTTACATTGTCTTAGTGATTTCCATGAGTTGCTAACATGTTTGGACAAATAGATAATGAATAAAATCTCATTTCACATGGTAGTACTTATTTGATAGATTAATGTTTATACATGATTGTCTGATCTGACATGCGTAAATATGTATATACGCATGTATGTGAGAATTAATGAGTTAGCTATATATGTGGATTTTCATTCCATGGAATATTTACCCAAGCATGATATTGCCCTTGTTCTTATGAATCATTTCCTTATTTGTGTGTTCTTATGATTATTGTTTCCCCTTTTTGAATGGGCTTATATATTAGTTCTTTAGCTAATATTGTAAATTCCATCACATTACATCAAATGGCTTGATTAAAATTCTCTCTCAAAAACATTTCAAAATTTTAAATTTTTTTGCGAATTGTCTTTTCAAAAAGCTTTCACAATGATTTTTCAAAATAAAGGCTCTAATAAATTGTTTTCAAAATAGTTTTTCCCACTTGCTCTAAAATAATTAATTAATAAGTGGTCTATCAAAAGATCAACACAATTTACAACCATTCAAGTCAAATAAATTTTTTCAAAGAAAATAAAAAGAAAACTGTTTCAAATATTTACACACAAAAAATAAATAAATAAAAAGAGCTTTTGTCTAATGATTTATTATATATTTAGTATGCGTTTGGCATGGATGAAATTTGCCAACTTATTTTATTATTCAGCTTATTTTTGTTATTATTCATAGGTCCTACTGCACTTTTTGGTATTATTTATAGGTTCTACTATACTATTTCAACTAGGGGTGTGCATGAGTCGGGTTGAGTCGGGTTGAGGGGATTTTTTTACCCAACTCACCATGGTGGGTCAAAAATAATTCAACCCAACCCAACCCGTCACATAAGTCCAACCCACATGGGTCAGGTTGGGTCAAAAAATAATTCAACCCAACCCAACCCAACCCGTCACATAAGTCCAACCCAACCCACATGGGTCGGGTTGGGTCGGGTTGAACCCATGGGTTTAAAAATTTATTATTATTATTATTATTATTAAATTGAGTAGAAAAAAATATTAATATATTAAAAAAACCTAAAGATTAGTATCAATGTAACTCCTTAAATGCAAACAACACTAATGACTAAACAATAATAGTAATTTATTAGGATTTGTATGAACTAATTGGCTTTTATATATGATAGGAAGAACTAGCTATTTAAAAAATTTATTAATTATATAATATATATATATATATATATATTAAATTAGTATTAGTAAGAGGAACTGAGGAAATGCTTTGCTCTCACACTGTTTTTTTTTTTTTAAATTATTAAATATAATATATATATATATATATATAAGTGCCCTACAATTGATTTAAAAAAATTATTAAATATAAAATATATTTTAAATATAGGTGGGTCGGGTTGGGTTTGGCGGGTTTGTAATTTTATGACCCAAACCCAACCCGACCCGCCATAAAAAAAATTTTTGTAACCCAACCCAACCCACCAAGCCTTAAAAACCGACCTAACCCGGCAAATCGGGTTGGGTTGGGTCGAGTTTGACGGGTCGGTGGGTTTTCTGCACACCCCTAATTTCAACTAATTTTTACCTTTATTTACAAGACTTTAGTTGAACCCAAATAAACCCTTAAGGAAAATTTGTGTTTTGACTTGTCAGGTTAGTGGGTCAAATTGCATAAGCTCATCTTTCACATATTGGGTTTTAGTTTGACCCATTTTTTCATGAGTCAAAAATCCGTCTACCCAGTTTTTTCATTTAGTTAATGAAATCTGAAAGTTCAAATAGTGTAAAAACACTCTTGAACGTTTAGACCCCCAATTTACAAATTAACTAATTCAAGCTTTATGTCAAACAACAAGTTTGCGGAAAATGAACAAAAGCTATAATATAGAATTGGAAAAACTATCTAAGCCAAATTAAAATCACAACCCACAGCAGATAATAAAAGGCAAAGATAAAAGGGAAGGAAGATGCAAACACAAAGACAACACGCGATATGTTATTGAAGAGGAAATCGAAGCCCTCGGCGTAAAACCTCTCCGCCGCCCTCCAAGTGGTAAACAATCCACTAGAAAATGTAGTTGGGATACATGGACAGCAAAAGACCCTCCAAGCCTAATCTACCTAGTGCACCTAAGCCTTCCAAGCTTCTTGCTCCAACGAGGTTGCGCTGAACCTTTTTCTCTTCTAGCTTCTCGGATTTCGCTACTAGACCATAGCATCAACCAATGTAGATTGGTTCCTTCCTAATTGCTTCCCAGAACACCAAACAACCCTCTCACAAGAATGAATATGGTGAGAACAAGGTTTTGGTAAAATGCCTCTCAAGGGTTTGACAATGGAGAGGAAGAGAGTTGAGGAATTTGAAGAGACTCTAATGTATAGATTGTAGGTGAATCAATCTTGTTTTACTCTAGAGTTTCTCTCTCAAAATTCTCTCTGGAATCTCTCTTTCATTTGTGGGTATAAGGGGTATTTATACTGAGATGAAAGGAGAATGTGAAACGTCAGGTTTTTCAAAATAGGGGTGGCTCGCGGCTTGGCCTCGTGACTTAACCGAGTTGCGAGATCCAGTTGCGAGATAACCGTATGGCTAATTGTCCTGTTTTGTCCTGTAGTGCTCCAGCTAGCATGACTGCTCACCTTCTCGCATGCTTGGCACGTGTGTTTGCATCCGGTGGCTTGCAGCCGCGAGTCACCCGCGAGATCAAGCCGCAAGTCTCTATTTTCTTGCACACTCTTGAGCAATCAACACTCTATTTCACTTATTACCCTTACAATAAAACCAACCTAAATACAGGGTTACTAAATGCTGAAATACAAGCAAATTTGGCACGGAATAAAGCCAACAAGATGGTTGATTAAATTCAACCTTACAATCTCCCCCTTTGGCTATTCCGTGACAAAACTCTAAAACATACTCTAGACTTGATATGTGAGTTGGGAACAATTGAGCAAAACTCACTCACACCTAACTCTAGAAGTCATGAAGCACTTGAATCATAAGAACATGAAACTTCTAAAACACAACAATACACCATGATCATTGTATGCACAAAAGCATGAAATTCATATGAAACAGGCTCAAAGTGATCAAGCAAAGATGAAGAGAAGAACCAACTCTTGGCTTGATCAAACAGGTAACTACTACAAGGTAGTGATCACAGTGCTCATTCACACTTGGAATGAACACTTGAACATACAAGTTAACAAAAACAATGCAAGTTACTTGTATGCCCAACACTCAACCAATGCATAATACACTAAGTATATGCATCTAGGAACAATCCTACAAGGGCACAAGAGTGACAAGATTTAAAAGAAAATGCAAGACATTTAGATAGAAGTACTGATTTAAACAAAGCATAAAAGGCTGTATAAAGCATGGTACAAACCATAAAGCCTACAAATATGCATAAAACATAACCCTAAAAGCTTACATAAGCAACATGGGTACAAAATACAATATAACAACTTAAACTCAAGAAGAATGCAGAATAGAAACACTCCCCCTTAGGTAATATCCTCCCCCTCTGATCAGGCTATCACTCCCCCTTTTTCTCATGGAATAGGCCACACATTCTCTTATAACCTCCTCTGAATCTGATCCAATTGAGTTTGGAGTGAGGTAAACTTCATATCCCATCGAGTGTTGTGATGGTGTAAAGTAGATGTGAGTTCGGACATCTTTGTATTCAACTCGTGTACAGAGGATACAATTTGATCAAGTTTTTCATCAAGGGAGAGAGTGCTGAAATGAGAACCACTGTGAGATGCGGAAGTTTCCGGTTTGGCTCTCTTCCGACTATGTCCAATGCTTGCGTTGAATGTACGCATGTTGATTGGACTCAGTTTTGAGTAAAGAGATTCACCTGTCGTTGGATAAATTCCTTTGAGCTTCAAGATCCTTGAAATGAGATAGCAGAAAGGAATACATGTTCGGGACTCGGTTTGTAGAACCATTTTGCGCGGGACATGAAAGATATGAGCACAGATGTCAATTTCTACATCAGAGATTAGGTCATGAAGAAACAAAGCACGTCCGAGGTTCATATACCCAGTGCTTGATAAGGGGTACAAATTGTGAAACATCACAATTGTAAGCACTCTCGCTTTTGGAGGAAGAGAGGAAACACTGACGGAGTTTCCATTGGATGAGAATTCCAAGTCTTGTCCAAGACCCTCCTTGAGAAGTTCCTCATCGGGACAAAGATCATCATAAACCGATGAGTGTCGAAGCATTGGTTAGTTGATGTGAAGGATCTCTGCCAAATATGCAGGAGAGACTGAGAAACTCTTTTTCCTAACCCAGCACTTAAGTTCATCTTCTTCCACAATCGCGTTGGCATAAAATTCCTTTACCAAATCTTCATACGCGTCATCCGGATCAGAGAGAAGGTAATTCCAATCCTTGTGAGCAAACCATTTCGGAATGTCGGTGTCATGAAGTGATGATTAATCAATAGGTCTTTCTAGTAATGGTGTAGCATTTGGAAATAATTCTCATGAGACCGAAAGGCAGCATAGGATCTGAACTTGTTGGGATCGAACCCTTTTGATGAAGAACGAGCCCCTTTTGTTTGAGGTGAGTAGTCATCAACATCAATGACATGTTCCTTTCCTTTGGAACTGCCTCCTTTCACAGCTACTTTCTTGAATGGTGACATTTCCAATCAAATCATGAATAGAGGAAAAGAAAGAACACAATCCAACAGACATTATTAGCGGTGGGTTAGTGTCAAATTAGGGATAATGAAGAAACCCTAAAAGCTAGATGGAAATGTCTAGAAAATAACAATGAGGGACAATAATGACCCAAATGTAGTTACACAATAGAGTGGATCAGATTAAAACCACACAAAAATGAGAACATCATACACTCAAGTGACCAAACACAGGTAAGAGAAATATGAATACCAAAGAGAACACAAAACCATGAGGAAAAGGCAAAACAAAGAGTAGAGAACAAAACCCATACCTTTCCTTGAAGATAGATTGATTGGTAACAAGTTGGTGAAAGAATTTGAAGATTACCACAGTGATGATGAATAAGTGAAAGTAAGACCAGAAAATGAACAGACACAAAGTGCAAGACAGGCAAATGAGAACCCCTTTTTGAGAAAAGTGTTGAAAATGAACTTATTTTGCAGAACACGTGATTTATACGACCTAAATGAGTCGCCAACAAGAAGCCAGGTCAAGCCGTCAAAACACTCAAAGACAAAATTTTGAAAAATTTTCTAAGTGTTTTTTATCGAAGGTCTACCCGCAAGGGAGTCGTGAGCTGAGCCACGAAAATCTCTGAGTAATCCTCGCGATCGGACCTTCCACTTGTGAACAAGTCGCCAAAAATGACCCGCGAACTTGCGATCGAGTCTTGCAACTTGACTTACCCGTGAATAAGTCGCCAAAACAGGGCAAACATGATTTTTTGAAATTTTCAATTTTTAAGAACAAAATACTTTCCAAAAACACTTAAAACACTCAAAAATCTTTTTATGCTTGAATCAACAAAGATTGAGCATGTGAAAACACATTTCATCAAGTACAATCACACAAATGAATATGGCATTTATTAAACATAAACTTGTGTGTTGTGTGTGGATATCAACAATGAGATAGTCCTTAGTCTAACGTGAAGTTTCAATGATCAATTCAACCAAGGCTTACACAATTAGCACTAGATTATATGACCCATGTTAATTATAGAAGAATGCATATATGACCTCCCACAAAACTTGATTATAACAATTGGAGCTTTACATTTGACTCCACTTTCAATCATAGTATTTGATCTTTTTAGATCCTTTCAAGACAATCACCTCTCATTGTGAGAGTGATATTTGATATTTCACCTTCATGAGATAGCCTTTGGCTTTTTGAATAAACTTTAACTTTAATTTTTTGGTCGCTTTCCCTTTTTTCTAGTCGAATACTAGTATATGCGATAGGTTTTTGCAGCTCAATATCTCTTTTCATTTGGAGATTTACATTTGGTGAGCTCTTTTTAGCAAAAACAAAAATAAAGAGTGGGAAGATATATAGACACGAGTCTATGCATGTCTCAAGATCAACATAACCATTCACTAATCATTCATGACAAGTTTAAAGATCTATTTACAACAATCACATAGATTTCAAGATTTCTTCCACAGTGATAAGAGTGCAAAGAAACAAACTACACTCGAAAATGCACAAAGCCATTAGCACAAAGGTACAAGGCAAAACAAGTTTTGAGACAAAACTCAACAATGTCAAACAAACTTTTTGATTTTCCAATTTTTATGTGATTTTTGGATTTTTGACACATAAGAAGAAAAAGTTTGAACAAAAACAAAAATGAACAAAAGTATGCACAAATAGACAAACGAATAAAATCATGCTACACAAAAAGCCAACAAAGTAGTGTGTGCCCCAACACAAACAAACTTATCATATTATAAATATGTGAACCACACATCACACAAGAGAGTCAAGGAATTGTACCAACACCAATGGTCTTATGGAGTGATTCAAACCGTGAACCATCGAGAGGCTTGGTGAAAATGTCCCGCCTTTTGATTGTCGGTGTGTTTGAACTCAAGACACACAACTCTTTCCTCTACCAGATCTCGAATGAAATGGTAACGTATCTCTATGTATTTAGATTTTGAATGCTGGACAGGATTCTTGGAAAGATTGATGGCACTAGTGTTGTCACAGAAGACACACATTGTCTCTTGAGGAATTCCATAATCATGAAGTAATTTCTTCATCCAAAGAAGCTGAGTGCAGCAACTTCCAGCGATGTATTCTGCTTCAGTAGTAGATAGAGACACGGAATTTTGTTTCTTGCTCATCCACGAGACAAGATTGTTACCAAGGTAGAAGCATCCTCCTGAAGTACTTTTCCGATTATCTACACTACCAGCCCATCAAGATCTCTGAATACCCGGCAAGACAAGCATTTGAGTCTTTTAAATACCACAAACCATAGTTTAAAGTTCCATTAACATATCGAATGATTCGCTTAATCATGCAATCGTGGTGAGATTCCTTTGGATTAGTTTGATATTTCTACTCCGGAAGAATCAACATTCAGTTTAGTAGATGAGCTCATGGGAGTGGAGGCATGTTTTTTGGAGTCTAATCCAAACTTCTTGACAATGTTTCTAGCATACTTCTCTTGTGAAACAAATATACCCTCCTTCTGTTGTTTGACTTGAAGACCCAAGAAAAATGTGAGTTCCCCCACCGTACTCATCTCAAATTCCTTCTTCATCTCCTCAGAAAATTCAATAGCACGATCTTCAATGGTAGCTCCAAACACTATGTCATCGACATAAACTTGTGCCACAAGGAGATAATCTTCATCATTTTTGACAAACAAAGTTCGGTCGGCATATCCCCTTTTGAATCCTCTATTTAGGAGGTAATGTGTAAGCCGATCATACCAAGCTCTAGGTGCTTGTTTTAAGCCATAAAGGGCTTTCTTCAATCTCAACACATGATCAGGAAAGTGAGGATCCTCAAATCCTTTTGGTTGCTCAACAAACACTTCTTCATTCGGGTATCCATTTAGAAATGCACATTTTACATCCATTTGATAGAGTTTGAAGTTCATAGTGCATGCAATGGACATGAGAATTCGAATGGATTCAAGTCTTGCCACAGGAGTGAAGGATTCATCAAAGTCTACTCCTTCTACTTGAGTGTATCCTTAATTTACTAATCGAGATTTATTTCGATCTATCTCTCCATCTTCATCGGTTTTGTTTTTGAAAATCCATTTTGTGCCTATGACATGAACATTTTCAAGCCTTGGAGCAAGTTCCCACACATCATTCCTCACAAATTGATTCAGCTCTTCATGCATTGACTCAACCCAATTCTCATCTTGAAGAGCCTCTTCTACCCTTTTTGGCTCAAATTGAGCAAGGTAGCAATGATATGTTACATGATTGGCCAACAGGATGTTTCCTTTTAAAGGCGAAGACCTTCATCTAGAGACCCTATGATGTTGCTTTCCGGATGGTTCTTAATTACTCTTGAAAATGGCTTCTTTGATGTGGAGACTTCATCACTTCGTGAGATGGGAGGAGGGACTTCCGGAGGAGTAAGAGGACTTGATGTTCTAGACATCAATCTCGTTTCCATTCTTGGGTTGATGGGAGTCGATTCTTCTTCGGGTGTAGGTTCTTCAACTTCTATATCAAGAGCTTCGACCTCAGCATCGGGTTCTTTGGTGCTCGGCCTTTCTCCATCATCAATCATCTCCACCTTAGATAAGGCATCATCAATCTTGACATTGATGGACTCTATCACTATCTTAGTTCTCTTGTTAAAAACTCTATACGCCCGACTCGTAGTAGAGTACCCAAGAAAAATACCTTCATTACTTCTCGCATTAAACTTCCCAAGATTCTCCCGATCATTTATGATATAACATTTGCTTCCAAACACCCGAAAATACTTCACTCTAGGCTTCTTTTCATTCAAAATCTCATAGGCGGTCTTCTTTGTTCCTACTCGGAAAAATATTCAATTGCCAATGTGACATGAGGGGTTGACAGCTTCTCCCCAAAACTTTTGAGGTATTTGCTTGTTAAACAACATGACTCTCGCCATTTCCTGAATCACCCGATTCTTTCTCTCTACCACTCCATTTTGTTGTGGAGTTTTGGGGGCTGAAAATTCCCTTTTGATTCCATTCTTTTCACGAAAAGACTTGAATCTTGCATTCTCAAATTCCCTCCGATGATCACTTCTTATTTTGGCAATAGGGACCCCTCTCTCGTTTTGTAGTTTCTTGCACAGAATTTCCAACCTCTCACATGCTTTTGATTTTTCTCTAAGAAATTCAACCCAAGTGTATCTTGAGTAATCATCCACAATGACCATAATGTATCTCTTTCCTCCTAAACTTTCAGTTCTGGTAGGCCCCATTAGATCAACATAAAGGAACTCCAAACACCGAGAAGTAGCAATCACATTCACCTTGTGATGACTTGCCTTTGTTTGCTTTCCCATTTAGCATGCACCACAAATAGTCTTCTTCACCTTTCCAAACTTAGGAAGCCCCTCAACTGCTTCAAGTTTAGACACTTTAGCTACTTGTTTGAAATTCGCATGCCCAAATCTGTGATGCCAAAGTTCCAACATGTCAACACGAGCACTTCTACACGAAATGGGTGCCGTGGGAACTACTCCATAACAGTTGTCTATAGTCCGATTTCCCTCCAAGACCTGAATCCCTTCTTCATTGATGATCAAGTATCCCTTCTTAGAGAATTGTACCAGGAAATCATCAATCACAAATTTGAGTGATGCTCGGAAGATTTGCCTTCAGCCCTTTTATGTATAACACATCTTTCAACAGAGGTAATCCAGGTATCTTGATAGTCCCTTTGCCTAGGACTTGAGCATGACTTCCATCACCAAAAGTCACATAGTCACCAACCTTTTCTTTGAGTGTCTTAAACAGTGACTTATCCCCTGTCATATGACGAGAACAACCGCTGTCAAGATACCACAAGCATGAATTAAATACCTTCAATGAGGTATGCACAAATAAGCTCACATGAGACAAACATTCTTGACCTTCAAACAAAAACTTATCATCGGTTTTCATGCTTCAGTTAGATTGACCTTTCATTTTCGGACTCTCAATCATCTCACACAACATTCTATTCTTTCTTTTGTATTTCTTAATCAACAATTTAGATTCAGATATGCTACTGTGTAAGATGTGATTCTGATTTTCAAAATATTCCAGCATGTGAACAAATATCCTAACACGTTTCTTAGTTTTTAACAACTCTACAAGTTCATTGTTAAGACACCCTTCAAACATACGCATAGAGTCATTTTCACAAACACTTAAACTACAATTTAGCATGGTATTTTCCATAACAACTACCACAACACAGGAGTCTAGGATCGCACTTAGGTAATAAAACCATAACAAGTGCACCCGCTCTGATACCAAATGAAAGTTCAAATAGTGTAAAAACACCCTTGAACGTTTAGACCCCCAATTTACAAATTAACCAATTCAAGCTTTATGTCAAACAACAAGTGTACGGAAAATGAACAAAAGCTATAATATAGAATTGGAAAAACTATCTAAGCCAAATTAAAATCACAACCCACAGTAGATAATAAAAGGCAAAGATAAAAGGGAAGGAAGATGCAAACACAAAGACAACACGCGATGTGTTATCGAAGAGGAAACCGAAGCCCTCGGTGTAAAACCTCTCCGCCGCCCTCCAAGCGGTAAACAATCCACTAGAAAATGTAGTTAGGATACATGGACAGAAAAAGACCCTCCAAGCTTAATCTACCCAATGCACCTAAGCCCTCTAAGCTTCTTACTCCAACAAGATTGCGCAGAACCTTTTTCTTTTCTAGCTTCCCGGATTCCGCTACTAGACCATAGCATCAACCAATGTAGATTGGCTCCTTCCTAACTGTTTCCCAGAACACCAAACAGCCATCTCACAGTAATGAATATGGTGAGAACAAGGTTTTGGTAAAATGCCTCTCAAGGGTTTGACAATGGAGAGGAAGAGAGTTGAGGAATTTGAAGAGATTCTAATGTATAGATTGTAGGTGAATCAATCTTGTTTTACTCTAGGGTTTCTCTCTCAAAATTCTCTCTGGAAGCTCTCTTTCATTTGTGGATATAAGGGGTATTTATACTGAAGTGAAAGGAGAATGTGAAACGTCAGGTTTTTCAAAACAAGGGTGGCTCACGGCTTGGCCTCGCGACTTGACCGAGTCGCGAGATCCAGTAGCGAGATAACCGTATGGCCATTTGTCCTGTTTTGTCCTGTAGTGCTCTAGCTAGCATGACTGTTCACCTTCTGGCATGCTTGTCACATGTGCTGCATTTGGCGGCTTGCAACCGCGAGTCACCCGCGAGATCAAGCCGCGAGTCTCTGTTTTCTTGCACACTCTTGAGCAATCAACACTCTATCTCACTCACTACCTTTACAACAAAACCCACCTAAATACAGGGTTACTAAATACTGAAATACAATCAAATTTAGTACAGAATAAAGCCAACAAGATGGTTGATTAAATTCAACCTTACAAAATCTTTTACTTTAATACTTAGGGTATATCTTTTAAGCTCAAATTTATTTAGTTTATCTTGGGATTTCTTAGATTTTAAGACTTCCCTAAAAAACTTATGACGCACACTTAGTAAACTAATAGAGTTGACATCAAACATGTCATCTCAAGCGTTAAGGCGAAGCTAGGATTTTGGTTCAAAGGGGGCAAAATTGAAAGACAATATTTAAAGTGAAATTAATCTAAAAAATATTAATCGATAATAATAACAAAATAAATAAACAATTATAAGAAAATAAATATATATTTCATATCATTAAAATAAATAAACAAAAATAATCAATTCATAGTTACTACAAAATTTACAACAAAAAGTTTATAAATTAATGTGGTAAATATGTGATTATAGTGTTACTTAAACAATATAATGTATAGATGTTTAGAATTATTTTTGTGATTGGTGATGTGACAATTTGTAAGATATTAGTAAAATTTGTAACATCTTTAGCATCACTCAACAATAAAATACTGTGAAAAAAAATATAATGAATAGATGTTTAGAATTATTTTTTGTGATCATGTCAATTTGTAAGATACAAGTAGTAATATTTGTAATATCTCTAGCATCACTCAATAATAAAATACTGTAAAAAGTATCATTAATAGCGAAAATGGTAAAAATAATGATAGAAAAGAAAAAAGAAAACAATTGTGAAATAAGTGTTAAACGTCGGGCAAGACAAAAACTACATACAAGAATAGTGAAATAGGTGAAAATGTGACATGGTTTGATGTTTGAGAAAACTATTTTTTACTTTCTTTTTCTGTGTCGATTCACTTTCAAGTTTCAACTGAGTAGGAGTCATTTTTTTGTTTTTTCTCTACGCCAAGAGAGTAACTATTTAAGATTACATGGACAAGAAAATTTTAGGAGTCGGAGGGGGCAAGTGCCACCCCACCCCCCCCTGCCCCCTCACCCCCCTCTGGCTCCGCCCCTGATCTCAAGTACGGATACATTGAGGCCTATCCCTGACAACATAAATTACTAATCAACTTAAGAATTGAATCCTAAACAAGAGTTAAATCTAGCTCTGATACCAATTGAGAAGTATGTTATGATCTCGTTGCTTATTATATCCTAATGTTGCTAACTTATTAATTTAATCAGTTATGACGGTGAATGTATTTCTGGTTAATCAAGCCACAACAGCAAATCACAATATAAAGTAAAGAACACTGTGATTCTTGACAATGTGAAAAACCTAAGGACGGATCCAAAGGAGAAAAAAAAAAAACACACTAAAGGTATTAACTACCCAAAGCAAAATCTCACTACTTAGAATTGAAGTGTATAATTGAAACAGACCATTGTTTCTAATTTCTACCCACAATAGAACTTACAATATGGCCCCAAACTACTCCAAGCACCTTGGACTCTTCTATTATGAAATTATACGCACTAACTTTGTTCATGATTTTGAGGATTGCCTCGAAGATTCCTTCCTTGCAACAAACTTTGGTAGCTTTGTGGTTTTAGTAATCGATCACCAATCTTCAAAGATACAATCTTTAGATGAACTTTCTTAATCTTTTGTTCGGTGGTGATACAAAAGGAATTAGGTTTTCAACATTTGTAGCACAATAAAGGCTTTCTCTCTTCTTATTTCAGTTGACTTTGGTGTGTCGTTATATACTTTTGCATGTAGGGCTTGAAATCCAATTCATAAGTTGACTTAATGGGTCTTTACAAGAATCAAGCTTCCCAATTCTCAATTGATTGAAACTCAGTTGAAAGTCGATTGAAGGCTTGTCTTGATTGATTGGGGTCGATTGAGAGCAATGTAGAGATTACAGAAACATAGTTTTGCTTGAGTTAAAGTTAGGTCTTCGTCTTGAACTCGAACAATAACATTACAACACAACGAGATTTGCAATTTGTCATGGTTTGTCAACACTAACCCAAGATATCCATTGCATATCATCCTACGAATCTACTATATCCCGCTTAAGAATCATGCATAAGCTTCTTAGATAGTCATTGCACCTCAAAATTCTCAATAATTTTTGCATATTTAAAAATAAACTACAAGATCAAGGATCCAATCTATGAAGTCTCCTTTTTAATTCTATACCATCTAAAGAATGACATATAACTAAATTTAGGAATGCAATCACTCTCACACATATTCTAATCACTGGATTTGCTAGCATCTTGTTTGTAAACCACAAGTCCATGCAAAGACAAAGCTATGATACCAATTAATGCAACTATAAGAAATACAAAAGTTCTATTTCAAGAACAAAACTCTAAAATTCATAAAGAGTTACTTGAATTCATAAGAAGAGCAACTATTGAATCCACTAGAAATAAGTAGAATTGTCAAAAGAGCTTTTGATTGGCCACTATTAGACTTCAATTCGTTTATAGACTTGGAAGCCAATTTAAAATCTCCAAAATTGATTGACAATTAAAAATATTTTAAAAGAAATCCTAATTGATACCCTATCATAAAAGGATCCTAATTTGACTAGAAAAATATTAAAATCACCTACTATCAAAGAAAGAACAGCCTATAGCCTAGCATTTCAAAAATTACATAAAAAGATCAAAATTAATAAACAAAAGAATTGAACTCTCTATTCTTTCCTAAATGAAAAAAAAAAAAAAAAAAAAAAAAAAAAAAAAAAAAAAAAAAAAAAACCACAAATAATGTTGTTTTCAGCTTGATAGTCTAGTTGACAAGAGTGAACGAAAGCACCATATTGATCTCGATCTGTAAGTTTAAGCACGAAATTGGAAAAGACCAAACTTAAAGGACTGTATTGAAACTAACCAAAACTAATGTATGTAATATATAATTAAGTCAAAAAAGAATAAAGTTTTTTCTCAAAAAAAAAAGAAGAATAAAGTTATTAAAATTTATTGTATTGCAATACCTAAAATTACCTTAAGAAATAAAAGTAATTATATAAATAGGGTAAAATACACTGCTTTCTATTATTATTTTTTCCCATTGAAGTCAAACAAATAATTTTTTAATTGATCAATACGATAGTATTTTAAATATATGATTGTTCTTTATCATCAAACCAAAAGATCAATTGATTTTTTGTGTAGGTAAAGATGAAACCCTAGATTTCTTATTCTTATTTGACAGCAAAATATTTTACCAATTGATCTAATTAAAACCCATAAAATCAAAAAATTAAAAACAAATTATTTGCTTACTTTAGCAAATGATATCCTCTCAAATATTTTCAAAAATTGTTTAAAAAAATATATAAATGAATATCTATGGTGTAAAATATATGCATTTAGTTTTCATGTATATTTGAAATGAATTTATTTCATGATTTAGATTATATATTCTAAAATGTAAAGGTAATTCACTATCATGTGCTATAAGATTTCAAAAGATGTGATACTTGAAACTATAATAGTAACGTGAGATTGTATTCTCTCTTTAATTAGAATTTTTTTAATGAATGCTTTGAGAAGATAAATTTAAAAACTTATTAAGAAAAAGGAAAAAAAATAATTTTTTAATAACATTTTATATTTTCTATAAAAAATTGTATCCAAATTTTTAAAAAATAATTAATTAACATATGCCCTAAAACCCATTCGTGTTTCTCAAACACTGTCGCGGCTTTTTCCTAAAGCCTAATACCACCTCTTTTTCTCGAAGCAGAGGCAGAGTGAGCTACGGCTACCACACAACAACGGTCGACTTTTTCAGCTCCTAAGCTTCTCTGTTCCGTACGTTTCCATAACACTCGCACGCAATTCGTTCCAATTCCATGTCCCAAAAAGCTTAACAAAACACGAATCAAGCTTCATGTAACATTCACAAAGAAGCTGCACTGAGAATATGATCCTACCAGTGGTGAAGTTGGGAACCCTCGCTCTCAAAACTATTTGCAAACCCATTGCCAATCGGCTTAAGAAGGAGGCTGGCTTGCACCCCAAGTTCAGACACTTCATTATCGACTTCGCCCAGGTTCTCTCTCTGTCTCTGCCTTCACTGTTTTTTTTTTTTTTTGGTATTAATTTATACGTGGGTTTCGCATTGAATTCGGTTTTCAATTTTCATATATGGGTTCCTTTCATTTTCTGTTGTCATCGCTTGATTCTGGGTTTTGGTTTCTTTTGCTGATTTGGGTTTTGTGTTTTGCATCTGTACTGTATAAATAGCTCTGTCGTCACATGTTTATAATATGCGTTATTTGTCAAACACAATTGATACATGTTACAATTATGAATTGCAACCTATATTTTGTGCAAATTGATGTTTCTCTTCTTTGCTTGATTTAGTTGTATTGGATGCTTTTTTATCACAGATTGATATGCATGCATTTGAGATGAGATATCATAGACAAAGTAGCTTTTGAGTTACTATTAGATAAACTTTTAGTAAAACAGCAGACTTTGTTTTTTGGTATCTATGTTGTTGTGTCTGCCATTATGTTGATTTTCTTCATATTTTTGTTTTAGAGATTTATCGTAGCATTAGCTTGGAAATGGATTCTATTTCGTGGCTGGACCTTAAGTTGTAGGTAGCATTTCTGGTAACTTGGGTGTGATTGGTAAAGCTTGCACTGTTGAAGCCTGGTACCAAGAGAATTGAAATTAAATGAACAAATAATCACTTACATTTGTGTTCTTATACCATTCCAAGGATTTCTTGTACAGGTGTATCTGTAAATGTATATATTCAATGGGCCATTGTCCATGCTAAGTGGACTGGTTAACAAACTTCTGTGACTGTGAGTGAGGCATCATTGAATAGTCATTTAGACCAAAACTAAGAATGAATATGAAAATATTAAAGATCTCACCTAGAACAACTTGGTAAGCACCAGCTTCCTCTCTCATCTTTTCTCATAACATATATAATAAAAATAAAAAAATAAAAAACTATAGAATTACAATTTTGTCATTATTTTGGAATTTTTGCTTAGGCTGGTTCAATATGGGTTGCATGGGTTAAAGACTACTTGCTTAGAAGGATATTTTGGGCTGTACCTCACATTACAAGGGGCTTGAGTGAAATTCTTCAGCTAAGGAGCATTTCTTGACCTTTACTGAACTCTAAAGTGGAGAAAGGGAATTATCTTTGGCACTATGCAGGACTACTCTATTTGAAATATCGGCACTGAGACTTGTATAATATTACAAGTTAAATGCAAACTAAAATATATCATATTTTGCAAAGAGGGACATGGATATGGCCTCTGGTTAGATCAGATTATCTGGTTGAAATTCAAAGAAGGCTACATGAAGTTTCATTAAATGATAAACATGCAGCCATCTTGGCCCTCTAATTGCCTTCCAAGATTAATAGTTTCTATTGTCTCAAGACACAGAAAGAAATAAGAAGAAAGTTGGCTTAAGTAAACTGGTGGAAGCTAATCTAGTTTAGCGGAGCCATTCTCAAGCATTCCTTTAGTTGTTGAAAATTTATTCTTTCTACCAGAGATAATTTGATAAGCAGAGGATAAATGGTTGATTCTCTATATACTTTCTGCAGAATTAAGCTTGAGAGTGGAGACCATTTTTTTCATTAATGTTTCTTTACTGAGTACAGAAGATTGTTTTCAGCAAATGTTAGATCAGAGGAGATGTAAGTGATTTGAGTGATAAATTCAATTAAGAAGTAAACTATTTGAAGGGTAAAAGTTTCAAGGCTTCTCTTTGTAAATTGGCTTGGTCTACAACTATATACTTCGTCTAGTTAGACTGAAACTCTCAAGTTCATAAAGACAATAAAAAATGAAGAGGGATTAGTACAATTAACCTTGGATGTCGTAAGATTCCCATTAGCTACAGCCTACAATAAAGAAATTTCCAAAACCTATTTGGAATAAAATTCTTTGTACTTTTCAGAATGTCCATGTTTCTGTTTTCTATTAGTATTGAGTTTGGCAGTTATTAGTTAGTTTGTTGATAGTATCTTGTATTGCTTTTGTACTTCTGAGCTGGTTGTAAAATTTTCTTCCAGTTAAGTGAAATTTGATCATTTGTCCCCATCCCAAAAAAAAAAAAGAAAAAGTAATTACTTATCAAAAAAAAGAAAAAGAAAAAGAAAAAGTAATTACTTATCAAAAAAAAGAAAAAGAAAAAGTAATTACACTGCTGTTGTAGATTTGATTACCTCTAATTAATTTTGACTATTTGCAACATGTGTTCGCCTGTGTCAGTGCTTAGTGTCATATATTTGTTTCACAGCAGGTCTCAAGTTTGGGAAAAGGAGGAGGGTTGCAGTAGGTTGACAACCAACATAAATTTAATCACTTTATTATGAATGGAAATACATGTGGCCAACCCTAACTAACTTGTTGAGAATCCATAACCCTAAAATTTTGAGAACAAGGCATTGTTGTTGTAATTTGTGTAAGCCATTCAGAGTAAATGCTGTAAAATTATATTCAGTAAACACATTTGCTGATTTCAGTTGTTAAGTTAAGTTGAGTTTTTTTTTTTTTTTTTTTGGGTCATTTTGAAGCTGTATTCTGTTTGTGTGCTCGATATTTTCATAAAGTTCAGGGGTGTTTCTCCTTTAGAATCTTTATGGACTGGGAATAGATAGAGGGGAGTTTGAACAGGAGTTCATGGGATGGAAATTTTTTTGTTGTGTGTTTTGAAATCTTTTCAACCCTTTCTATGGTCACAGGAATTAAGGTGTTCCACATTTTGGTGAAAAAAATAAATAAATAAATAAATCCAATATTGATATCATACCAGTTAGTTTTGTAGTTTAATTTGTTATCTACCAACCCCACCCCCACCCCCTCCCTCGCCCCCCAACCAAAATAAATAAATAATTAACAAAAAGAAAAAGAAAAAAAGAAACAAATTCACATCTATAAACAAATCATAATTTCCATTGAAGGAATGAAAAAAAGGAGTTGCCTTTTTACTTATCAAAAAAATATTTTGTATTTTAATAATTTAAGTAAAAATTATCAATTTTATAATTTGAAATATGGTACTGATGATTTCTACTATATGTTACTTATGGTATGGAATCAGGCAAATCATCGATTCACAACAAAAATGCAAAGACGCATTTATGGTCAGGCAACTAATGCTGCAATACGCCCACTTAATGAGGAGAAAGCTGTACAAGCTGCTGCAGATCTTCTTGGGGAACTCTTTATCTTCACGGTACTAATAATTTCCAGTTCCTACTTGTGATCTGAGATTGTCACCAAATATTCCCTTGTCTATGTAACAAGAGATGCTTCTGCATATCATTTGTGCATGCACAGATGCCCTTGCCTTGTTTTAATATCGGACTTAAATTAGTAGATATTTTGACTGGTGGTGGTGGGTTTGTTATCTTGCCTGTTGAAGGCATGGTGCTGGTTCTGCTAAAGTATGTCATGGTAGTCTCTATTTACATAATGTGATATTATCAACTGGAACTCCATTCTTATATGTTGATCTTTTTGAAGGATGTTTCACCATATTGCTAGGAAATGCTTATGTGATTCAGCCATGGAAGAAAAGTCAGGTTTCTATCTTTGGAGTGATTTTCAATTTTGGAAAGCTAAGGGCTTGTAATATGTGGGGGCATCATGCCACATTGAATTGAAGCAAGACCTATCACCTATATGGTTTTGAAGCTCATATTATAAATATCTTAGGGATGGAAAATGAAATTCATGCAAACTTTAGGGACAGAAACAATATTTTAGCCATACAAATACTAACCTTAAGCACTGTGTTTTTATAATTCTCCACCCTAAAACCAAAGTTTCAGCCCTAAAGCCCAAAACATGTCCTATGTCTTTGTTTTAATGACATAATATGGCAGGATATAATGTGGTACTTTCTGGTATATGAGACCACAAATTTGGCAAGTCCAACTCGGAGAAAAGACTGATTAGATAACTTACAAATATGATTTAGCCAAATATTATTCTTTTTCGTTTCCATAAAATAACATGGTAATCAGAAAGATATCTTTGTATGACTAATTGACCCAAGGGATCTTCCATCTGGTCTGCAACAAATGAACTTTGTTTGTACAGCAAATTTTGGGAGAATGGCCTGTCAATGGACTATTAATCTCAATTTTACTTCTTTCTTGATGCGTTAAGTCAATTTTAAACGTAAAAACTTATTTACTTGGTTATCTTTATAGGTTGCTGGAGCTGCTGTTATTTTTGAGGTGCAAAGAAGTTCCAGATCAGAAGCAAGAAAGGAGGAACTGCGCAAGCAGGAATTACAGGTAAGTGTTGTTATTTTCTCTGACATAGGATACTCCAAATCGGACCTTCTGAGTTTTTTTTATTTCATTGCTATTCTTCAAGTATCCTTCAGATGACATTTAGTTCAGTCTTCCACATTGTGCATTTTTTATTTATTCAATTATTTTGTTGGTAATGTATGATTCATGTTTGGAAGAACATTTGTGTAATGTGGGAGTAAATGATGAGTTTTTGGAAGATGTCATTAGGTCCTCTTGTATCTAATTGATCTAACATATTGGGTGACCTCAGTTCTATTTTAATTAGATTACTAGGATGCATCAGGTTGCATGTCCTTGTGACAAGTTGAACAAGCATGGAAATATATTCAGAAGGGAAAAGATTATATGGCATTATTAAGACACCAAAGAACCTACCATTGCATGCAGTTGGTCTGACATATTGGGTGACCTCAGTTCTATTTTAATTAGATTGCTAGGATGCATCAGGTTGAATAAGTTAAACGAGTATGGAAATATATTATGAAGGGCAAGATTATATGGAATTATTAAGACACCAAAGAACCTACCTATTTAATGCTAGACATGACGAGTATATGGACCTCAAAAAAAAAAAAAAAAAAAAAAAAAAAAAAAAATATTGTCCCATCTAATGAACTTTAAGGAATATGAAGTTTCATATTTTCATCTTTAAGCAGAAGCAGGTCAACAGAGACTCCATTTAACGTAACCTTATCTAGTCCAAATCTCTCTCTCTCTCTCTCTCTCTCTCTCTCTCATCATATCCAATTCATGTAATTAATACACCATGCTCACTTGGTTACCAGCATTGAAGTGTCCTATATACAACACAACTAATTCTATTTAAAATATATTAGTTTGAATCTTGCCTGACTTGTTAGCAGTGATTATAGAGAGTAAAATCTAATAGGCAAAATGTCACAAGGAAGATTCGAGGCAATGGAATGCCTCCAGAAAACTATAACTTCTTTCTGTACTTTCCATGTAGGATATTTTCTATTTTATTATTGCAGATAGTTCTTTTCCTGGTTATCCTGTATTGATTGATTACGTATTGTTGATTTGATGGGTTTTGCTTTTGAAGTGATCCATAATGTGTGTTTGCTCTTCTCATGATTTTGAAATCTTGGGTTGGTAACTTATTAAATAATAGCAGGTTATTGACCATGGATCTATGCCTGTCATCATCAACTTTGAAATAGATCTGTCTATACTGTTCTTAACCCGGAATTTGTGCATGTTTATCTACTGATCTAGGCAATGAAGCAAAGAGATGACGATTTGACTAAAGAAGTTGGGCTTCTTAGACACAAGATTGAGGAGCTAGAAAAACTTGCCAAGGGACGAGGACTCGGTGGTATTTTCAACTTCAGGCATGCCCATACCATTGAAGATGATAAATCAAAAAACACATGATCATTGCAAAAAGTACAGAATTAAGTAATCTTGTAAGCATCAACTTCCTTAGGTTTGTTTCACTGTTGCTCTTTTGGTTTTGGCTTAGCAATTTTACTACTGCATATGTTACTGTTGTAGCTTTGGTATTTATTGACTGATTCAAAGAATATGATACCAAGCTACAGAACGAACAGTTCCTTCTGTTCCTCAAATCTCTCATTGCAATTTTTGCAGAAAATCACAACATTCCAGAGAACCCAATCATTCAAAGGAAGGCTTGGGGTAACTAATGTCACAACTATTCAAACAAAACAGGCTCTGATTATTTTGGAGTTTATTAATAGAACCCTTCAAACTTGAAGAAAAAAATCAGAATAATTTTTACAGATTTACTCGAAATTTTATAGAAGGAAGTTTGTATGTTGTAGTTCTATGCAAATTATACAGTTTCTGCTGAATTTTTTTCTTCTAGACCATTTAGGTAGATAGGAGTCCACACTTTTTAATGCTCAATTGTTTCTTATGCAACAATTGGTCAACAAGATGCCTTAGAGCATTAGCATCAAATGTTCTAAAAAATGTTATTTTAACACATCAAAAATTAGAACTTTATTATTTTAGCATAGTATTGGACAATACACGGTATATCTCATCTTCAATTATTGGGCATTCATCTCTAAAACTCTTCTTCTTCTTCTCTCTCTCTTTTTTTTTTTTTTTTTTTTTTTGTTAAACTACATATTTTGTCCATATCATTTAAACCATATTTGAATTTAGTCTCTAAATTTTCAATTGTGTCAATTTGGTCTCTAACATTTCAATATCGTGTCAATTTAGTCTCTGTTGTTTTCTTTTAGATGGAAAAGTCCGATGTGTTAAACAACCTAAATAATAAATAAATAAAATTGCCACATCAACTAATGGGTCATTAGGTTTGTTCACTTTTTAAAACTCCCTTTTATCGTCTTCTTCAATTCATTTTGTATTTTTCATTGATATGAAAAGCTATGGCACTACTAAGAATTACGGACGCCCGTCTTAATCTTCACAAATCAGTTATAACTTATATCCATCAACCCTTGTGCTCTGGTTTCACTTCCTTTCACCAAGAACCGCTCTCCCACATCAAATTCACACTGACCCATTTGCACCAAAACTCACAATGACTGATCTTTTCCTTCAGATCTCACCAGAATTACAAATGACCTAATTTCCCCCATTCACCAAGCAACCCTTTTTCCCACACAAAACCTTCGTCTTCCTCATCATTTAATGGTGTCAAAAGATGACGATTTTTTTGGAAGATAGCTAATTTTGTACAAAAGTTTTTAAAGGCGAAAGTTTCAAAGCAACTGAAAAGATCATTGGCAGTTTTATTATTTCTAATTTAATACATGGATCCAAAATGTAAAGTGTGGCCACATTCCCAGCAATATGCTATCCTTTGACTTTATTTATGAAGAGTCTTTTTGTATAAAAACAAGAATATAAAAAGAGTAGTACCTTACATTTGAAGCAGAGAGAGAGAGAGAGAGAGAGAGAGAGAGAGAGAGCATAACAAGAAGGCGGGTTGTGGTCCAGTGAACCTTGTGGTGTGGGTTGTAAGATCCATTTCTATTAGGGATTTTGATCCCAAATAGCCCCTTGTGTACACGGAGTCTAACAATTTTTTTTTTTAACGTAATCTGATGTGGCAGTGCAGGTTTCAATCCATGTGGTAAGAAAATAATATTTATTTAGGTCGTTAGCTACGTCAGCATTTTCCATCCATCACTTAATATCAAAGACCATTTTGATACAACTCTAAAGATTAAGGACCAAATTGACACATTTGAAAGGTTAAGAATCAAATTGAAATTAGTTGTAAAGGTTATCAAATTGAAATTAGCTGTAAAGATTGGGGACTAAATATGTAGTTTATCCCCTTTTTTTTAATTACAAATTCTTGTTAATATTTTTATCTATGAACTATCAATTGTTTGACCTCAATCTTTGAGATTTAAAAAATGCCTTAAAGTTACCCTTACCATGCCATGCCACCACACCAATATGCAAATATCAATGGTTGATATGGCACACATTTTTTTATACGACTATAATGCTGTCATAGTGTGTTATTAGAATAGAAGTATACATGAAAGCTCGATTGGTAAAATTTCTTCTCTTTGAATAAGAGATTTGGGGAATAGGTTTAAATTCTATTGTATTTATAACATAATATTTAAAAAGTAGTAAATATATGGAAAACATTATTATACTTAATATGCATGCATCTAACGTGTTTCTATATGTTTCAATTTTGATGCAATGCATTTGAATAGCTGGATTTGTACCCTACACATTTAGATTTGTGTGGATAAATTTATATACTTTCTTTGAATAGTTTAGAAAGGGAAGAGTTTGGATTTAGGCCAAATCCACCAAGGTTTGAGATCCTGAAATCCTTGGATTTGGAATGACATCTATCCCCTTAGAATTTTAAAATTCTTAGTCACACTTCAAAATTTAAAATAAAATAAAATAAAATAAAAACTATAAAATGTTCAAAATACCCTAAAAGTTCCAAAATGCTCCTAACTAAACCTCTAAAATTACCATCATATGAAATTCCTAAAAAATCTCCCCAAAACCTAATCTTGATGGGGCTATTTTCGCAAACTCCATTGGTCTTTCTGGAGAATTGTGGATTCTCTAGGATTCCAACCAAGTTGATATTACAGAATTAGCTTCCACCGAGCAAGAAATCCATGTGATTGTCAATTCCTCTTCAAAACCTCCCTGGCTCTTCTCAAGAATTTATGCCAGCCCCCGATATGTTGAAAGACGATTGCTGTGGGAGAAGTTGGAATCTGTGGCAAGTCCGCACTCTATGCCATGGATTATAGCAGGTGATTTCAATGAAGTGCTCATGGGGGAGGATAAGTTTAGAGGAAATGCGGTTAATATTCACAGAGCCCTTCGACTCCAAGACTATCTAAACACTTGCAGAATGATTGATATCGGGTTCTCCGGGCCTCGATATACCTGGTCCAACCACCGTCCAATGTCTCATTTGGTCCAAGAAAGATTAGACAAGGTTTTTGTGATGATTGGAATGCTTCCTTTCACAAGAAATGATTCACCACTTGGCAAAAACTTATTCAGATCACCGCCCAATTAAATTGTGCTTTGAGAATGTAGGTGTGATCCAACTTACCAAGTCGTTCCACTTCCAACCTATGTGGCTCTCGCACCCAAAATTTTCAGATGTTGTTCGTGATGCCTGGTCTAATCCTACTTCCCTCCAGCAAGCAATGTCTAAATTTGCATCCAAGGCGAGCAACTGGAACAAAAACCATTTTGGAACAACCATCTCAATAAAGAAGTAATGACTCTTTTAGACTCCCCGTTAACAAATAAAGAGATATTCGAGGGTCTTTGGGCTCTCAAGCCTTTTAAAGCTCCTGGCCCGGACGGACTCCATGCTGGTTTCTTTCACCGTTTCTTACTAGTTGTGGGTGAATTTGTGAACCAGGAGGTTAAAAACATTTTTAATTCAAGGGTAGTTCCGAATTATCCGAACCAGACGCTCATTACCCTTGTTCCAAGGTGCAAGAGTCCTAAATTGCTCTCGAATTTCTGTCCTATCAGCTTGTGCAATACTATTTATAAGATAGTAACTAAGATAATAGTAGGTAGAATCCAACCTTTCCTAATCGATCTAATCTCCCCGCTCCGGATAGCCTTTGTTCCCGGAAGAAAGGGAGTAGATAATGCTATCATAGTCCAAGAGCTTATTCACACGATGTCAAAGAAGAAAGGCAGATTAGGGTATTTGGTAATCAAGCTAGACTTGGAAAAAGCTTACGATCGCCTTGAATGGAGCTTTGTAAGAGATTCCTTGAAGCTGTTCCGATTTCCCCACCCGTTGGTCTCTCTGATTATGAGTTGTGAGTCTCGACGTCTATTTCCATTCTCTTTAATGGGGGGACCCTGGATGCTTTCCAATCTTCAAAAGGAATCCGTCAGGGTGATCCTCTATCGCCTTACTTATTCATCTTATGCATGGAAGTGCTTGGGGCATTAATTGAGGGTAAGTGCCGAGAGAAACTTTGGAATCCTGTGAAAGCTTCACTAGGTGGGCTAGCCTTCTCGCACCTGTTTTTCATCGATGATCTAATGCTCTTCGCCAAAGCTAATTGGAAAAATTGTGTTGCCATCAAGGAGGTTTTTGATTTTTTTTTTTTTTTTTTTTTTTTTGGTGATCTTTCCTGGCGAAAAATCAATGGTGAGAAGACCTGTGTGTTTTCCTCTCCTAATGTGGACCACAGAATGAAGAGTGACCTCTGTGATGTTCTGGGATTCAGGTTTACCCCTTCCCTTGGGAAATACCTGGGTTTCCCCTTAAAATATAGAGGAATTCAACAAGACTTTGGCTTTATTTTGGAGCGTATTCTCAACAAGCTAGCGGGTTGGAAAGCTAACCTTATGTCTTTTACGGGGAGAATTATTCTTTCTCAATCATTAACATCCACCATTCCAAATTATGTGATGCAAAGTGTTGCTCTGCCTCCCAAAATTCTTCAAGGAATAAACAAGCTAAATAGAAACTTTATTTGGGGCTCGTCAAAAAGTAGGAAAAAGATTCATCTCATTGGCTAGAGGAAAGTTACAAAAACAAAAGAGGACGGTGGCCTAGGCATCCATGTAGCCAAACCAAAAAATATTGTCTTGTTAGCCAAGCTAAATTGGAGGTTCCATGCGGAGAAGTCCTCCTTATGGGTGAGAGTTTTGACAAACAAGTACCGTAGAAAAGGTAGAATTCAAAGGAGGACAATAGGTTTCTCCTCTTGCTTCTCTACCTTGTGGCCTCAAGAAAGGAGAGGATATTTTTTTTTAAGGGCTCCAAATGGATAGCGGGTAAGGATAGCCTCTTGTCTCTTTGGTTTGACAAATGGCTGAACATGGGCACTTTGCGAAGTCTGATATCCGGGCCCCTTAACAGAGGTGAGGAATTTCTTATGTTGAAAGACATTTCTGGGATTTTCGGTTGGAATTGGGAGAGTTTATCTTTTGTTCTCTCTGCACATATTCAACTAGAAATCAAGGCCACCCCTCTCCCCTTTTCTAGCCCAGGTGGAGACCGTCTCTCTTGGTTTTCCTCTTCAAATGGTGACTTCCAATTTAAGGAGGCATACCGGCTTGCAAATTGGGAAGATAATTGTGAGGCGGGCCAATCTTTCGGTGGGGATTGGATATGGAGAGTGCAATCCTTACCAAAGATCAAGTGTTTTTTTTGGCAATGCTTTGCCCATAGTATCTTGGTTCGAGCCATTCTGTCTAGAAGAGGTATAGATATTCCTTTCCTTTGTCCCATGTGTAATAATGCCCCTGAAACAACAATTACACACACTTTAAGGGATTGTCCCATGGCACAAATGTTTTGGAATTCCTTAAATCCCCGATCCCCGTAAGTTTGTTTTATGGTGCTAGCTTGTTGAACTGGTTTGAAGCTAAACTGTTTTATCCAAGATCAGTACCAATTCGAGCATTGATTGGAGTATTCTATTTCCTTTTGCTCTTTAGAGTCTTTGGCTTCACCATAACAAAAAATGCCTTTGATAGAGCTCATAACCATCGGGACCTGAAAGCCGAGACTTTGGCCAAAGCAACAAAGTTTCTTTATTTGGGTATCAATGGGAAGCAGTCCGAACCAAGCAAAAATTCAAGTTCGATGGCAATGTCCTCCTCCAAATTGGTTTAAGTGAATACAGACGGATCCTCCTTGGGCAACCCCAGCTTGGCTGGTGGAGGTGGCCTTATTCGGAACGAGAAGGGTGATTGGGTGAAGGGATTTGCACGTGCAATCAAGACCACTACTAGTGTAGTAGCTAAACTTTGGGCCCTTAGAGATGGAATCAAATTATGTATTGCTCTCAAACTCCAAGCAGTGGTGATTGAACTTGATTCTAAGTTAGTGGTGGATCTTTTGAAGAAAGAGTTGAATAATCCAAATGATATTGATGTATTAGTGGCTGACTGTAGGAATTGTCTTAGAAAGGATTCAGCACTGCTATAGATCGAGAAATAAGTGTGCGGATGCCCTCGCTAAACGGGGTGCTTTTCTTAGTCAGAATTTCTCCATTTTTCTTGAACCTCCCTCTGATGTAGCTCTCCTTCTCAGCCTTGATGCGGCTGGAACTTTGTATGACCGGGTTGTTTCCTCTGTTTTAGAGGCCGGTTAGTTTTGTTTAATGCAATATCCTTTCAACCAAAAAAAAAAACAATGAGCATCACAATGTGCCAAGTCCGCTGAGTTCTGACATTCCCCCACGAATGTTTTGCTAAGCCGAGATTGGCTTAGCATTCCATCGAGTTCACTTGCGAGTCCTGAAATATTAAGACAATCAGACATGTAGAGAACAAAATAAACTGAGAAAATCAGAAAAAGCATTTGAAGTAATGCCTTATTTAATCACTACCAGAACCAAAGTTTTTGCAATGTTCTCATGGCTAATTTATTTTGGTTATATATTGTAAAGATATCTGTGAAATCGAAAAAAAAAAATGTAATGGAAACTAGAGAAATCAAATTTTACTGGTATGAAGATATTGCAAGTGATCCTATCATTTAAAAACAAATAAAAAATCCATACCTTTGTCGGTACTATTTGGCTAATTTTAGAAGTTTAGGAATTTCATAGGGTAAATCCTATCATTTTTCATCAATTTATCTTTGAAGACATTTTAAAATGTACTAAGTCTGGTACTATTTGAGGAACTTTGAAATTAAATGTTACGAAGAAGATTAATTGCGCAAACTTCATTTTATGCTTTCTCACCCAAAAAAAAAAAAAAAAAAAAAAAACCTCATTTTAAGCCGTGTATATAGTGTATACTACTCCACCTAAGTAATAAATTTTCTTTTCGTTAAATTTATTGCAAAATTGATGATGACGATAAATAATTTTAGCCACTGAAAAAATGTACTAGTACTGTCACGGTCGATCAGGTACACATGTTGTTTTAGTAAGTTTAAATGGTGGGTGAGACTGAGGAGTGACCAATTTTTATATTTATAGACATTATTTACGACACATTACATTACTCTATAGAGACCCACACTTTTTTGTCAAAAAAAAAAAAAAAAAATAGAGACCCACACTTCTTCAAGGTCCACTGTCCACAGTCTTAAATTAATGTCGCCTGTTGCAGAAGATAAAATAGAAGAGAGAAAGTTTGGCAGCACTCACCGTCTTTGCCATTTCTTTGGTCACTATCTCCAAAATCTGCTACTGTTGATAATATATTTTCATTTTTACCCCGACCAAAATAACGTTAATGAAAAATGGTACTATTTGGCTACTACAAATTTAACAGTATTTGACAATTTGTCGGTGCCGACTGTAAAACTTAAAGCATGAATGATGTGACAAAGCATACACAATGGCGTAACCTGATCATGATGGAAGGGGAACTTGACGAAAAGCAATCAATTCGGTCTTTTTCTTTTCTTTTTCTTTTTCCTTTTTTTTTTTCTGCATTAATTGACCGACTTTCTTTGCGATTATTTTTATTAATTAAGGACGTCCTTTTTTTTTTTGAAAGGGAAATGGTTAATTAAGGACGTCCTATTCCTGTAGTATCATTGTATACAAATTGGATGTTAATTATATATGTATAATAAATTTTAGTTGAGAAATATATATTTCTTTTAATTAAGATTCATGAATCTATATGTAAGGACATTTGACACTCAGTTAGATATATAATGACTTGGCACAAAATTGAAAATTAATTAAAATTCAAAGACATATGACATCAAATTGAAGGGAAAATTAGAGGAATATCTAAGCACTAAATTGGAATGCAATTAACATCCAATTTGGATGTTTAATTGAACTTTATCTCAATTTATACTTTATTATAATATATATATATATATATATATATATGAAGTGTATATGGAGTTCTTTTTTATTTTGAGAGATAAGACAAACAAATGTGATTGATGGAACCAAGATACACAAACTATTTCTTCTCAAAAAAAAAAAAAAGATACACAAACTATTATCATTCAACTTAATCTAATTATATGTTTCAAAAAAACTTAATCTAATTATATGCTTAGATTGTTTTCTAGCATCATTTTCACAATAGTTGGCACAGAAGGCTATGAAGTCTGAAGCCAAATGCATTATCATATTCAGTGGATGGAAGGTTCATCAAAATAGTCAGTTAAAGGAAGAATAATTTGCATGGTATTTGCTCATTTTGATTGGTATCACCGTATTGATTTGATTAATATTCTCTGGTTGGATGGGTGATACATACATAATGAGTAAAAATAATAATATAATTTAAAGCCTACACATGATTGCCATAAATAAAGGTCTTTCAAATTAATAAAACTAGTATTTAACCCACGCAATGCGCGGGATCATTTTATGAATTAGAAACCAATCAGCTTAAAATAGGGAAGGGGGTGGATGGTTAGTTGTTCAGATAATGATGTTAATGTGTAGGTGTTCTTCTAAAAGACAGACATAACTTAGCATCAACACATGATCTAGAGAAAATGTTAATTGAAATCTCATAAGTTCTAACTAATTGGTTCAAGGTTTTTTTATACCCTCCTTATCAAGGATTAATAAATTAATAAGTCTTAAACTATCGAAATCTTGCAAATGTCCATAGAGCAATTGGTTTTATGGAAGATATGCTCAATCTATTTGTTGGGAAAGGTCCTTAAAAGATATTACTTCAATAATTTAAGAATATAAATATAAAAAAGAAAAAGGTTGCAATGTTTGGTTGCTAAGAGAATTAATCATAAATTCCAAAATTTTGTTGCTAATATGCCAAATACATGACACATTAGAGCATTTGCAGCAGTGTAGCTATAATGCTATATTGCTAAATTTTAGCTAACTATTACTTATGCTCAAATAATGCTCCAATTAATGGAGCTAAATCCATTTTTAGCTCCAAATTTTGCCCAAAATATGGAGTTTGGACATCTATAAATAGATGTGCACTGCTCATTAGAGCTAAAAATAAAAATATTATTTTATCACCCGGCTTCTATTATTTTATTCCACCGGTTCCACTTGCTCATTTCTTTTTCATTGTTTTATCCGTAAAATCTCTCTCTCTCTCTCATTCATTGTCATCTCCTCTCTGTAGAGACTTTTAGCTCATTTCTCGCCATTCACTCTCTCAACTCCTAATTCAGTCTCTCCATTCACTCTTTCAACTCCGGTCCCTCGGACCCACGCCGCCGAATCCCAACGTCGGCTCAACTCCGGTCTCTCAACTCCCATCGAAGCTCAACTATCTAACCCTCGACGTTTGGGTAGCTGGATTTGGGTTTGGTGGGTTCAATTTGTGATTTGTAGCTATGGGTTTGTTTTTGTGGTGTCTTTGGGGTTTGTTTTGAGGTCTTTGTGTTGGCGGTGGTTGTGCCGTGTTTTGTGGTGAATTGTGGGTTTTTTTTTTTTCCTTGCTGGTGGTGGTGGTGGTGGTGGTGGTGGTGGTGGTGGCGGCGGCGGCACCACTCGATGGCTATGGCTGATGGTAGAGTGGTTATGGTTATGGTCTTTGTGATGTTTTTTTTTTTTTTTTTTTAATTGTAGTAGGATATATTATTTTATTGTAGTAGTTATATTATTTTAATGTGATATTTATATTATTTTATTGTGTTGAAAGCTAAAATAGATTCACTGCTGCAGTATATGTGTAGGTAAAATAGATAAAGGAACTTTTGGTAGAGCTAAAAACTAAATTTTTAGCTCCAAATCATTAAAAAACTAAAAAGCTAAAGTTTTAGTGTCTAGATTGGCATAGCAATCAAATTGGCTCATTTTGCAAACTTTAAAGATAACTATTACTTATGAAGCACTACTAATTAATACCACGTTTATGTCCCTTCTTCAACTACAAATTTTGCCCAAAATATGGAGTTTGGACCATTCATTCAACACACAAAATATCATATTCTCTCTAACAATACCCACATTTACTATTCCACACCATCCAACTAATTGCTTTCACATGTTAAAAACATGGGGAAAATAGCACTAAGTTGAAAATTCCATTTGATCATTGACAGACAGATTTTAAAATGGTCTTTAACCATGATTAGATGTCCATATTTTATTGGTGTAGCAGAATTTTTAGCAAATTTTTAGTCATTATTTCAGTTTCATAATGACTAATAAAGTATCCATATATAAATCACTTTCTCAATAAAAATAAGTATTCTCACCAATCGTGCCACATTGGTTTGATTTAGCACCTCTTGATACACTATCTACAATTATCTACCATTTATATAAAAGTTTAAAGTATCTAACCCTAGTAATTATGCGAATAGAGTGGAATATTAACTAAAATCTAAGAGATAATCAACTTTGTATAAAAAACATTACACTTTCATTTCAAAGTTCTACAATTTCAATCACTCTTCAAAAAGCGTAATGCAAATTTGGATGGAAAACAGTAACCTAAAATTAAATTGAATTGTAAGGGTATTACACATTCTCTTTCTATTTCTTTGCTTCAAATTCAGTCCCCAAAAAGAAAGTTATTGGAACCCAATCCACCACTCTTTTTGATCTATATAACAAAAAAGTAAATGCAAGCACATTATCTTTGTTAAAAATCAACTTCTCAATTTCATAATGTCTTCCTTTATTTTAACTCAATAAGAAACTTTGTAAGTGTACTATCTTACATAGGTCTAAAGCAAATTTGAGAGAAGCCAGGATGGATGGATGGATATTAGAAAGAAAACATGAGTTCCATTTTGATCATTGAAGAAAATGCAATTCCTTTTATACCCATAAACTCTTGTAAAATCGATCAAAAACAAAAATCATTAACCAAAACAAAAGTTCAATCACCCAAGTTTTTTTCCAACTCCCATCGACCCCACTCTTCATCCAGCTTATACACTTTCAAATCAACCACTTTGGGACCAAAGATAACAAAAACGGCAGAGTCTCATTTACATTAGTTCAAGGTCAAATTGGGAAACATAACTACATTATTGGCACCTACATTCAATGAAGCTTGGTTTGGAACATTAAAAATCTTATGGAGAAACAATAATCACGGTTGAAAAATGTATCATTAAGATAAACAAACAAAGAGAAGAAAAATCTCTTCAAAAAACAAAGTAGAGAAACAAACAAACAAAGATGGCGTAAATCGAATGGACGGGTAGATTAGGCTTGGAGTTTCTTAGGAAGATACAAAGAGAGGTATTGTGCAAATGTTACACTTGTTTCTTAGGAAGATCGATTCTCACTTTGGGTTAAATGGAATCATAGATTCTCACCAATGTGTCTTATATTTATTTGATTTAGCACCTTTTGAAAGCAAGGCAAAGCTTTCAAATCACCATAGTGAACGTATTATGTTCTTATAATACAACAAATAACCAAAACAAATAGGGTGAATTGCAATTGTATTCAATTTTCAAAATTACGTTTTGCAACCCAAAACTACAAAACTTACATAGCAATCGTTGACTAAAATTATTTGATACTTACACGAATCAACATGCTGCTTCCGCATAATACTGATCTTGGACAAAAATAATCTGGCATAACTCAATTCAGAGAGAGAGAAAAAGAATTGTATATCAAAATGGTGTGTGGGTATTCATAATCTTGCAAGTTTAATAAGAATTTGGAAACTTTCCCCTGTGCTCATCAAGCCAACAAAAAATATAAAAAGCAAAAACAAATATATAGAATGTTTGACTATGGCAAAGAAATAAGGAACCAAGCCAACAAAAACTTAGGCATACACTGCCAAAATATATATATATATATATATATATATATATATATATATATATTGGCTTCTTCTAATTACCTTCCACGGCCTTAGGATGCTATCTTTTTTAAAAAGTGATGTGCAAAACTTTTCTTTTTAAAAAGAGATGCAAATGATAAATAAAATAAAAAAGAATTCAACACAATATATAACTTTAACAAATAACTCACTGAAACCTTGACCATTAGAAAGAAACAGATATTGGCAAACAAAGAATAGATGAAAAAAATATTTTCAGAAACTAAGTAGGATAAAAATAAATATATAAAAGTTCTTAAGAAGCACTTTAATTTATCAATCACAGTACCTTATACCTTTTAGGTTGATGACACGAACAAAAGTGACAACATAACTAACAAAAATTTATTAGGTTATCAATATTTTGCATATTCAAACTTCCTAACAATGGGGAAAGAAATACCCTTTCTTTATCCCGATTTAGGCCTCTTATAAACTTCATTTTCCTCTTTTTGTAACAATGACATCACCACCTTAACAAAAACAGTTCCCATGAATCAAAATTCTTAAGAAAATCTAAATATCCCCATAAAGTAATCTCCAAAAGGATTATAAGCAGAGCACTTACCTATAGGACTGCTATATTATCAGCGGTATACTTAGGCTTTCCAAGCATTAGTGGTATACTTTTTCCTTATTCCCATATCTACATCAGATTGGCTGAAATTACATACATGAATTCTACTTGATGCAAATGCACTGCAAAAAAGTATTGGGATTGGACCATGATTTCCCTAGCACAACAAATCCATATGAGTCACATAATTACAGGAGAAACATTAGTATATACATAAAGTACAATATTACAAATAGAACTCAATTTAGAAGTTGCTTTTGGCTCATTTAAAAATTTTCCAAAAAGAATAACTTGCCTTGCTATCAGCCCTATCAACCATATCTTCATATCTTGAATAACATACTACATATCCTTTTGTCTTTCTCTATTAATATTTTTATGTGACTAAGCATTTGTAGTAGGTACATTACCTCAAATTCAAAATATATATGATAAATCATTGTTAGATACTTCTGCAACTTAAAACCATGTTATCACCCAACTAACCTCGACATTCTAAATCCAATCATTAATAGAATTAATGATTGGCCAACCAACTTGCAAAGGGGAGGTTTCTCAACAAACAAAAAAATTAAACCTGCAAAGGGGAGAGATTATTATCAAAAGCAAATATGTGTTGGCCATCTTTTTAAAATGGGCTGCTCAATTTATTTGTAATCTTCATCTCAATTGAACATAGATCATAATTTTCTTAAACACCTGGAAATGTAATGATTTGTAAACACAATTTGACTAATGGAATTGTAATGATTCATATATCATTATTTTCAGCCTCGTTGAAACTTTCAATATACATTCTCTATGGAAAGATGCACTTACTAATATATCCTTATTAATCTGTCAATATGATTATCTTCTCAAAAATTTAAAATATATACCTAAAGAAGTCAAACCTTGAAAATGTACCTTTTCTGAACCTTCAATCCAAGTGATGCAAATGCATCAACAATTATTTAAGATTTCATCCAATAATTAGAATGCAACATACATATGAAAGCCATGAATCAATGCTTTACTAAAATAGCAAACTATCAATATCACATCCAATATTGTTTATTTGTAAGAAAGATGAACAGTTTAATAACAAAATAAATAAACAATAAAATTGGTATATGGGAGAGTTAGAATTTCTATTAGACTTAGAATGTGCAAAGTGTAAGTATCCAATAGTATTATACTCAAATGTAAAAATTGCCTACTCACTATCCATTTGTATGAGAGGAGGGAGAGCCATTGTTAGAAGAGTACAAAAATACTAAGGAAGTAGAGATCTATCTCAATTTGATAGGAAAACACAAACCCAAGATTCACCTTTCAATCAAAAATATGAACACAAACAAAATATATAAATTTATGAACATAGTCAAAGGTAGTTGGGCAAGTGATATCTTAAGAACTAAAGAGAGATCACAGACCCCCTAAAAGAACATATTATGAAGATCTAAATTTCTAATCTCTTCCACTCATTTATCCTAGTAACCAATCAGAAATAAAATTAAATAAAATACTTTGCATGAGCAACATCGGACATGCATCACTTCCAATGCTTTATCAACTAATTTGAAGATTTAATTGAAATAAACATAAAAGCAAAGCAAAGCAAGCAATAGCAAAATCAAAAACCAAACCCAACATACCGTATTGTCTTCCCAACAGTCAAATGATTCTCGCGAAATCCCATTAAGAGAAAATCACCGTAGCCTCTCTTCTTTTTTAAAATCCAAACCAAATGTAACCCAAATACCTAAATAAAAATCAATCCAACCAAAATTCTCAAAACTAATTCATATTTCATACCTAGATCTAAGAAAGAAAGGGAAAAAAAAATTACCGGTGGTAGTTCTCTCTATCTCCGCATCTCAATTCCTGCATGCACCTTTAGGTTACCGGTGCCGATTCCGGTGGTCTAAGTCCGGCAAGGGATGGTGATGGCCGGCCGCACGAACTCTGTCTCTCCCCTGTATCGCAAGCTTTTTTTTTTTTCTCCTTCCCTTTCTCTCAGACGCTCGTGTTTTTTTAGTTGCAAGCCTTTTTTTTTTTTTTAACCGTTTTTTTTTTTATATACTCATAGAACATCTAACGGTGTCAAGTTGTCAAGCAATATAATTTTTCGCTTCTTAATTGTAGACGTGGCAGCATTTTAAGTAGCCTTTTTTCCTAACGTGACCTCCTTAAAGGCTTCTGCTATTATCTATATATATATATATATATATATATATATATATATAAAACCGAAACTTTTGAAGCTCTCACAATTTTCCACATCAGCACAATATTAAAAAATATATAAAACCGAAGCTTTTGAAGCTCTCACAATTTTCCACATCAGCACAATATTAAAAAAATAATAAAAAAAAAAAAAAATAAATTTTTAAATTTAAATATGATTTATTTCTTTTGTATTAAATATATATAGTCTCCTTCCACAAACCAAGTACTCTTCCCGATATAATTCTGAAACCAAAACCCTCTGAAACCAAAACACGCAGGCGTAACCTCTCCTCTCGACAAAACTAAACCCAGCAACCCTCCTTTCGACATTACTCACCAAACGCAGAACCTATACACTCTCTCAAACGCAGATCCAAGCTATTTCACGAAAGCTTGCAAGGGCACAACCATGGGAGCCAATGTTTTCAATCTTTGACCTAGCCTCCAAATCAAAGCATTCTCTTTCGGTATCTCTCAATTAATCTATGAATAAACTCTTTTCCTATTGTCTTTAATTAGGTTTTTTTGTCAATTTAAGGATTTCGTCTTTAATCAGGTTTTTTTTTTTTTTTGTCAATTTAGGGATTTCAATTCCTAACCCCTTTTTCTCTCTATTCTTTTTTGTTGAAGTCAGGGAAACACTCATAGAAAGTGGAGATGTATTGAAGAGCCTCCCAATCTTCAAAATCTGACAACAATCCTACAGTTTTTGCTTTACCTTCAAGTTTTGTTTTATATTGCTATCTAGGTTTTTTAGCACATCAAATTTAGCTTAGCTTAATCATTTTTTTGATTGAATAATTATTTGGGCACCTAAAACGTCGACCTTCTTCACCCCTTTTTTTTTTTTTTTTTTCAAACCTTCTACCTCTTCTCTACAAGTTCATGTCTTTTTTAATCAAATTTGTCAAATTTGTTTAGAAATCTGTAATTATAACTATTATCTTATAAATAGTTGATTCTTATTCGTCTTTTTTTTTTTTTTTTTTTTTTCACAATTGCTCAATTTCTAAGTTTATTGCTATTGCCTTTCTCTTTATTCTTTTCCTCTGTGATAATCTATATACATCTAATTTCTAACTATTTTAGTGTTCTCTCAATTTGAATTGTAATGTTTGCCTCTGTGATAATCTATGTACATGAAACTCAAATTTTAGTGTAGTTATATCGGTTTGTGCGGAAAAATACAAATTTGGTAGGTTTATGTTTTGACTGTTTCAAGTTCGGACTTAGAATAGTTTGGATTACTTAGCTTTTTTGAATTTTAGTTTAGTTATATTAGTTTTAGCAGAAAAAAATACTTCAATTTGTAAAAAGAAGGTTGTGTTCCTAAACAATGCTATTTTATGCATAATTGTTAAAACCTCAAGAAATCAACTATGATCAATCTATTTCCAAGCAAAAAGCAAAAAAAAAAAAAAAGAATTATTGAGGTTTTAAAGATTAGTGAGATTTTTGTTTTAGGGGATGGAGTAGTGTTCTAATTAAGTTTTTGTGGGCGTGCAAGATAAGAGAGTGAATTGGCACTCTACTCCATTTGAGGCAAGGTTGGAGAGAGCTTTGAAAAGTGGTTCTACTAAGGCTTAAACTACTCATACTCCTGGTGTATGTTAGACAAGCTTGTGAGTGATTTGGTGTTGGATTGTTGTTTTATGTTCTCAACATCTATATTTTTTTATTCTTTTGTAAAATTTGATTCGGTTGTTTGTGAGATCTGCTTGCCTGTTGTAATTTCATGACTTAATATAATTGAATTTATTCTTTATAATTGTATCCATAATTCTTTCTGCTGCAATGCTGATTTATGATTTTATGAAGATCAGTTTGATTTTTATATATTCTGGAAGACATTCCTTCACTCTCCCAGGGAAAGTCCTACATTTTGTTTCTTGATTTACTGCTACCAAAACTTCGCCTCTCTCTCTCTGAGTTTCAGTCACTAGATCAGAATTTTATATAGTTTGATGACTTTTGGTCGGAGATTCCAGTAGTGGTGGTACATTTTTGTCCAATCACAATTTGATTTCCAACATCACAACCTTTATTGGCTACTTTATGTAATATTAAAAATTCTTATTGTTGGGATCATCTATATATATATATATATATATAGATGACCCCAACAATCCAGCTTTATGGATTTTCCTTTACTTCTTCCGATGTTTCCAATTCGAGTCTAAAATTCATTGTTCCATGTGTCAAGACTTGGTATTTTCTAAAGCACTTTGTGTTCTGCCACTTTCATTATAAATATGATTATGCTAATGGAATTCTTATGTGCTGTTTTAGCTGTGTTTCTTTTGTATCTGTAATTGAGTTTGTGCACACACTTAGATAAGTCTTAGGTTTGGAACTTCAGCTTCAAGTAAGTCACCTCATTGTTATGATGTATTTTTCTGTGAGAAACCTGCTGTCATAGCAACTTATTCTCACTCTCACACTCATTACATAAATCTCATACTTTGCTATTTCATTTGCCAATATATGTTTCTGTTCCATAGTTGAATAAAGAATTTGATGGAGTACTAAGTTATCCTAGATCTTTCTCATGTTCTCAACTCCAGTTTCAAGTCATTAGATTTTATGAGTCCATGGATGACAGATGTGGTAGTGTAGACTATATATTATTGTAACTGAAAAATATGTGCCATATCAAATTATATGGCAATCAAAATTGCTTTTGTTTGATATACTGTCCATTGAAGTGAATGTAATTATCTTATTGAGGGTTTGTACAATATTTTTTGAAGTGAGTTACATCTTCAATATTTTAAATAGATATTAAAATGGTGATAATCAATTTGAATTTTTTTGTGTGTGGAAATTGAGCTATGGACAAAGAATAGTTAAAGAAAGTTGTAATTGTTACTTGATCCATCAATACCCTAATAAAAGAGAAGGAACTTATTAGCTTTCCAAATTTACCAAGGTTCCATTTTGTTAGCATGAGAAATTGGGGGGTGCTGAAAATTTTTCCCCTTTTGTGGTAAACTTAAAGTTACTTGCATGATCTACGTAAAATCCTTTCTAAGAAAATTGCAGAAAAAGGAATCGATTCTATGGAAGATTGTTAGTTCTTTCACTTACAAAATTCTGATCTTAATCATCTATAATAAAATATTTACCCATGCCTTTGGACTAAAGTAACAATTATGCTTAATGTTTTGTAGGTAGGGGTTTAGCATTTTGATATCGGGCTTATCGGTAGCTTTCCCGTGCATCGCACGGGTTAGCGACTAGTATATAGTATTAGACTACTGAATTCCAAAGCAATGGAATATATTATTGTGGTCGCCAATTTTTGCAACCAGTAATGAACACCTACATTAAAATTAAGAAATTAAACTGATACATGGTATAAAATTAGATTTCAATTTTCTCTCGGCTTTGTGTGTATATGATTAGTGTTGGATGTGCTAAAACACCCAAAATGCTATTTTAGCACAAAACAACAAAAAACCTGCTACCTCTGGGGTGCCAAGTCTTTAAAACATATATTGTAGCTTGCCACAAAAATCACATTACTAGTAGCGCTTGTTGTAGTAAGTCACTACTCATATTTTATTACCAAAAATAAATTTGGGCTAGCTAGTATGACATGTGTTTACCGGTGTAGATCTTTGAGATTGATTTTGGATTTTTTTTGGTGGTGATGGTGTGATGGTTGTATTATGACAATGGTTGGCCATGACCGGCAATGTTAATGCGTTGGCAAGCGGCACCGATGAACGTGAGTAGTGGTTATTGTATGTTGGGTTTCTAAAAATAATACACAAAAATAGTCTTTAAAATCTCCATGTGGTGTATTGAAGGAGATTCCTCCAAAATGCTTTGGAGGTAAGCTTTGTCCTTTGAAAGCTCAAATAGGGCAAAACACTATAGCTTGTTTAGACCCCCAATTTTTACTTACAGCTTGATTAATTTTATGCTTAATAAACTTGATGCAGAATATACGTTATTAGCAAATTAATTGATCAAGCATTCAACAATTGCATGGATGAGCAAATAAGTGCAATGCTAAAATGGAAAGGACAATGAGTAAAAGAATAGCAAACTCAAGATAACACGGTGATGTGTTATCAAAGAGGAAAGCCAAGAACTCAGCGTAAAAAAACCTCTCTGTGGCCCTCCAAGCCGAAATGATCCACTAGTAAATAAGTTGGAGTACAAGGATACCAAAAAGACCATCTAAGTCTAATCCACCCAAAGTACTTAAGCCCTCCAAACTCCAGCTACCAACGGACTTCTCGGAGTCTTGTCTTCACTAACTTCCCGGATCCCACAATACCGCCTAATTGGATCCGTCAAGTCTTACCGGCTTATTTTGGCAAATATCCAATGCTTCCTAAGCTCCAAAACACTCTCTACACTCTAAATAGGCATGGTTGTGTTTGGTTACAAATTTTCTCTCAAGGTATAACAATGGGAGAAGGAAGGGGAAGAGACTACAATGATTTCTCTATTGAGGATGAGTAACTCTCTCTAACAAGGTGGGTGTTGTAGAAACCTTTCTAGGGTTTTCTTCTGAATAGCCTCCTTACAATTTTGTAGGTAATGAGGTTATATCTAGTGTGGGTAAAGAAGAGGAAATGTCACACTTAAAATCCAACTAGTCAGTGCATCTCGCAGGTGACTCACGAGTTAGCCAAGTTGCAAGTTACTCGTGAGATACGCTAACTCTTGAACTTCCACATGTGCTCCTCACATGACCTCTCGCAAGTGCTAAGTTGCAAGCCAATCGCGAGATCAACTGTCTTGAGCATTCTTCACCAACTTAATACTAAATCCATTACAATTAAATCCCACAAAATACAAGGAAATAAATTAATGAAATTACAACACTTTTGTCATGGAATAAAGACAACATAAATGTTATGCGAAAAACCATAACTTAACAATCTCCCCCTTTGGCTATTCCGTGACAAAACACCCTATAACAAACTCTAGACTTCAATGTGAGTTTGGGAACAATGGCAAAACTCACTCACACCTAAATCTAAAACCTATGATGAACTTGGAACATATATACTTGTAACTTGAAACACTTGCACAAAACACATTAGACCCTTAAGGTAAAGCAAGTAATAAAGGACAAGTATAATGTAACAAGTAGAATGCGATCAAGTAAACATGATGTGAAACATATGAGCAACTTAATCAAATACCAAACGATCATATGGAAATGACTACAATGATCACTTAGCAAAGCAAATGATCATCCAAACACGCAATCATTAAAGCACAATAACTAAAGGATGTATACATATCCAACACATAAACACGATGTGATGAGAACAATAGAGCATAGATACTAAAAGTAACTCAAAGCACCATAAAGAAAACAAGAAAACAAACATAATGTAAAACAAAACAAAACAAGATTTTCTCATAAAATGTTGTCTTCTCCTCCTTGGTATATGCATCTCCCCTATGGAATTTTCCCCCTACTAATGTGCACAAGTCCAATAGACTCTCTAGTATACTCTCCTCCTTTTTGACACGAATAGACAAAGGGGCCAAGAAGATTGAGGGAAAGAAAAGAATATAGGATCAAGGGAAAAAAATGAATATGGGGTGCAAGATGAATGAGAAATGAAGCTCAACCAAAAGATAAAACACCTTAAAAACATAATGCTACAAAGTATAAAGTAAACACGACATGCTAAGGATGCTAGAAGATCAAAATGATGCAAGAGCATGAAAAAGAACATGGCATGATAAGGGTGACAAGGTATATGCAAGATGTGGCTATGTGCAATGCATGAGCAAGACATGAGAAATGCACATGTGGGGTAACGTATGTAAAATACAAAACCAATAAACCAAACATGTTCCTTATGAGGAAACATGAACATCCCCAACGTTTGGTACTCATCGAAGTCCAAACGAGTGAGAAAAAATGCCTAAGAGGCATTTCATCAAACACTTAGTATGCACATTAACACCCTTGTGATAGTGCACTTTTTGTGACACTCGGGGCCCAAGGATCCCGGCCTAAACAAAAAAAAAAAAAGTTTGGTGAACCGAGCCTTGACTCACCGCAGCTAACGAGTTGTTTAAGAATCAAGTGGTATACAGAGGATGCTCCCGACAATATAAAAAATGACAAGCAAGGATATCGAAGAGTGCCCAAAAAAATTAACAAGGTAAATTCGGAAGGAAAGAAACAGGATTAGCAAAGCGATAAAAAAAAAATTAATACTGAGGGGATCCTGGGAAATATGAAGCATGTTTCATTAATACATTATCTGTTTGATTACAAAAAGCTCACTAGGACGTGATACAAGGTTCAATCAAGCTCAAAAATTACAGTCTTGAATGGCTATTTCAGCCTTCAAGACTTGCAAAGTTTGATTCTCGTTGAATCCGAGTATGTGCAATAGTGGCTTTTACGGGATATACGAGAAGCAATGTTTGTTTTTCCCTTAGTATTTTCTCTTCTCCACAGATTTTTCTGATAGTTTTTCTAGAAAATTTCTTCTTTCTTGTGTTTCTCTCTTTTTTCGCTGCCTTTTCTTCGCAACCCATCCCCTCCTTTTATAATGGAGTTTTTGGTCTTCCCTGGGAACCGTTGGTTCCGGTGTTTTACCTTTTTGCAAACAGAGCACGTCCTGTTCCCATCATCTCGATAAGTCCCATTTCCATTTTTTCTCATTCTTTCCTTCTTTCAGCTCTAATTCTTTTGAAAGTTCCTGGTTGGCCATCTTCTTTGGGATGTGCTGAGGTATGCCCTTCTCGGCATCCCCGTTTAAGCGTTTTTCCACTTTTCCCTTTTCTTTCCCATCTAGGTGGAATCCTGTTCTGCCAATCTTGAAAGCCGCTTGTTATCGTTCTTATTTTTTGTGCTTCCCCTGCTCTGTTTCCCCGAGGCTTTTTTCTGCATGTGCCATGAGAGGTCGTTGGATTCGCGTTCTTTTTGCTTTTGTTTCTTATTTTCTTCTTCTGTCTTTTTTCTTTCGAGCTGTCCTAGTCTTCCTTTGTCTTTGTGCCTGAAGGGATCCACGCCTCTTGATGGTTCCCGAGGATCCTTGCTTCTTATCCCTTGCCGTGGTTCTCTTTTTTTTTTTTTTTTTTGGATGCTTTTTGTCCGGGCTTTAGGATCCTCTGGGCCTTTCTTTTATTCCCTCATGGGTCTCCTGTATCTGAGAGTTTTGGGCTTAGCTTGATTTTTCCTTTTGGGCTTCCTTCACTATGATCCTTTTTAGACCTCAACATTTAGCTCCCCGAGCTCGTGGGTTGCTTGAAGCCCACGCGTGAGTGATTTAGGTTTTCTAAGATTTTCGTAGGATCCCCTTTTTCAATTTCTACTGGGTTCCCTTCCTTTTTACTTGGGATCTCGGCCCTTTTCTACTGCTTTTGGTCACCTCCTTTTTGCGTGTTGCGTTCCTTTATAATTATTATTTTTTGCAACTTCCTCTTTGCACGGGACGTGGTAGTTAAGTATTTGAGGTAAAACTCCTCTACCCACTTTTCTCCTTTCCCGTTACTTCTCATTAATAACCACCGATTAATCTCCTCTTCAACTTAAATTTTTTTGGCAACTAGCGCGTCTTTCCATACACTGTCTTCCCCAACTGCTATTTGCGCCTTTATTGTAGCCGTTTCATCTTATCACTTTGCTTCTCTGAGTCTTTCATTTTTGGGTTTCTCTTTCTTTTTCTCTTCTTCTCTGTTACTCCGGTCTTCCCTCTTTTCGCACTTTCAATCTCTTTTCTTCTCATTGTACGTGTTGTTCCAATGGCTTCTTCTTCTTCCCGAAAGAGGAGAGAGCGTACCTCCAATCCTTTCCGAGGGCGAAGGTTCTTCTGGTTCTGCTCCGAGTGATTCTCGCGAGGTTACCGAACGTCCAGCCTTCCCTTTACGGGATCCTTGGTATTCTCTCAATTCGTTTTTCCCTCATGTATCTCATGGTGAGGCTCCTCCATCCCCTCATGCTTGGATGTTTTACGGCCAGCGGGTTTCGCCGATTCCGTCCAGGTTCCCGACCCTAGAGAGATTGTTGACCTTCAGATTAGACAAGGAATTCGAAAGGCGGTTCCTATCTTCTTTGATTTTGTCCCGGGAAAAATTCGGGGCTGGCCTATCTGGGTAGACAAGGAACTGTCGATCTCGAGTTTGTGGGTCACTTGGAGCGCGCTTTGTATCCTAAAGGCGTGGCTATTTCCGAAAACCTTGAGGGCTTTAGAGACGCCAATGGGCTCGGGGCATCCGTGCGTCGTTGGTGCCCTTCCCTTCATACTTTTTTTTCTTTTACATTGGTGAATTGACGATTACCTTGGAAGATGTGGTTAATAACTTCCTCCTCTCGGTGTTTGGTGACGAGCCCCTTTGATATCAACCTTTACGGGGAGGATCTCGTGGTGGAAGATAAATTGTTTGGTCATTTTGGTGGTCGTCTTTGCCTCTTACGGTGGTAAGCCGGCTAGAATGGGGAGATGGGTGATGACCCTCTCTCGTGAGAAAGATAAGGAAGTGAGGTGGGCCGGTTTTCTGGCTTTTTGGCTTAGCAAATTCTTGTTTAGTGAGTTTCCTAAGTACGGAGTTAAGTCTTCCTTTTTTCCGTTGGCAATCAAGTTGGCTCGAGGTACCCAATATCCTTTGGCCCCTATGTTTTTGGGTCATGTTTACTCTCAATTGGACCAGCTTCATGGAGATGAGACTGAGGGTGTTTCTTGTTATGTGATTACTTCATCTCTTCACTGTGCTATCCTTCAGATTTTCATGTGGGACCGTTCTGCGACTACTTTGGCCAAGTGCGGGAATTTGAAATTTGTGAAGGACAAATTCCAAGGATCCCCTCGACATAGTGAAGGGTCTTTGTGGCAATTCTACGATGCTTTTCCCATTATCTTTCGTTGGATTAGCTTGAAAGGCGGTGGCCTCAATCTTGTGGAATTATTTGACCAAGCGGGGAACTTACATTGGAGATCCCCTCGTGAGTTTGGCCCCGGCTTTGCGTGTGATTCTCTGTATTGTCTTCTTTTTTATCTTCTACGTAATACCTTTGACTTACGCCGTGGTGATGAGGGCGATCTAGCTTATCTTGCCTGCATTAGCCCCTCTTGGCTTCCCCGTGCCTTCTTGAGTGGCCCAAAATATACTCATTATTCAACACACCGGGTGCTCCGACAGTTTGGTTTTGATCGGGACATTCTTCCGGTTTTTAAGGACGTGGTGCCGTCCCTTCCTTCTTTGGATCCTTTCACGAGGCTGCAAGCCTTTTCTTATTGGTCACGGAGGAGCCCCCAATTTGCAATGCCTAGCTCCCAGAGAGGAGGCTTTGCTTCTAGTGACTATACCGATTATTAGAGAAGAGTACAGAAATCTTTCATTGACTATGTTGGCTCAATGCAGTTCGGGAAACCCCGAATCTTAGCATTGTTTCTGCTCCGACATCCAATAGGCGTTTATCCCTTCCTCTTTGCTGGGATTGTTTACTGCTGCTGCAAGCAAGATTGGGTTTGCAAAGTGGCATGCCTCTAGGGGAGGTTGGGTGACTTATGGACAGGATTTTCCGAGACTTGGTCAAGTTATAGTCTCATCAATTGCATTTCCTCCGGAGTGCCCATCAAGAAAGGTGCAATGGAGGCAATAGGTGCTGCCACCGATCCGAATAAAGGTAAGGATGTCGGGCCGAAGAAAATGAAAGTCATTGATGTTGATGAAAGTACAGGGGGTGTGGAGATAGGTTACGAGATAAAAAGAAGAAAAACTGGGAAATCTCAAACACACTTAGCATCTCAAGAAGGCAAGGATGTCGGGGAACCTTTGGCTTTAAGGACCCGGAAGAAGACCAAGGTAGAGTCTTCTTTTTCCCGTGTTCCTGTGGATCGCTTGATCCATGGTTCTTTAGGATCCTCTAGTTTTGTATCCCACCTCCTTTAGGACCCTGCGGGCGTACTCGTAGTAAGCAAAAGACTTCCCGAGAGAATCAGAGAGAGAGAGAGAGAAGGGCAAGACCTCTTTCCTTCTTCTCTCTTTTCATTTGTTCACCTTGTTGCACTTATTTCTATTTTGCTGACGAGTGGTGGTTTTCTTTACAGTCCAAACGCAAGTTTGATTACAAGAAGGGCAAAAGCCAATCTTCCGGTGATGACGTGGTATGTGTGCCCCCCTTTTTTTTTGTTCTGACATTGTGTTGTTAGCATTACCCCACTTGTTTTTACTTGGCACTTTTTTTTTTCCTCTTCTTCTTCCTTTAGGTGGAGGTATCTCCTCCTATGACCGGCAAGGCTCTGGGAGAGGAAACCGTCACAGCACTTTCTATTGCTTTTCCCTCTTGTGAGAGAGGAGCCCCCTACTTTGGTGGTCCAAATGAGGAAACCGAGCAACCGATGCGGGGTTCCTAGGATTCTCAAGATCCCAAAGCCTCTAGGATCCCTTCATCTCAAAGTACCCATCTTGAGCGCACTCCTAGTCCCATCAGAACTGTGTTTCCTCAAACCTTGTCATATAAAGGTGCTTTGGGAGACATTCCTTTATCCAAACAAACAAGTGAGCCTTGTTTCCTTGAAATAGCGTTATATCTCTATTTTCTTTTCTAGTTTTTTTTTTTTTTTTGAGTTCCTCCTTTTCTTTCTCCTTTTAGGTCAAACCAAAGAGAAACCCGCTCCCAGTGTTGCCTCTTCTTTAGAATCGAAAAGTTCGAGAAGGTGAGTGCGAGCTGCTCCCATTGTGTTTCCTTTTCCTTTCTTTCTTTCCCTTTGCCCTTTTTTTTTTTTTTTTTTTTATTTATTTTTTATGGCGAAGCCCCCTGCATCTATTCTTTCCTTTAGCCACTTTGCCATTGGTTCTTCACCCTTTCTTCAACTTGCCTTATGTTCTTTCCCAGAATCCTCGGGGAAGTCAGGGGATCAGGAAGAAGAGGCTCTGCCCCAAGAAGCCAAGATCTTGGTTTGTCCTTCTTTCTCCCATTTTCTTTTTTTTTTTTTTTTAAGAATAAATCTGTTCTTCCTTTTTTTTTTTTATTGCAAATAGCCGGTTTGCAAATCAAGGTCACAATTTTTATTGTCCGATATCTTGCCTTTCAAGCTATAGCTTTTAAAGGTAGTGATGAAAGTTTTAGTTCATTAAATCGTGGGAACTTTTTTAAATCATTGGGTATTGTGACTTTTTGGAATGAGAAGGTTGCTGAAATAATAGAAAAAGCTCCCAAAAATGCAACCTACACATCACCTAGGATTCAAAAGGAAATTCTACATGTTTTCTCGGCCAAAGTGAAGAAGGCCATTCGGGAAGAAATTGGTGATGCAAAGTTTTGCATAATGGTTGATAAAGCTTATGATGAGTCCATGAAAGAGCAAATGGCTGTGGTTTTTAGATATGTCGATGCAGAAGGCTTTGTGAAATAATGTTTTTTTGGGCTTATTCATGTTGTTGACACTGCGGCTTTGACTCTAAAGAATGGGATATATTCTTTGTTATCTCAACATTGTTTAGATATACAAAATATTCGAGGGCAAGGATATGATGGAGCAAGCAACATGCGAGGTATGTGGAATGGATTACAAACTTTGATTTTGAATGATTGCCCATATGCTTACTACATCATTTATTTTCCACATCGCTTACAATTGGCATTAGTAAAAGTATCAAAACAAGTTGTTCCCATTAGTCATTTTTTTCTTACATTGCTTTTTATGATCAAAATTGTTAATGCTTCATGCAAGCGCAATGAGCAATTGAAAGTTGCCAATGCTAATGAAATAGCACGTTTGATTGATCTTGAAGAGCTTGAGACTGGAAGTGGACTTAATCTAAATTAGCTTCTAGCTTATTAAGGATGTTTACTTCAATTGTTGAAATTTTGCAAAATATAATTGATGATGCAATTGATGGAGAACATCGGGCGAAGCGAGTCAGCTTATGATGGTTTAACTTCATTTGAATTTGTCTTCATCTTGCATCTTGAGAAGGAAACTATGGAGATCACTGATAAACTTTGTCAAGTTTTGCAAAGTCAATCTTAAGACATTTTAAATGCCATGTATTTAGTTTCATCTACTAAAGCACTTATCCAAAAATTTAGAGATGATGGATGGGATGGCTTACTCACCACTGTGATATCATTTTGTGAGAAGCATTGCATTGATGTCTTGGATATGAATGCTCGTTATGTTGCGAGGTGAGGTCGAGCTCGTAATCAACAAGATAACGTTACAATTGAGCATCATTATCGAGTAAATATTTTTTACGCTACAATAGATTCTCAACTACGGGAACTAAATTATTGGTTTAATGAAGATGCAATGGAGTTACTTAAGCTTAGCTCGACTTTAGAACCTCGAGAGGCATTAAAATCTTTCAGAAGTAGTGATCTTTGTTTGTTGGTAAAGAATTTCTATCCACAAGATTTCACTGATTATGACAAACAAGTGTCGGAGAAGGAGCTTTATCATTTTGAGCATAATGTAGTCCAAGATCCAGAGTTCAAAAAATTGAAAAGTTTATCTGAGTTGTCTCAATGGTTAGTGAGAACTGGAAATTGAGAACACTACAAACTTGTTTATAAAATAATGAGACTTGTGCTTACTCTTCCAGTTTCTACTGCTACTACAGAGCGAGCATTTTCAGCTATGAAAGTTGTCAAAACTAACTTTCGAAACAAAATGGAAAATGATTTTTTCATGGAATCTTTGATGTTATACATTGAAAAGGATATAGTTTCGACATTTAGTTTGGATTCAATCATAGATGATTTTGAAGATTTGAAAAAGCGTCGAGTTCCCTTTCATAGATGATTGTATAAAGAAACAATAGTGTTTCGTGTTTTTTTGTTTTTGTTAGTAGATGATTGTATATTTATATATGAAGAAACAATGATTTTTGGGTATTTGTCTTAGTTGATAATTTATTAATACTATATGGATGCGTATTTGAAATTTTTTTTTCACTTATCTCCGGCCCCCAACTTAAAATCCTAGGTCCATCCCAGGGCGGAAGCTAAAAGAGAGAGCGTTTTTTTTTCTGAAAAGTACTCAAAAATATATTCCAAGCTCATTAAAATGAATACATAGACAAAGGATAGAGCTTACATAGATTAGTAACTATAACAAACTCTTAACAAGAATATTAGCGCGTTACAGCTTTATTAACCAAATAAAATATCTAGGAAAAAGATCTAAATCTCGAAGTTCGCTGAAAAGGAACAAATAGGGCATGTTTCGAAGGAGTTTGAAGAAGAAGAGCCAAAACGGTGCTGTCTTCAACTATTAACTTAAACTCAAGCTTTTAGACCAAAAACGATGTTGTATGTTATTAAACAAAACAATCGTCACCGTTTTTGGCTAATATTACTGTTTGAATTCAAGTTACCGTTGGAACAATGCTCTTCTCTTTCCTTTTCAGTTCTTCCTCTTTCATGCCCAAGCATTCCTTTCAATTTGATGGCTTCTTTAATACAGTAAATCTCAGGCTTTAGGAGTTTAGGTATATTACTTATCACCATTACATTCATTCACCCTTAAGAAATAAGATCCTCCTTAAAGAAATTCTTTCATATATCTTTCTTATTTTCCTCATTTTTTTTTTTTTTTCATGTAAAATTGCTACGCTCTTTATTTTTATCTTTTTATTTTCTATCTTGTCATAATGTCATATCACTGAATGGGCCATTAATTTAATTGCATGCATGTTGGATATGAACATCAGACTTGATGACCTAAAGATACATTTGGTATATTGAATGAGAATTATGACAGGGATTGTAATCTTTATTATTAGAAATAAAATATGTTGTAATGTAATAACCAAACATATTCATTAGTTTGGTTGTGAGTTATAACATTATAACGAAACTTTACATTTTTTTAGGAAATTTCTTACTCATACAATTATATTTCCTTAAAAATCATTATTTTTAAATTTAAGAGAGATATGTGTTATTTTTTATGATTTTTTTTTATTTTATAATTGTTAGACGTATATGGAAAGTTTATTTACCTGAAAATATATTAATAGTTATTCCTATGGTTTCTTGTAATAGGCATTGTAATGTAATAGTTATTCCTATGGTTTAACTATTCAATAGTTTGATTATATTTTTATTACAGGGAATAATCATTCCTTATGAATAACTATTCTTTAAAATGGAGGATAATTATTCCTCTCTAAAAGGATTGTAATAGTTATTCCTTAGTAGATGTAATAATTTATAACATTAATATATTTCCAAATAAATAAACTTTCCATATCTACCTAACAATTATGGAAATAAAAAATCATCAAAAATTAACTCATCTTTCTAAAATTTAAAATATATTATTTTCTAGGAAATATATTTGTATGAATGAGATATTTCCTAAAATAGACCATAAGTTTTATTTTAATATTACAACTCATAACCAAACTAATGAATAGGTTTAGTTATTCCATTACAACACATTTTATTTCTGGTAATAAAGATTACCATTCCTGTTGTAATCCACATTCAATGTACCAAACGTACCCTAAGTTTTGAAATTATTGCATTTACTAAGGAATAGTTAATACAACCTTTTAAAGAGAAATAGTTATTCCTCATTTTGAAGAATAGCAATTCATAAGGAATGATTATTCCTTATAATAAAAATATAACCAAACTAAAGAATTACTAAACCATAAGAATAACTATTACATTGCAGCGCCTATTACAATCTATCAAACATGCCTTAAGTGTTTTGATGAGGCAGCCAAAGCATCAAATCACTGAATCAAACTTTGTGGGTGAACATTGAATCTAGTTATAAAGAAAGTGAGAAAGAGCAAGAAATCAAGTTGCATGACAAATTCATTTTGGGGTAAAAGAATAAATTGACCCACTACATGAGGAGTTGAGTGAGGAGTTCTCCTTGGTTCAGGCGCGGTATCATGGTGGAGACAATTCTGTTATGTAGTGCGTCCCTATAGTCAAGGTTGTCAAAATCGGGATCCATAGGATCGTGGGAGGTAGGTGGGATCGTGGATCATAGGATCGGATCGTGGATCATAGGATCGGATCGTGAATCGTAAGATCCTACATTATTTGAGAATAAATAAATAAACATTGGTATGTTAAATAATCATATAAATTATACATTCATTGATATAATTATCATACATCACTACATCTATTTGTAAGTATCATTTAAAGAAGTCAAAAACCTCAAAATGTGACATTCTATTGGGATATTTTTTATTTGGATCCAATCGATACTCTCTCTACATTAAAGTAGAAAAACTTGGTCTATTGGGATTTGATTTTTCATTTAAGTCCAACTGAGCTTTCTATCAAGTTAAAGAAGATTACAAGAAACCAAGATTGTTTAGGATCGTCAAAATCGTGCGATTCTACCGATCCTAAACGATCGCAAAGATCCTTGAAAGATCTAAATTGTTTTGAATAGGTAGGATCGTAAAATCGTAAAATCGTAGTATCCGGATCGGGATTTTGACAATCATGCATATAGTTCTTGCTCCATGAGTCATGGCTCATGTTTAACTAGCTATGGTTATATATATATATATATATATATATATCAGTACATTGGAGATAATAATGAGCCTGATTTGATTGGTTGGCTTGGTCTATTTCTGTGACTTGTGAGTTGTGATTGCTTGTATAATATAATCTATTAATGCTATAAATAAAAATCGAACGGCAATGGATAGAATTCTTTAAGAATTTTTTTTTTTTTTTTTTTTTTTTTTTTTTGTCAATTGGTGCCATTTGCGTACATATTTGAGAAATTATGGTAGATCAACCTGTTTGGTTGTGGTTAAAGAAGTCCTGTCTTGAGATTTCCCCACCATGTGTTATTTCAAATCATGTGGAGATTTTCCGTTTGGCAATCAAGATTGAGATTGATGGAGTCTATTGAGAGATTAGGATCCTTTATATTTACTAGAGAATTCTAACGTTGAATTTCTAAAATCATATCCATGTATTTCAATCAAGTTATTGGTTAGATTGTCAAATCATTAACATTTAAACAAATTAATATGAACTTTCCATTTTTCAAAGCTTTTTTTATTCATCCGAAAATATCAATGTAAAAAGTTTGCATTTTCAGAAAGGAGATTGTCTTATTTCAAACTATAGGAGAAATTAGTATAATATTAACCCAAAACCTTAAGGAATGTCATTGTAATTTTCCCATTGATTTAATATTGTAGATAACTTCATAGCTAACAGCATCATAAAGATTAATAAAATGACAAAGTTTGACTAACAATTTAGTTGTAACTTAAGGCTACAACTTCGTTTAATATCTTTTTATTGGATATGGATTTTGATAAATCTATTATTAGATAACATTTTTTTCTTATATCCTCTATACTTGCAAAATTTTCAAAGGATTAAAGGCCAATAACTATGTCATCAACCAATTGTTTAAATTTTAAGTTTTTGTAGTTTAAAATTATGCATAAAAAATAAATTTATGGATCATATAATAAATAACATTTGATTGCACAACATTTGACATATGTATTAAAAGCATAAATAATATGCAATTTAACAGTTAAATTTTCAAAATATATATTCATGTCAATTTTTTAAATAGAAGTTATAGAGACTACAATCAAGTTTGTAGTCAAATTTTGTCCCTAATAAAATGTAACACATTGAAGTTGATGAGTCTTTCTATTAAAAAACAAAAAAGTAGATGAGTCAACAATGGAAAGTTATTTCCTCGGTGTATCACTCACTGACCATAATCTTGATATTAGTTCAAACCATAATTCAATTTATTGCAAGATATATGTTTTTGTAACCATCAATAACATGAATATCGAATTAAAGGTCACTGACCATGTAAATTTTGTCTTGTTTTTTAATTTAGCCTCTAAAAATTTCAAAATTAATAATTAAATTTTTAAAATGATCCAAGTCCATCTCTGTTTTATTTGCAAATCATACCAAGTCTGTCTTTGATTTCGTTGTGTGGTTTGAGGACCTTTCCTCTTAAAAATATATATAATTGAATAATGATGTGTAAAATTATGAGGCACCAAAAGTTAATGTGGCATGATAATATGAGGTTAACTAAAAGTCAAAGAATTTCAATTATATATATATATATATATATATATATATATATATATATATTAGTCTTCTTTTGAGAAACAAACACGCACATAGAAAATGGATAGATAATGAAATTCTAACACAAAGACACAAGAAAGTTTAACATATAATATGATTTTTTTTTCGAACCAGGAAAAAAAAAAATTCTCTCATTGTTTTCCTATTTTTTGTCTAAATTTATAAATTTGATCATTATGGTAATTATTAATAGACATTTATTATGATTGTATTTGTATAAACTATTTTACAATATTTTTACAAAATGCTACAGGTACAAACTATTTTGTAACATTTTTACAAAATATTGATGTAGCCAACCTTTTATTGGTTTTCATCTAGGCCCACCATTAATATCACTTTTTCATTTACCAATAATTACTCATCACATCAGCAGTTTGTAAAATATTTTGTAAAATATTTTGTATCTCTAGTATTATTCTACAACTATATATTTTAGTATTAGGCATTTATTGTAATTGTGATTGTATATGGAATTATATATTTCATCATTTTTTATCAAAAAAATTTATTTCACTATTTAAAGAAAATATGTATACCAAGATTCTAATGGAGGGTTTAAATATTATGCTACATAAGGTTATATAGATAAAATAGAATTTCAATCTGACATCTTTTCTCTATAAAAAAATCCCTATGTTTTTTGTTCCATAATGATTGTTTTTTATTATCAAAGTAAAGTATCTAAAGTTAGTAAGAAAATTCAACCATGTCGGCTAAAATTATACTATTACGATGTGAATAAACATCATTCATCTACACCAATAAACCACTAACATGTTTCGCCAGTCTAACAAGATTTTGAATTATAGAATAAGTAATGCTACAACTACAAACTATCTTACAAAATTTTTACAAACTATTGATATGGCAAATTATTACTAATTCTAATGTAGGCTCACTACTAACATCACATTTTTACATAACAATAATTATTCAAAAAATGCTAAAGCCACATCAGCCGTTTTAAAAATATTGTAAAATAATTTGTATACGTAATATTACTCTTATTGAATTACTCTTAAGGCATCTATAAGGATGTTTGCATCGGGAATCAAATGACCAAAAGAAGCAAAACACTCATTCTTCCAAAAATAACTTTATTTGGTACAATCCACTTTATTATACTTCCAAAAATAACTTTATTTTCTAAACAAAAGTAATTTACTAATAATATAAAACTAAAGACACAAAGAAATTCAAAGAGAGAAATATTATATCCATAATATTTTTACAATCCATTTTCTTATTCCTCCAAAAATAACTTTATTATCTAAATGAAAGTGATCTAATAATAAGACAACCTTTTTTTTTTTTGAGAATTAACAATACGATAAAAATAAATACAAAAATAAATTCAAAAAGAGAAATGATATATCCAAAATATTTTTACAACACTGTTGCAACAAATTCTAAGTTGTAGACTTTTATTAGTAGTCAAAAAAGTAATTTTAATTGTGAATTCAAATGAAAGATTATATAAAAATCCTATACATAAAATAATAATAGATAAAAAAAAATGAAAAAACTATAAATCAATTAAAAAAAAACCCCATAAAAATTAAGATATATGTTTTATATTTAAATTTTTTCCCCTTGCTGTAAATAACTGTAGCAAAATTAAAGGTGTATAGGATTTTTTTGAGGATAAATATTAGCTTATAGAAATGAAATATAAATGATAGTATATTATAAAAGAGGAATTAGTTAGATATGCACTGGGCTCCCTCTCAAAAAAAAAAAAAAAAAAAAAAAAAAAAAAAGAAGAAGAAGAAGAAGATATGCATTGGGCTTCTGCTGGAAAGTCCTCTACTATTGGAGCCCAATAACTCGAACTAAAAAGTTAAAGAGAGAGAAACAAAGACCCTTTTTTTTTTTTTTTTTTTTTGGGTGGAAAAGAAACAAAGACCTTGATACTTTGATTGATTGAACACTTTAAAAACCCAAAACTCTCACGTTGTAAACGCTGTCTGTCTCCTCAAAGCTCTTTCCGATTTCTGCAGCAATTAATTTGTCCAATACTTTTGAGGTAACAAAAGACAAAAAAAAAAAAAAAAATTCATTTTTGTTTTCCGTGCTTTCTGTTTTCTGTGTTTTCTATGTGTTTCTCAATTTGGGCATAGTTGCTTTGGTGTGTATTAGGGTTTAGAATGAATCGGTAACAGTTACAGAAGCCCTAGAGAAAATCGCAGTGTGTCCCAACTGATTTTCACTTTTTTTTTTATTCCTTAATTTTAGAATAAATAAATATTTACTCAAGCAAGTAAGTTAAGATTCTTTCTTTGAAGTTGCTTTTGGTTTTTATTTTTAATTTTTTATACTTTTCTTTTCCTGCACTTTCTCAGCAACCAAACAGGTAATTTTGTGTTAAAATTGGTTTCTTGCAATTTATTTCATCTGGGTTATTTTTGTTGGGTGGGATTAATAGTATGCAAATAGTTTTTTTTAGCTTAAATTAAAGAAACGTAAGCTTTATTGTTTCAGCATCCAAGCAGAGCTTTATTTGATTGTTTTTTTATGGGTCATTGAATGGATTTTGATATTGGAACATTTTGCATTGAAAAATAGTCATTGATAATCAATATGACTTTGTCAGGGCTTTGGAGGAGGGAAGCAATGCCGAAGGGTTCTAAGAGCAAGTGTGGGTCGGCATCGCACCAGCTCTTGAAGGAGAAGGCGAAGAACAGGGTGAATGATCTTGAAGGGATGTTCACTGACCTCCAATCTGCAAGGAAGGAGCGGCGATCTAATGACATTGCGGTTTTGGAGGAGCGAGTACATCAGATGTTGCGAGAGTGGAAATCCGAGCTCAATGATCCGTCCCCGGCTTCCTCTTTAGTTGTATGTAGCTTTTATCCTTTGGTAGAACTTGAATTTAGCATCGTCTTTGTGTGAAAAGGTTGTTATTGGTATATAAGTTTTTGTATGTGTATTGTCTAGAGTGGTAGTCTTGGATCATTTTCAGAGGAATTAGAACAGCTATTGCAACAGTGGGGTGAGGAAGATGATGCAACTAGTCCATTAAAAGAACTGGCACCATTGAAACGTGAAGTTGATCTTCAAAACTTTCATGACAGCGATTTAACAGCATTTCCAGAGGTTAGTTCTTTTTTTTTTTTTTTTTGGAGTGAATTTGGAGTTCAGAGTGATATTTAAGTGATTGTGCAAGCAAATTCTTTGACTAATTATCCATGAACACAGCACTTCACCATCGTCTTGCTGAGGAAATTGCAGAAAAAGAAATTTGGACTTTGAATGTTAGATTTATGTCATTTTGATGTTCAAAATAATATCCTCAGTTCAACAAGACCTTTTAATTTCTTTTCATGCTCATTTTTTGGTTTGCCGACTCTTTTTATTGGTAAGTTACACAAGCACTCTATTGTGTCTTGAACCCATGACCTCACCCTCCACCTAGAGGTTATGTGGGGAGGAGGTGCCAGTTGAGCTAGACCTAGAACTTATAATACTTCGCTAATTACAAAACATATTTCGGGAATATTAGCAATTTGAATAATGGTAATATGAGAATCCCAACAAGTGGGAATGTTGGAGGTTTTATCTTATTTTTTATAAAATGACACTCATACATGTATATATAATGCACATGGGTTATTTTATTAATATTCAAGATAAAAGCTGTAATACTTTATGGGAATGTTTTGATCTAATTGTAACAAATATATGAATGTTATATTCCCAGGAAATTGGAAGGAATACGACTAATAAATCCAATGCGAGAATCCTATGTTCTAAGGAATATGCTTTCAAGAATTTATGATTAAGGTTTTGTTGCAACATAACCCCCACAAGGAAGCCTCTTGAAGGATTTCCCCCTTATCATCATCTCGTTTCTTATGTTCTGATCTCTCTCTTTCTAGGCATAAGACTTGCTGCCTTTCTTTCCCTTTGCAGGCCTTATCTTACTGTTTACTTGTGTTGTAAATGATGACTTTTACTACCTCTATGGTGTCAAGTCATATAGCTTAGTCCGCACAACCCTTTGATTGAGATTCATGATACTCAAAGGCACTTTCTATGCAGTTCAGTTCTAGATTTACTATTCTTATTAATGATGTGCGTACATTAATTATTAATTTAATGCAAAAATTGCTCAAGGGTTGGACTGTATCTAAACCACCCCTCCCAAGACCTCATTTAGAGAATGTTTAGAACGCAAGGACATGGGGGGGGTATAGTATATTCCACCTAAGTCAAAGGTTTGCACTACTTTAATATATTCATTTACTTGTGTTTCAATTCTTGAGAGCTTTTATTGGTTTCCATTTTTATTCATTTGTTAGTCTTTCAGCATATAAAGGGTATAATACTTAGACATGATAGATAACTGATGAGCTGAACACTTGGTCTTTGCCAGGATTGTTTTATTAATGAACAGCCCAAAGAAGATGGTTTTCAAGGTTTTGATCAATGCAAAGCCTCTGTTTCAAGTGTGCACAACAAGGTTGTTAATAACTCACAGTTTACAAATCAGTTGGATAGTCATCAGTTCAATATACTGCAGGACTTTGAGCAGATCACAGGGGTTAATACCTCAAATTTGAGTACTCAGTTGGAATGTCATCAGTTTGATTTACATCAAGACTTTGATTATGGGCTTCTCATTGGAGCCAATGACACTGAACAGTGTGAACAGGATACTATGCCCAACATTATGCCAAATATCTGCCCTCCAGCATCTGCTTTCTTGGGACCAAAATGTGCTCTATGGGATTGTTTCAGGCCTGCTCAAGGATCTACATTGTGCCAAGACTATTGCAGTAGTGGTCATGCTGTTCTAGCATTAAATGAGGGTCTCCCTGGCATGACTCCAATTTTGCGACCTGGAGGCATTAGTTTGAAGGATGGTCCATTATTTTCTGCTCTTAGTGCTAAGACACATGGAAAGGAAGTGGGCATCCCTAAATGTGAAGGTGCTGCTAATACAAAATCTCCATGGAATGCTCCAGGTAAACCTATGTAGTTCCACTCTGTTCATTCATTTTATGTCTTCTTTTGGGCTTATCTTATTTACATACCAGTTGTTATCTTGCATATCCATTTTGCTGTATGCTTTACTTATATTGAGATATGGCAGATGTAATGTGATGTGGTTCAGTTTCATTTGAGGAAGTTAATCTTTGCATGCTTAATTACATTGCATTTGGGTGATTCAGTATGACAGTAATGTTCTTTTAGTTTTACTAACTTGCTGTCTTTTATGTTGTAGAGCTATTCGATCTTGCTTTCCTTGAGGGTGAAACAATTAGGGAGTGGCTCTTTTTTGACAAGTCTAGAAGGGCATTTGAGAGTGGAAATAGAAAGCAGAGGTCATTGCCAGACTATAATGGACGTGGTTGGCATGAATCAAGGAAGCAGGTGATGAAGGAATATGGCGGGCAGAAGAGGTCCTATTACATGGATCCACAGCCTCTTAACTGTCGTGAATGGCATTTATATGAATATGAGATCAGCAACCATGATGCTTGTGCATTATATAGATTGGAACTCAAGCATGTTGATGAAAAGAAGAGTCCTAAAGGAAAATTGACGAACGATTCGCTTGCTGATCTGCAGAAGAAGATGGGAAGGCTCACTGCTGAAGGTTCTCCAGATAATGGACACCCCATTAAGAGCAGGACAAAGGTTAATAAAAGGCCTGTTGCGGGAAATGCTAATTTTGCTCAAAATCAGACCACCTTGAACTCCGAGTCACTGACTGATGGTTTAAGTGCTCCATGAAATAATCCATGACTGCTATGGTACATATTTGAGGAGTCTTGCCTGCATATGGAAACTAGTACATAAGATAGACGAGGTTGTATCAGCTTTTCACTGTAGAAACTGGTGGAATTTCTGAACTGTGCTGACATATAAATGATAGTTTGTTTCTGGTGATCAACCGCGTGAGCCCCACTTTTGTTACCAGGGGACAATTCTGCTTGCTATATTACCTGTCTAGAGGTTCGTTTTGGATTTCCCTTTTTAAGCTGGTGGGTATACTATAATTTCTGATTGACAGTTAACATATAGTCCTATAGGCTTCTTCTACTTCCTATGAGTTTCTAAACCATGGGGTTGGTGCTAGTGAAGATTGCTAGAATTGTATAGGGGAAGGGAAATTGTTTCTGTAGTTGCCTCCTCCCTGCATCTCGCTGGTCCATTTTGTAGGTGATGGGACACAAAATATTTAAGAGTATGTTCAGAAAATTTATTTTGCTGGCTGTACCATCTATGGGAGTCATACATGTATGCAAATCTTCTCTCTTGTTGAATGATGTCTTGAATTGAACATTTCTTGTTCCAATTTTCTCTGGTGGCATCTTTGTTACATTACTGATATCATTTATGTTGAGTCAATATATTGTGTGCTTTGTTTTCTGGATTCATTATGAGTTCCATCGGTGAATTAAATGTATTTAATCCTGTTTCAAGAAGGGATTGAATACAATATTTTGTTTCACTTGGGAGTGACACTCATGAGTCATGTATCTATAATGAGTTGCCTTTTATTCTGGAACTCACATGTAATTGTTACGTTAGAGCAACCAAGTCTACACCGCAGAGCTTGTCATCCCTTTTTAATATTGGCCTCCTAAATATCTTTAAATATCTCCATGAAAACCTAGTGATGTTCATTGTTGTTGTAGTATTGCAGTGTAAAACTTAAAAGGTGATGCAGTAGATTTATGAATGTAGCAGGGATTGCTAACTTCATTGAGATTTCCATTGGAAAAATGTGAACTAAATTGATTGTTTGCTTCATCCCCTCGCCCCATTCTTTTTTCTCCTCTTCTCATCATTGTCATACATCTCAACTTGATCACATTCATATATGTATGAATTAATTAAGCACATATTCAAATTTTGCTACTAATTGATTTCCTAGATAAGTGAATTTTGAAAATTATATGACTGCTATGCTGGACCATGACAATTGGCCAAGGTTGAGTGACCTTAGTAGATTCATTACAATTTACAATCACAGTGACAGTTTTCACAAGACAAGGTTTCTTCTCTTAAGGACAAAAGGGGTTCAAGTGACCCCAAAAGGTTTTAACAGCAACAACAATATTGAGTCTTTTACGTCATTAAAGCAGCAGATAGTTGCACCTGCACAACAAAGCACTGGTCTCTACGGATAGAAACACGAACCTTTCAAATGCCAAACAAGAAGTTGTCCATGATTTAATTGCACAACAGAGAACCACGCTATTCTGAGTTGTCGATAATTTTGTGACAAGAATAGCTATACCTGGCAACAAACTCATAAATTATCCAACCAAATCTTGAAGATTCTAACAGAAATCGTCAATACAAGATGGCTCTGAATCTTCGCTGCTCAAGAGGTCTCTGAGTCTGGCATGATTGGCTTTGACCTCCCTCCCAACCTCACTCTCAACCTCCATCACTATACTCAATCGTTACATACGTTTCCTTTGTGAACAAACCATCTTCTCCTTTCTCAATTTCCACCCCCAACCTTCAACTTTTACATAGAGAATGAAGTATCATGATTTATGTATAAAAGCAGAAAAATAGATAAAATTTTATTTAAATCGGTTTTTATTTTATCTTGAGTATAGTAATAAATGGTGAAGGAAAGTTAAAATATTTTCAAATTTGATTTTGGTGTTGAGAGAGATTATTTGGTGTGTGGCCATGTGAAAAGGTAGATGACTAATGTTGACAATGTACCATATGAGAAAGAGACATAAAATAAAAAATAAAAAATTTGAAATCAAATCGTTATGGGAAATTGATCATTAATGATAATTTGGTACACTTAATTTTTTTTTTATATAATTTACGATTTCAAATGAATTGGATTTTTATTATCTCATAATTTTTGGGACATCCTTGAGAGGAGGGAGCTCATCTTTTGTTTTTTTGGTTTTTAAAAAAATAATGATTAGTTTGAAATTTTTTACCAGCATAAGTGGTCTTGCCCAAGGGTCACCGAGAGAGAGAGAGAGAGAGAGAGAGAGAGAGAGAGAGAGAGAGAGAGAGAGAGAGAGAGAGAGAGAGAGAGAGAGAGAGAGATGGCCCATGAACGACTCAATACACCCAAGGCTTTTGTGTAACAGCTTTTGTGTAAAAAATTCTAATTTGGAAAAGTCCTCAAATCAACTCTCTCTCTCTCTCTCTCTCTCTCTCTCTCTCTCTCTCTCTTATTTTTGATAAGCTTTTTTAATCAAGTCCAGAAAAACGCACAATAATTTCTATCATATCCACTGAATTTCCCATAAAATGATATTTTGTTTCAAGTCTATATCTCAACCTTTCACAACACATGTGATTCACACATTTGTAAGTCCCACGTGTTGTGAGGTGTTAGATATACACCCGAAACATGATATACCCATTCCAAAACCACCTCTATTTACCTGGAAAAATCCATTGGTATAATTCAATAGTTAGCTAGAACTTGGGAGTAGGTTTCCATATGTAATCGAAAAATTATCTAGCTTTTCTCTTTTTTCCCTAATAATAGTAATAGTTACACATTGTATGTATGGAACATACGATACTATGTCAACTAAAATTATGAAATCGTATTTGTAAAGCACAATTGGAATTAAAATTGCGAAATCGAGTTTTGAAAACATATATCATATATGAACCCTCCAAATACCACGCAACACGTTATTCATGATCCAACATCTTGATAAAGAACCATGTTATTTTAGGGTTAACAAACTTTTACGACAAGAATAGCCATACTTGGCTAGAAACTCATAAATTATCCAACCAAATCTTTAAGATTCTGAGAGAAACCATCAATATAAGATGACTCTAAATCTTCACTGCTCAAGAGCTCTTGGAGTTTGGCATGATTGGCTCTGACCTCCCTCCCTACCTCACTGTCAACCTCCATCACAATCTTCACTGCCTTACAGACGCTTTCTTTTGTGAACAAACCATCTTCTTCACCTTTCTCAACTTCCACTCCAACCTTCAAAATGTTGCTCATCATCCTTGCATTGAAAAACTGGTCACATATATGCGGTAACAATACCAGCTGACACTTGTTCATCAAAGCTTCGAATAAAGAACCTAACCCACAGTGTGTGATGAAACACCCTATTGATGGGTGCTCTAAAATCTGTAGTTGTTGAACCCATCCACCATGTACTATTCCTCTTCCTTGAACCCTATCTTCAAACCCTTCCGGAAATGCTTCTTCAATAGACTCAGCCCCGCGTGGCGGTTTAAGTGCTGCGAGAAATGGCCAGCCCGAAAGTTCCAACCCCAACACCAATTCCTGGAATTGATCTTTGTTTAAGAAGCACTCACTTCCAAATGCACAGTATATTACTGATCCGGCCTCAAATCTTCCTAGCCACTCAATCCATTTTTCTTCTAAACTAGTAGAAGTAGCTGACTTCGGTATGACTGGTCCTGCAAGAAATACAGGCTTCCCAAAATGGCTTTCAAGATTGTCAATATAAGGTCCCTCAATTTCTCTACATGTCCTGAATCCTAGTGCGTCACATTGACTTACGCTTGCGAACAGGCGATCAGCTAAAAGGACATCGCTACCGAAGTTCAGAGTCTTTAATGCAGCCAAGGCTCGTTCTTCATGGACATGGAGTTTGATGGATGATGAAGACAATACTGGAAAACTAGACCCAGGCTGCTGCATATTGTCAACATGTGCAGTACTGGAACAATATACTGTAAGTGGAGAGACAATGGCGTAGAGAATTGACCTGATACCTAGGCTGCGGACCAATTTTGGTATCCAATGGGCAAAATCAAAGAAGACAATGTCCGGTTTAAGTTCACGAAGAAGAAGCTCAATATGACTCTGAGATCGATCCATGGCAGTCATAATGAGTGGTTGCAAATGGACAGGCACATCGGAAGTGGTCTCAGCACCAAGAGGGAGACCATCTACATGGGGAACAATTATGGGGACAAAGGTGATGAGATCCGGGTAGAGGTTGAGAGTCTGTAATTTTGATTGTGTTTTGGTGGGAATCAGGAAGGAGATTCTATGGCCTTTCTGGGCTAGTTTGTTTGAAAGGTGGAGATACGAGGTAAGGTGACCAAGAGCAAACCAGGGTACATTAACAAGTGCAATGATGTAGCACCCATGTCTTTCTAATTCTCTGAGTCAATTAATCCGGGCTGCAGGAGCTGAAGCTAAAATAACTAGCAACAACAAAAACAAAACTGTAGAGAAAAATAATTAGCATATGGTAGGAGAAGTAATGAGTGAGAAGTCAAGGGAATACTACGTAACGGTAAGTTAAGATTCAGCAAAAAAGAACAACAATAATAATATTAATACGACAATGGTCACAAACTTGCTAGATGCACATTTACAGTATACATACAGCCACGTGAGCTGAAATCATATTTTGAGAAAAAGATTTCAATTAAAATTGTAAATGAATAACAAATCATATTTTGAAAACATGATTTCAATTGAAATTGTAAAATCGTGTCACTTACGTGTGGTGTGGGAGTTGGAAATGGAAAAGTGGGTTAACAGGAAGGTTTAGAGTTCACAAAGATCCAAACTTGTTTGTTTATTCACCAAAGAATCATATTATTTTATGACAATTCCCTGGTCATCCCCTTTTCATTTTGGTGGTTAGATCACAGATCTCAAACTAACTGCCTAATTCCCTGTTCATCCCCTTTTCATTTTGGTTGTTAGATCACAGTTCTCAAACCATTGTCTAACTGAAGCTATTAATAAGAAAAACAATAATTATAATATTCTTCTTCTGCAAGAAAATATAGTATGATTTTGCATTTCCAGTAAGTTCCTTTCCAGAAAAAGTTAATCTTTTCCATCCCCCTCTAGAGCAGTATGTTAATACTTGCCTCTTTTCTTTTTCTTTTTCTTTTTTTTTTTGAGTAAAAAGTAATACTTATTAGAACATACACGAAAATAATAATAAGTGTTTTAAACTGGGTTTATAATACATTACACAACCAAGAGTACAACTATAAAAATGTTAATACTTGCCTTGGTTTGTCATTCCTAGACCAGTTTTCTAATCAGCTTGTCCTAAAGGCTCAAAAAATAAAATTTAGTTTTTTTTTTTTTATAGGAAAATTTTAGTTAGTATTTGATTATAAGGTTGTCTCTCGTGTTTTTCATGACAGGTTATTTGATTTTTTTGGGTCCTTTGTCGTTGAACTAGAGCTTTTATATATGAATTATTGTTGTCATGTAGACTTGTAATAACTTAATATTTATGATAGGAATACCTTCTTTTTTTTAATAATGTCCTCTCCCATTTGCTTCTTATCCATTATGAATGGATTTTTATTTATTTTTTATAATACAATAGTCACAACGGGTGGAAGAATTTGAATTCTGAATATCAAGGACACTTTGCATGACAATAAATAATGATGGAGAGAGAAATTTTCACATAAAATAACTACGGATAACTTTTCTTTAAAAATAATTAGATAAAATAATATCAAGGTATTTGTTCTAATTGCTAGCGACAATTCTATATGTATAAAAACAATTTTTTGAAAGCTTTATTCTTCCTTATTTAAGTTCGTTAATGCATTCTTGAGAAAAACTTCTTTATGAAACCAGTTTTATCATTTTAATTGTTCAAGTTACACCAATTTGTTAAGTTATAGTTTCTTATGTGGGACAACCTTACATGGTTTACGATTTTGAATTTGATTCTATCTTTCGTCAGGCAAAAGCATGGATTCCAACTTTTTATAAGGTTTGAATGTTGATAGCTGCTAGCCTATGTAGAATTTTAAGTTATTTTGACTTCATCAATTGAGGGCAAGAGAGCTTGAGGGAGAAAGAGAGATTCTAAAAGATGAAAAAGAATTTTTTTTTTTTTTTTTTAAACTCGCTAAAAGGTCATATCATCTATATCTATATTAAATCTAAAAACTGAAGCGTAGCATTTATTGTTGCTACACTCTCATTGAGCCACATCAACAGTCACATCATCGGCCACATCATCCATCCATTTCCAACATTCTCTTTTTTTTTTGGAAAAAATCCAAAACTGACTCTTTAACTTTTAGCTTTTATCATTTTAGTCCTTTAACTTTCAATTCTGTCATTTTAATCCTCTAAGTTTCAATTTTTGTCAAGCAAGAGAAACTCCAAATTTCTGTTATATGAAGTAAAAATTAGGACAAAATTTAGTTATAAAATTGGTTATAACCTAAGGCTATAATCTTACTCAATATCATTCACATTACTACATATTTTGAAAATCTAACTGTTGAATTGTATGTTCTTTATGTTCTTAATACACATATCAAATTTTGTGCCAATTTGATATTATTTATTATATAATCTATAAGCTTACATTTTATGCATAATTTTAAACTACAAAAACTTGCAATTTAAACTATTTATTGATGACATAGTTATTGATTTTTAATTTTATAGAAATTTTGCAAGCATTAAGGATATAAGAAAAAAAAATGCAATCCAACAAAGGATTTGTCAAAATTCACCTCTAATAAAAAGAGATTGAGTAAAATTGTAACCTTAAACTACAATCAATTTTGTAGTTAAATTTTGTCCTAAAAATTATACCAAAACCACAAAACTGATAAGTTGAAATTCAAAACCTAGAAACTTATAGATATTAACTAAAATTAAGATGTAGTAAAGAAACTATTAAACATACAGTAAACATATCACAAAAGGAACAATGTTGTGGAACACAAAAATGTCTGCTCTATTTTCAAAAAATACACCAAAAAATTTGGAACCCAACCATAATGTCAATAATGTTTAGAAGAGATGGTAAATTATAAACAAAAACCACATATATATGAAGTATAACACATCTCTATTTCTTTTAAAGGAAACAGTTTGGATACAACACCCATTAAAAAAATAACACATTTATATATTTTGATAATTGAATTGTGGATTGTATATTTTTATATTCTTAACACGCATGTCAAATTTCATGTTAATCAAATATTATTTTCTATTTGATCTATAAACTAATTTTTTATGCATAATTTTAGACAACAGAAACTTGAAATTTAAATATTTGATGGATTACATAGCTATTGATCTTTGATCTTATATGAAAACTTTGCAAACATGGAGGATGTAAAAAGAAAATGTTATCCAATAGTGGATTTGTCAAAATTCACATCCAATAAAATGATATTAAGGAGAGTTGTAGTCATTGACTACAACCAAGTTTGTATAATCAAACTTTGCAGTACAATGCAAAGTGCACAAGCTAACAAGCAAGAAAAACATAACTCATAGCATAAGTGAAGAAAACCTGAAATATGATCTTGAGATGTCTATCAGTTAATTTAACACAAGAAAACATAAAATGAGAATAACAAAAACAAAAGACAATGAACATGTATGAATATAATGTATAAACAAATTATTAGTTGGACTATTGATGAGATAAAATCGTTACCTTTGAGGCTTGAGAGAGGCACTACTACTTGCCTCCGTTGTGCAGAGAGTCCATTTATAATTGAATACGATTCATTGTGAAGCTGAAGCAAGGCAATTTTTAAGCGTTTGTTTAAGTGTTTAACTAAAAGTTCAACGCATGCTCACTTTTCCTGCTCCATTCTATATTTCATTAATAAAAATTTGTCACGTATTCACCTAATTAATTAAATATTACTATTAATTAATAACTGTAGTATTAATAAGTCAATAATGATAGTATTTAATTAATTAGATGAACACGTGGCAAGTTTTTATTGGTGGAGTATAGAGTGGAGCAGAAAAAGTGAGACAGAAGATTTGGACTCAACCACATGACACAAACATGCACAGCTAAAAGCAACTTATTACACACGCAGCTAAAAGCAACTTATTAGTTCTATATAAAAGCAATTTTTTAAAAGATTTATTTTTCCTTATTTAAATTCTTTAATGCATTATTCTTGAGAAAAACTTCTTTATGAAACCGTTTTTATCATGTTAATTTTTGGCGAAACTACAATGTTAGTTTCTCAAGTTTACCCTGTGACCACAATTGGTTCCTCAAGTTTCAAGTTGGCACAATTGGTCTCTCAAATTTAAAAAATGAATTGTGTTAGTTCGTATACTAACTGCTGTTAGTGGTGTTACTTACGTGGCTAACGGAACAATAACTTAGCCTTTTTTTTTAATAACGTGACATTTTTAATTAAAAAATTACAATAATTAGTATAAACAAAGGCCATCCAAGATCACCCAAACGAAGAGGCAAAAAATTAGATTGTATATTTGTATGCTGCCTAACTAATTCTGACACATTCATAATTTTAAAATAAAAAATTGATATTTCATTTAGATGCAAGACCAACTAAACACAATCAAAAGTTTGACTTCATTCTTGAACTCTCACTCAGTCTTTAATTAGTTCCTCTTCTCATCAAAGTTGCATCTCTCGGTCATCGATGATGGGAGTCAAATCAAAAGGTGGAGCTAGAACTTGTTAAAATTGCAATCCAAAGGCTTGTTGAAGAGAGGAAAATCAAAGAAACCTCCAAGATCTTGATTGCCTCGTCCAAGACGATGTCGTTGATGACCAGCTTCTCCTCTCCAATTTGCTCTCTCAAGTTTTATTTGATTACTTCTTAAAATCTATAAGATGGGTTGCATAGCCACGAAGAGAGGAAAATGGCAATACCTGAGATGGGTTGGCTGAAGAGGAGAAGGGAGGTGGAGGGTAGTGGCTGGCCGAAGAGGAGAACGGAGGGTAGCTTCTCCTCTCTCTCCTACCCGTTTCAGATTGTGGACTCGGGAGATTTGATTTAGTTGATTCGGGTTACTAGTTTGATTCGTGAGGGTTCTTATGTGTAAATTCAATTTTGTAATTTTTAACCAAAAAAAATGCCACATCATTAAATAAAAAATAAATAAAAACTAAGTCATTATTCCGTTAGCCATATAAGCAACACCACTAACAAAAGTTAAAAGAATGACTTAAATCACTCATTATGAAAACTTGAGGGACCAATTGTGATCAGTTGAAACTAGAAGAACCAATTATGCACATAGGGTTAACTTGAGGGACCAATAATGTAGTTTCGCCTTAATTTTTCAAGTTCAACCAATTTTGTTAAGTTATAGTTTCTTATGTGGGACAATCTTACATGGTTTATGATTTTCAATTTGATTCTATCTTGCAACAAGCAAAAGCATGGATTCCAACTTTTTTTAGGGTTTGAATGTTGATAGCCTATGACCACCGCCCATGTTAGGCGAGTTGGTACTTCCCCAAGCTTTAGAGGCTTGAGGGATTCATAGACCCAAGTTCAAATGGTCCTAGGGTGGGGAGGGGTGGGGTTATACTATTGATTGTCAAAAAAAAAGGAAAAAAAAAAAATGTTGATAGCCTATGTAGAATTTTAAGTGATTTTGACTTCATCAATTTAGGGCAATAGAGCTTATGGGAGAAAGAGAGATTCCAAAAGTTGATAAATAAATTTCCAAAAAAATATAACCCACTAAAAGGCCTTATCATTCTAAATTTAAAGTTGGGTGTAAAAGGCCATATCAATCGTTTAGGTAAATGTGAATTATCAACCATGATTGATCTTTTGATTTTTTTTAGGTAGCTCTTATCTTATCAAAGTTATGTTAGGTGTACACATGTGAGTAAAGTCTCACATTGAATAATAATGAGAAGAATGAGTAGTTAATATAACATAATTGAGTACATACCCATTGGGCTTAGGCCTTTTTGGATTAAAGTGAATCTCTATATGTTATATTAATTACTCAAAAAAACTCCCTAGGTGCTTATCTCCCCCAACAAGTTATTACATATGTCTACTATCTTCTCAAAAAAAAAAAAACGTGTCTACCGAATTTTGGTCACATTAAGAATGTTAGTTTTCTAAGGAGGACTTCTATATAGAATGAGGCCTCTATTCTACTAATAATGGGACAAATCTTGAAGTCTGGTTAAAGACTTTAAGCAAGTCATTAGAGACTTCCTTAATTGATTTCAGCTCTCTTTCATTTAATATTCATGTCTCTTACTCCTTTATTTTAGTGTCACATTATATATGTGTTTTAGGCTGTATATCAATTGCATTAGAAGAAACCATTGTTATGGTAGAAGAAATGTCTAATTTGAGAAAACTCAAAAGTTAAAATTTTCAAATGGTCAATTTCTTTGGTAACTAAAACTTCAAAAGATAAAATTACAAATATAAATTTTAATATCTAATGGAATTTGGTAGTTTTTCAACCTTCTTTTAATAAGATTAGGGCCTCCCTCTCTTTGTCCCAGTATGGCTCTCTCCCACTCCAAGCCTTGATCTGAGGACTTTTAGTGTTTAACCGTAGAAACTAATGGAATTTGAATGCTCAAAAATGTGTGAAAACACAAGAGCTTTTTAGACCCCCAAATTAAAGTTACGGCTCGATTGATTTTACTCTAACTTAATATTAAGTGCGGAATAGAGTAAATGCAGCAGATAAACAAACAAGCTACTCTAACCCATAAACATTATAACACAGCAGTAAAATGGAAGTTAAAAGAGTATGGAAGAAGAATGCAAACACAAGATAACACACCGATGTGTTATCGAAGAGGAAACCAAAGAACTCGGCAAAAAACCTCTCCGCCGCCCTCCAAACGGTAATCGATCCACTAGAAAATCAGTTCGGATACATGAGTTAGCAAGAAACCCTCTAAGCCTAATCTACCTAATGTACCTATGCCCTCCAAGCTCCTACTCCAATAAGGCTTCTCGGAACCGTGTCTTGTCTAACTCTCCGAATCCCGCAACAAGCTCCATATTGCATCTGCCACCCTTAACTTCTTCCAATGCTTCCCAACAGCACCAAAACCTCACCGAACACTCTGAAAGGGTGTGGTAAGTGTTTGGGCTATCAACCTCTCAATAGTATGGAAATAGAGAGGTAGGAGTTGAGGAAAATCCAGAAGTAATTATGTAGAGAAATGTGGGTATAACAATCTCTAACTCTTAAAGTTTGTAGCTAGGGTTTTCTCTTTGAAGCACTCCTCAACTTTTGTGGGTAATGTGGGTGCAGAAAGTGTGTATCAGATAACACAGTCTGACAAAACAGAATGTTTCATGAGTGTCTCGCGGGAAGGCTTACCCACGAGATACTCACGAAACACAGCTGTCTCCATCTGTCCTGACTCTTCGCATTCCAGTCATGTACAAGGCACATGCATCATTTCGTGGGATGCTTAGTCGCAAGCTACCCACGAAAACTCTTCTGTCTTCAATAGCTTGATTCTTCACACTCTCTCTCTCTCTATCACACAACCTTTACACTTAAATCCCACAATAAATACAGGGTACAAAAGATTGAATAAAATTACAATCAAATTTGGCACGGAATTAAAGCCAAAAGAACATATAGTTGTAAATTACAACTTTACAGAATTGCTTAAGTGCACTGATATATATATTAGTTAAAATCAAGAGTGTGTGTACGGTGTGTGTAAGAGTTATTTCCCTTTCATTTGTGATCAATCACACAAGCCCCAATTTTGTGGGCATTCTGTAATTTCGGATTGACCATTAACATAAAGTCCTATAGGCTGCCTCTACTTCTTTGAGTTTCTGAACCATGGGGTTGGTGCTAATGATGATTGCTAGAATTCTATAGGGAAACGTAAATGTTTTCTGTAGTCATTTCCTACCTGCATCTTGCTGGTTCATTTTGTAGGTGATGGGACACAAAAGATTTAACAAGATGTTTAGACAATTTATTTTGCTTTGGTTGTATCATCTGTGGGAGTAATACATGTATGCAAATCTTCTTTCTTGAAGAATGCTGACTTAAATTGAACATTTCTTGTTCTTGCATCTTTGTTACTTACATTACTAAATTGAACATTTTCGTTTGAGATTTCCATTGTAAAGATGTGAACTAAATTGATTGTTTGTTTCATCCTCTCTCCCCATTCCATCAACGTCACACATCTCAACTTGATCACATTCATGTATACCTCAATTAGTTAAGCACATATTCAAAATTTGCAACTATTTCATTCCTAGCTAAGTGAATTTTGAAAATTAGATGATATATAGCTATGTTGGACCATGACAATTGATCAAGGATGAGTGACCTTAATAGATTCATTACAATTTACAATTACAGTGACAGTTTTCACAAGATAAGGTTTCTTATTTCACCCAAAAAAAAAAAAAAAAAAAAAAGGAGGGGGTTGGGGGCAAGAGACCCCAAAAGGGCTCCTGCAGCAACAATAATATTGAAAACGTCATATAAGGTGCAAAGCACAGTTATCTTAGGATAGAAACATGAACCCTCCAAATACCACACAACACATTGTTCATGATTAAATTGCATGATAGAGAACCACACTATTCTAAGTCATCAATAATTTTGTGACAAGAATAGCCATACCTAACTACAAACTCATAAATTATCCAACCAAATCTTGAAGATTCTGACAGAAACTGTCAATATAAGATGACTCTAAATATTCACTGCTCAAGAGGTCTCTGAGTTTGGCATGATTGGCTTTGACCTCCCTCCCAACCTCGCTGTCATCCTCCATCACAGTCCTCACCGCCTTACATACGCTTTCCTTAGTGAACAAACCATCTTCTTCTCTGGTGCGGACACGAGGTACAAGCCCCCAATTACACACACGTATAGGAGGAAGAGCAAAAAGAAGACGGCCCAACTTGTGGCCTTATGGATGGAGCATACTAGTTATTGGGCTTGAAATTAAGCAAGCCCGAACATTTAATGATTAGGGTTTCTTTAGGGTTTTTATTGTTGGCTATTTAAACAATTTTTCAGATTATTGTAAGACAGTTTTGAGAATTATTAAAAATAAACGTGTGTTTTCTTTCACTGGTGCCGACTCGAGTTTGCTTGGTGCTGATTCCAAGCAGCCCTTAGGTGCTGACTCCTAGGGTTTATCTTTTGTTCTATTGTTAGTGTGGTTGTCCTACGTCGGTTTTGGTATCAGAGCAAACTTCCAGTCCATACAACACAAACGTAGACAACCAATAGAAAGCAAAACCATCAAAAGAGCATGCCAGCCAAATATGTCGAGACCTTTCAAGTATTTGCCCCATGAAATCTTGAACAAGCCCAAACCAGTCCCCAGCGATCCGTGTATACCCCGCAGACCCACATGAGTTTTCATCCCCAAGCCATCGAGAGAAGCTGACGCCTCCCAAGCCGGTGACCACCATCCGTGCCCGCCTCGACCACGTAACCCACACCCCACAAACCCAAAAAAAAAAAAAAAAAAAAAAAAAAAAAAAAGAGAAGAAGGTGACCCACGTAAGCCCATCAACCACCAGCCGTCGGTACCCAGAAATTAACCCTCACCGCCGCAAGACCCAGCCGCCAAAACCCATTGTTGACCCACCGCTGTTGAGATCGAAGAGCAACTGCCGCTGCTAAGATTGACAAGCCACTTTGCCGCCGCCGAGACACGAGAAAAGCACCCACCCACCGCTGTCTGCGCTTCCTTCACGCCGCCATCAGCCTCCTACACCGGCGTAAGACTCTCATCGCAGAGAAATTTTTTTTTTTTTTTTTTTTCCTTTTCTTTTAGTCCTGAGTTCGTTGTTTGTTTCTTTAGTTTCTATAGCCTCTTTCAGTCTGTAGCCTCTTAAGTTTTAAGTCCGTGAACTGTATTTTATTATATTTCATTAAAAAAAAAAAAAAAAAGGTAAGTATTGTTGCTGTGAGCCCATTGCATGTATTGGGCCTTAAATTGTTCTCCACAGGTTCACTTATCCAAGTCAGATCCATTTACTTGACTATCCAAAGCAAGAGATTGGCCACCGACTAGGTACAACTCTTACTCTCTTTTGGTGGGTTCAATTTTGTCTCATTGAAATATTATCTTTATATTTTTTATGTGCATATCCCACCATATATTATTGGCCTACCCATTTTGTGCCCAAATTAGCTATTTTATTATTTGTGCTTTGTACCCATTCTAAAAAAAAAAAAAAAAAAAAAAAACTTTGAAATATTTGATCCTCATTATTAATTGTGGAGCTTATTGAAAATAGACTTTTATTTGGACTATCTCTCAATATTGTGAACTCTGTCACTACTTGACTGCAATTTCTTCACATGCACTCTTGCCTGACCCTAATTTTAAATTGAGAATTGGTTACTTGAACTTCTGTGAATCTCAATTGCATTCATAAATATAGTGTGCATGCATCTACGTAGTGGTCGCATCATGTCAAACTCTGAACATCAATCCACTTCTGAGTCTAGGTCCTCCTTAGAGCAAACCATAGATGACCTAGCAAAAAGTGTCCGGAATTTAATTGATAGGGTTGATCAAATTGAAGCATCTCAAAGAGAGACCGTTAACCATGAAGGAGATAACCTGCTTAGGCAAAATCACCACGGTTACTTTCATAGGGTTCCAAACTTGGAACATGATCACTATAATCACAATGACCCTAGGGATTATGATGATAGAATGTTCAAGGAAAAGATAGAAGCACCCACCTTTGACGGCTGCCTGGACCCATGGGTTTTCACCGATTGGTTACGTTAGATGGATAAATTCTTTGACTACTACCATTAGGCTGAGAATAAGAAAGTGAGGTATGTTAGGATGAAGTTAGTTGGAAGAGCCGACCTTTTCTGGGAGGACCTTGAGGATAGCATTAGGCGACGACATGAGCCCCCCATTACTGATTGGCTTGAGATGAAGGGTGCCCTCTCAAGGAATTATCTTCCTTCAACTTATAGGAGCTCCCTCCTTGAGGAATGGGATCGCCTAAGGCAAGGCACTACTCCTGTGGCTGAGTATATAGAGAAGTTCAAGGAGTTCAAGAGGCGAATTCGAATAGTCGAGGAAGAGGTTGTCACACTCAATAGGTTTAAGAAAGGTTTAAATACTAACCTACTAGGCGAGATTATCACCCGAGGAGTCACTTCCTTAAGAGAAGCATATGACCTCGCTAGGAATTGTGAATTAGCATCCAAATCTATCTTTTGGCGACGTTCTGAGCCCCGAAGTGTTCCGGCCAACCCTCAACCTTTTGGAAGCAAACCTAGACTTGCCTTACCCCCTAAGGTCAACCCCAATAGCACCCCAATAGAAAAAGAGGACAAGGGAAAAGGTGTGGTCAATGAGCCTTCAAGATTAGGATCTCGCCTCCAATGCTTCAAATGCAATGGGGTTGGACACATCGCTGCTAGATGTCCCTCTAGGACCCTTGTCGTTCAAGAGGGTGATGAAAAGGTAGAAGATGTTGAGGAGCTAGTGTATGATCCAAATGTTGAAGAAACCCAAGATGTTGAAGCAGAATGGGAAGATGGTCCTAGCTATCTCGCATGCATTAGAGCCATTTCTCCCCAAGTTGATGACTCCAAGAACTTTGGTATCCCTAGAGTGAATGTGGTAAGGTGTGCCTTGGCAGAGCACAGAGACGCTGGTGACCGGCTAAGAAGTGCCATCTTTCAAACTTACACTAAGTGTGGAGACAAAACTTGCAAGGTTATCATAGATAGTGGAAGTTGCATTAACGCAGTGTCTTCTAACGTTGTTTCCCGCCTAGGCTTGAAATTGACCCCACACCCTAACCCATATAAAGTTTCTTGGGTGGATACTTCCTCCATAGCCATAAAAGAAAGATGTGTTGTCCCACTTCAATTCCTCACCTACAAGGCTGAAATATGGTGTGACGTAATTCCCATGGATGTAGGGCATATCATCTTAGGTAGACCTTGGCTGTATGATCTGGATGTCACCCTTCATGGGCGATCCAATTCTTGCTCATTTATGTTTGAAGGTAAGAAGATTGTGCTCACTCCTTTGAAACCCAAGCCAATTGGCATGAGCAAGAAGACAGAAGCACCAAAGGCGAAAGGCCTAAACATCATAAGTCCAAGGGCATTTGAAAGGGTAGCAATTCAAGAGTCCATGGTGTTTGTCTTAGTTGCCAGGGAATTACGTGGAGAGACCAGTGAGGAGCAACTTGAAGAAGTGAGGTTAGTGCTCCGGGAATTTAAGGACGTTTTCCCTGAGTAACTCCCCGATCATTTGCCACCCATGCGTGACATACAACACGCCATAGATTTTGTGCCCGAAGCGGCCCTACCTAACTTGCCTCATTATAGGATGAGCCCTGCAGAGCATGCCGAGTTGCAAAGGCAAGTAGAAAAACTACTTAGGAAGGGTTTTGTACGTGAAAGCATGAGTCCTTGTGCGGTCCCCCGCACTCTTAACTCAAAAAAGATGGAACTTGGCGGATGTGTGTTGATAGTCGTGCCATCAACAAGATCACTGTGAAATATCGATTTCCTATCCCCCTGTTGGATGACATGTTAGATATGATGGCTGGAGCAATGATCTTCTCTAAGATAGACTTAAAGAGCGGCTATCATCAAATTAGGGTTCGTTCAGGTGATGAGTGGAAAACTGCCTTCAAGACGAAGAATGGTTTATATGAGTGGATGGTGATGCCTTTTGGATTGTCCAATGCTCCTAGTACCTTTATGAGAGTAATGACTCAAGTGCTCAAGCCTTTTATGGGGAAATTCTTGGTTGTGTACTTTGATGACATCCTCATCTATAGTAAGTCTAGGGAGCAACACTTAGACCACCTAACTCAAGTTTGTACTACCCTTAGGAAGGAGAGTCTATATGGCAACCTCAAGAAGTGTTCTTTCCTCACTAATAGAGTCGTCTTCTTAGGTTTCATAGTGTCCTCTGAGGGAGTTTCTGCCGACCTCCAAAAGATTCAAGCGATTGTGGAGTGGCCCGAGCCCAAAAATATCCATGAAATTCGAAGCTTTCATGGGCTCGCTTCCTTTTATCGTCGATTCATCAAGGGGTTTAGTACCCTTATGTCCCCCATCACAAACTGCATGAAACAAAGGGAGTTTGTTTGGACTAAAGTCGCTTTGCTAAAGCTTTCAATGAGGTAAAGCAAAAGATGACCGAGGCACCTGTCATGCGTCTCCCTGATTTTACCAAGCCTTTTGAGGTGAAATGTGATGCCTCGGGTATTGGTATAGGGGGAGTACTTAGTCAAGAGCGTCACCCAATTGCTTATTTCAGTGAAAAGTTGAATGACGCTAAACAAAAGTACTCCACATATGACAAAGAGTTTTATGCCATTATTCGAGCTCTTTGGCATTGGCGCCATTACCTGTTGTCTCGAGAATTTGTTATCTACTCTAATCATGAAGCTTTGCGCTATCTCCATTCCCAAAAGAAGCTGAATTTTAGGCACGGTAGTTGGGTTAAATTTTTGCAGCGCTACCACTTTGTAGTGAAGCATAGGGCGGGAATTGAGAATAAGGCTCACGATGCACTAAGTCGAAGGGTGTCTTTGCTATCCATCATGAGTGTTAAGGTTACTGGGTTTGAACGGCTCAAGGATGATTATGAGTCATGCCCAGATTTTGGGGACCTCTACACTAGTCTAAGTAATGCCCCACGACCAATCCTGGATGATTATACCCTTCAAGATGGGTACTTGTTCAAGGCCAACAAGTTATGTATCCCTCAATCTTCAGTGAGAGATTTCCTAGTTTGGGAGATACATGCGGGAGGCCCAGGCAGTCATTTTGGCCGAGACAAGACAATTGAGGAAGTGGAACGTCAATTCTATTGGCCTAGTCTTAAGAAGGGCGTTGCCAAGATAGTTGGTCAATGTCGTACATGTCAACTAGCCAAACATCGCAAGCAAAATATCGGCTGTACACACCTCTACCTGTGCCGGATCGCCCATGGCGGGATGTGAGTATGGACTTTGTGTTAGGTTTACCCCGCACCTTTAGGAAGCATGATTCCATTCTAGTAGTTGTTGATCGCTTCTCCAAGATGGCTCATTTCCTACCATGTTCTAAGACCTCTGATGCTTCTAAGATTGCAAAACTCTACTTTGATGAGATTGTCAAACTTTATGGTCTTCCCAAAACCATAGTGTTTGATAGGGATGTTCGCTTCATGAGTTATTTTTGGAAAACCTTGTGGCATTTAGTGGGCACCAAATTGAAATTTTCCACGGCATTTCATCCTCAAACCGATGATCAAACCGAGGTGGTTAATCGTAGTCTAGGCAACCTCCTTCGGTGTCTAGTGGGTGATGCCAATCGAAATTGGGATTCTATTCTTCCGGTAGCCCAACTTGCATATAATAGCTCTGTCAATAGGTCTATAGGTGCTAGTCCTTTTGAGGTTGTGCATGGATATACACCTAGGAAGCCTTTAGATCTTTTGCCCATGTCCCCACATGTTAGGATTTACGAGTCTCACTGCGGCATTTGCACGACATATTCATGATTTGCATAATGAGATTCGCAAAAAAAAATTCAGGCAAGTAATTCTCAATATAAAATTCATGCCGACACTCATCGACGTCATGCAGAGTTTCAGGTAGGGGATTATGTCATGATTCGGATTCGACCTGAACGGTTTCCCTCTGGGACCGTTAAGAAATTGCAGGCTCGTAGTGCCGGACCATTCAAGGTATTGAAACGAATGGGCCCAAATGCATATGTCATTGACCTCCCTCATGATTATGGTATTAGCTCCTCCTTTAATATTGAGGATCTAGTTGCTTATAAAAGCCCCACAACTATTCTTGATACCCCTTTTGATGAGTCTTTGCCTAATCCTATTGATGCCCCTATTCCCACTTCTTTACCCTTAAATTTGCCCTATGCACATAAAGAATCTATTGATGCTATTTTAGATGAGCAGATTGTTTCTACCAGGGATGAAGGAGTTCACCGTTTCTTAGTTCGGTGGCGAGGGCGACCAGATTCCGATTGCACATGGATTACTCGAGATGAGCTATTGCGACCGGATCCTGATTTGCTGGAGTACTATCAGAGCTCTTCAGATTTCCACTCGACGGGGTCGAGTTCTTCTCACCGGGGGAGTTGGTGCGGACACGAGGTACAAGCCCCCAATTACACACACGTATAGGAGGAAGAGCAAAAAGAAGACGGCCCAACCTGTGGCCTTATGGATGGAGCATACTAGTTATTGGGCTTGAAATTAAGCAAGCCCGAACATTTAATGATTAGGGTTTCTTTAGGGTTTTTTATTGTTGGCTATTTAAACAATTTTTCAGATTATTGTAAGACAGTTTTGAGAATTATTAAAAATAAACGTGTGTTTTCTTTCACTGGTGCCGACTCCGGTTTGCTTGGTGTCGACTCCAAGCAGCCCTTAGGTGCTGACTCCTAGGGTTTATCTTTTGTTCTATTGTTAGTGTGGTTGTCCTACGTCATTCTCCCTTCTCAATTTCCACTCCCACCTTCAAATTGTTACTCATTATCCTTGCATTGAAAAACTGGTCACCTGCATGTGGTAACAATACCAGCTGACACTGATTCATCAATCCTTCAAATAAAGAACTTAACCCACAGTGTGTGATAAAGCACCCAATTGATGGGTGCTCTAAAATCCGCAGTTGTTGAACCCATCCACCATGTACTACCCCTCTTCCTTGAACCCTCTCTTCAAACCCTTCCGGCAATGCTTCTTCAATAGAGCCAGCCCCTAATGGTGGTTTAAGTGCTGCTAGAAATGGCCAAACCGAAAGCTCAAAACCCAATACCAATTCCTGGAATTGATCTCTTTAAAGTGCACTCACTTCCTAATGCACAGTATATTACTGATCTGGCCTTGAATTTTCCTAGCCACTTGATCCATTTTTCTTCTAATGTAGAAGTTGGTGGATTCAGTATTATTGGCCCTGAAAGGAATACAGGCTTCCCAAAATGGCTTCCAAGATTGTCTATATAAGATCCCTCAATTTCTCTACAAGTCCTGAATCCTGTAGCATCACATTGACTTAAGCTTGCACACAGGCGATCGTAGAAAATGACATCGCTACCAAACTTCATAGCCTTTAGTGCAGCAAATTCTCGAGCTTCATGGTTATGGAGCTTGATGGATAATGATACTGGGAAACCAGATCGGGGTTGCATATGGTCAACCTCAGTAAATTTGTTACCACTATGTTGCCCCTCTGCTGCAGGGGACATAGTGAAATAATATACTGTAAGTGGAGGACAGTGGAATAGAGAACTGACTTGATACCTAGGCTGCGGGCCAATTTTGGTAGCCAATAAGCAAAATCAAAGACGACAATGTCTGGTTTAAGATCAAGAAGAAGAAGTTCAATATCACTCTTAGTGCGATCCATGGCAGTCATAATGAGTGGTTGCAAATGGACAGGCACGTCGGAAGTGGTCTCAGCGCCAGGAGGGAGGCCATCTATATGGGGAACAATTATGGGGACAAAGGTGATGAGATCTGGGTAGAGGTTGAAAGTCTCTAACTTTGATTGTGTTTTGGTGGGAATTAAGAAGGAGATCCTATGGCCATTTTGGGCTATTTTGTTTGACAGGTGGAGATACGCGTTAAGGTGGCCAAGAGCAAACAAAGGATACACTACCAAGTGCAATGATGTAGCAACCATGTTTTCCTAAGAGACAAATGATCCAGGCTGATTCTGAAGCTGAAGCAACTAGCAACAAAAAAAGATTGTAGAGAACAATTAGTGCATGATACGTGATGTTTGCTTTTTTGAGTTGAACAAACTACGCTAAAAATTGGATAAGGGAACACATTATTCTTAAAAAGATTGGAATTGATTTTTTAATCCTAATTTCTTTAAAATTGATGGCCTTTAAAAGCATCACCCAAAGTTGTTAGGACCAGAATTTTAAGAGAATAAAATTAGTTAATAAGTATCTAAGACATTGCTCATGCTAGAGAAACTCCGAACTTTCATTATATAGGGTAAAAAATATACCAAAACCACAAAACCAATAAGCTGAAATTTGAAACCTAAAAACATATTGATACTAACTAAAATTGAGAAGCAATAGAGAAACTATTAAACATATAGTAAAATATCACAAAAAGAAGAGTCTTGTGGTACACCAAAATGTCTGCTTTGTTTTCACATAAATACACCAAAAATGTGGAACACTACCAAAATCTCAAAAACGTTTAGAAGAGATGCTAAATTATGAACAAAAACCACAGATATAGGAAGTATAAAACGTCCATATTTAAGGAAAAAGTTTTGCTATAAATTTAATGGTAGGCAATAGCTACAACTCTTACTAAAAAAGTTAAAATTACATATTTTGATAATCTAATAGTTGAATTACATGTTCTTTATGTTCTAAATACACATGTCAAATAATCAAATATTATTTACTATTCGTGTTATATAACTTAATTTTTTATGCATAATTTTAAAATATAAAAACTGAAAATTTAAATAATTGATTAATGATATAGTTAATGATATTTGATCTTTTAAAAATTTGCAAGTATGGAGTATGTAAGAAGAAAATATAATCCAAAGATGAATTTGTCAAAATTTACATCCAATAAAATGACATTAAAGGAAGTTGTAATCATTAGCTGCAATATATATAAATATATATATATATATATATATATATATATATATATATATATATTAAATGTAGCCAAACTTGGTTCCTAACTTATATTGCTTTAAAATAGAAATCCCCCAAAATCTCTTGGCAAAATGTTTAAATATATTCAAATACAAAACCCTTTGCAGCTCAATGCAAAGTTAACATGTAAAAAGTAAGAAAAACAGAACGCACAGCATAAGTGCAGAAAACCTGAAATATGCTCTTGAAGTGTCTATCAGTTACTAAGGAAACATAAGATGAGAACAACCAAAAAAAGACAATGAACAAGTATGAATATGATGTTAAAACAATTATAAGTTGGACTATTGATGAGGTAAAATCGTTACCTTGAGGCTTGACTCTTGAGAGAGTAATTTTGAGGACTCAACACAGAGAGGGACTATTGGTTGCGTCCGTTGTGCCGAGAGAGAACGTATTTGGGAACCTATTTGATGCTGAAGCCTGGCAGCAATAAGACTCGTTGCTCTCTCTCTCTCTCTCTCTCATAAAGTCCTTTTATTTTAAGCGTTTGTTAAGTCAAGTTCAAAGAGACTAAAAAGATACAAAAGAGAGCTTTCAAGATTTAAGTCAGAGTTCATCGAGTGATAAAAGAATCAATGTAAAAGCCTAAAACGTTCTTTAGTAACATTTTAGGGGCCACTTATATTCAAGGGACTCAAATTCCACGTCTTGTAAACCTAGAAGGAATTAATTAAGTTTGTAACCTCTGAAGCTTATTGGGCTTTGTGGAGTATCCTTACAATATAGGACTAAATGTATTTCTCATACTTGACTTGATTAAAAACCTTTTATGTGGCATTTGATATAGAGAAATCCACATTACTTCTACCATCCGATTCTTGGAAATGTGATTCTTTTCAATCTAGATGCTTAAGAATATAACTATTCCTATATTTGATTTCATTGGGAATCTAATAAGATTCCTAGAAATGTGAGATGATAATATTTGGTTTATTCCTAGGAATTTTAAATGAGTTATTTATTTTTCCCATTCTATCCCTTTTTTTGAATGTGAACTACCGAGTCCTTTAAAAAAAATCTTCCTCTAAATAAATAATGAAAAACAAAATATAAGAATTGTATAACGAAAAACAAAATATAAAAATCTACACATTTTGGGTCCGTTTGGATTGAACTTATTTTTGTTGAAACTGAAAACTGAAAACTGAAAACATTATAGCAAAATAATTTTTAAATGTGTGAATAGTACTGTGAAACCCATTTTTAATATTTTTTAATAAAGTAGTTGTGGGTCCCGCATGAACAGTCTTTGCTACGATTGCTTGAACAGTGCGCATACTGTTCATGAACAGTGGATTTTGTCTCTAAAAGTGGAAACAAGTGTAGGGGGAAAAAAAAAAAAAAGAAAGAAGGAAACGTGAAACGTGAGAAACGCAGACTCTCAATCCAAACGGGTACTTTGTATCATTGTATCACAAACATCAGAAGTACCAAATAGGAAACAAAACCAAGATCCGAGATGCAAATAGATACATTAACAAATTTCCATGAAAATAAATCCATTAATAATTTGTTGAGCAATACACACACAACAATAAAAGTGAATACCTGGCAAGAAGGACCAAATTTTTGGCTCAGTCCAAGATAAATGGACTTAGATCCAAAAGACCCAAAACAATGAATTTGTAGAGAGTGTGTCAAAGAACTAGGCCCTAATAAATTGGACAACGGCTAATATGGAATTGGATGGCAATCATGCATAAATAAGAAGTACTGATATGAATGAACTTCTTGTTCGAGAAGGCAAGTGTTCATATAAATCAACTAAACAGAGTACAAGTGCAATTTTGATTGCTACAATGTTCTCTCTCTCTTTTTCTGATCCTTTCCTCATGAAGGGTCTCTTACATTATATAGCTCCCTTTGGACCATCTTGATCCTACACTTGTTGGTCATCCGAGCTCTTATCCGAGTACTTGTCCCATCGGACACCCTCTTTGGCTTTCTGTGAGTTATGGTAGCCAAGGCAAAGACCTTTGTTAAGAGGTCTTCTCCACATAAATGCGATTAGAAAAGTAGCTACAGTGCATTCAATGCAGTGGTAGCAACTTTCCCTTAGATATTTTTAGGTTCTCCTCCTTCTCGTATGTTCATAATGCACGTCCCTATCACCGGAGTTTCGTGGAAGGTCACTCTGATCATTGGAATACATATTTGAGCTATACTTATCGTATCCGAGGAGATATTCCTCCTCGGACAACCTTCCTACTTGTATCTTGCTCATTAAATCCTGAGCCTGAACCGTTCATTATCATTTGTTCCTCCTCGGACCACTCACGCTCTCGCCCAAAGCCCAAGGCCCAATATATAATTTGGGCCCTTAACCCTACACTGGTAATAATGGAAAGTCCCCTTCAAACTTTTTTTTTTCCACACGTGAAACCTAAATAAAACTTCTTAAAAAAATATCAACAAAGTCATCTATCCTATTTATATTGTTTTGGTGGGAAAATATATTGATGATTTGTTTTATATTTTATCTTAATTGCTTAATTGATAAGGAAAAGGGGTTAAAATTGTCGATTTATAAAAAATACAATTTCTTTTAAACTTGAGAATCTGGATACCCACTTGTTTTAAAGAGAATCCACATTCCTACTTTGAAAGAGGGTTAAAGGGGGAATCTAAATTTCCCTAGCATCTGATTCCCTTGCGTGATTTACAACCAAACATGAGAATTTTTAAACATTCCCGAGAATCCTAAAACATTACCCCGTACCAAATGTCACATTAAAGTACTTTGCACCTATTACTATTCATTCCAAGTTCATTATTCATTTCTTTTGTATTTCACTGCCACATTAAATTTATATATATTTTGTTCTATCGTTTTTGGAGTTTATATAACTTATTCACATATGGTTCATATAACGGCCCAAATAGGTCACAGCAAGCTAAATTCAGTTCACCCAACACTGAAATATACTCTAGGCCCTCTTCAATGACCCAAGATTCATATCAAGCTTGGGCCAGTGAACTGTCCTAAAAAAAAAGGGCCCCGCAAGTATCATAAGTATGACGTCCATTATTACTTCTTTACCAATAATAGAAGCACGAAAGAAGGATGTTATCGACAATCTGTTGCACCTCACTTCCCAAATATTACACATGTTAAGTTGTAATTTTTCTTCTAGTTTGTTGGCTTTATTTGTGCCTATTCCTTTGTAATTTCATGCGTAGTTTTATTGTATTTGTGGGCTTTATTGTAATTGGGTTGGGTTTGAAAGTCCATTGAAGAGTAACTGGAAATGCATTTTCACTAGACAATTCGCATAACAAGTGACCCGCAAAATGAACATGTAGATTGCACGTAAGAGTTCAAAAATCATTTAGAATTGCAGTTCGTGAGACAAGCTCACTAGACACCCTATCTCACGAGATTCCTGCAAGTTGCTCGGTACTAGAGTGAATTTTATTATTCTAGATCGATTGTTGTACCTTTCCCATACCCACTATACATACATCATATTCTCACGAGCCCTAAGCAACCAATTGAGAGTAAAGATAATTGAGTCTATCCATGTGAAAGCCAAACACTATTGATTCTCTGCTCCCTTCCCTCTCATCATTGTCAAAATTCATCATTGCAAATTTTTATAATTTAAAATTATACATAAACTATAAACTTATAAATTATATAGTAAATAATATCTGATTGATACAGAATTTGACATGTATATTAAAAGTGTAAAGAACATGCAATTCAATGATTAAATTTTCAAAATATGTAGTAATATTTATTTTATTGAGCGAGTTTGTAGTCTTAGGCTACAATCTTACTTAATATCTTTTTATTATAGGTGAATTTTGACAAATCCACCATTGGATTACATCTTCTTCTTAGATCCTCTATACTTGCAAAATTGCAAGAAAATTAAAAATCATTAGCTATGTCATCAATAAATTTTTTAAATGGCAAGTTTTTGTAATTTAAAATTATACATAAAATATAAACTTATAGATTATATAGTAAATAATATCTGATTGACACAAAATTTGACTTGTGTATTAAGAGCGTAAAGAACATGCAATTCAATGGTTAGATTTTCAAAATATATAGTAATATTTATTTTATTGAGTGAGTTTGTAATCTTAGGCTACAACCTTACTTAATATCTTTTTATTAGAGGTAAATTTTGACAAATTCACCATTGGATTACATCTTCTTCTTATATTCTCTATGCTTGAAAAATTTCAAGAAAATTAAAGACCACTAGCTATGTCATCAATAATTTTTTTTTAATTGCAAGTTTTTGTAATTTAAAATTATACATAAAATATAAACTTATAGATTATATAGTAAATAATATCCGATTAAGACAAAATTTGACATGTGTATTAAGAGCGTAAAGAACATGCAATTCAATGGTTAGATTTTCAAAATATGTAGTAATATTTATTTTATTGAGTGAGTTTGTAACTTTAAACTACAACCAATTTTGTAACCTTAAGTTACAACCAATTTTGTGGCTAAATTTTGTCCTTATGTTTATTCATGCAATTGGTAATAGCATTCTTAGTTAATTATATAAACTCCACATTAATTGTTAATTAGACTTAACTAACTTAGTTGTAATTAAAATTTGGCGTCTAAAAATATTGCCTAGTTATTTTTGATGGTTCAGATTGTGCTGGGATCGGAGTTGTGTTTCGAGACTCTTCAGGGAATGTTATTGCTGCTTTAAGTCAACGAATTGGACACACACCTTTGGTTGAACTAGCTGAAGCTTTGGCAGCAAGGAGGACAGTGGTTTTAGGTAAAGAATTAAGTTTGTATGATGTTATTTTTGAAGGAGACTGTCTTCGGGTTGTTTAGGCTCTGGAGAAAATTGGTTCATGCAAGTCATTGTTTGGCCATGTTGTTGAGGAAACTAAATGGCTGGGAAGTACGTTGCGGCATTGTCATTTTCAACATGTCCGTCGAGAGGGGAATAGGCTAGCTCATGGCCTAGCTAGAAAAGCAGTTTTATCTACTGACTCTAATGTATGGGTAGAAGAATTGCCTAGTGATTTGGAGGATGTATTTCAGTTTGATTTTATTTAATTTTTTAATAAAATTTAAACTTACCTTTTTTTCAAAAAAAAAAAAATATATATATATATATATATATATATATCTCAAGGCATAGTAGCAGCAGTAAATGCTTGCCTTCCAAATCTTTAAAATCATCTCCCCTGTAGTCCGTAATACCTTCCAAGTTCCAACCAAGCCCTGATGCCAATTTCCTATTGTCCTCACACTTTCTTGGTGCCCGCTCCATCTAAAATTTTCTGGCTTAACTGCTGTTAAATCTAGTTTTTAGGAATACAATTAGCTTGTAGGGGAAGTGAGAGCCATTCCTTTTCCTTCTCAAGTTTACAATTCAACAAACATATCTAATCTTTATATGTATACAGATCAATCGAAATCTTCAAGATATTATTAGACATGTCTTTCTTCTAACCTTAAACTTGGGGCCTTCTCAAAAGCAAACCAGGAACAGTAGTTTGCAAGGCCTGCCAGTAAGTATTTGATTTCCAAGATTAGAGAATTTTGAAAATGAGATGGCAGCTATGTTGGAACATGACAAAATGACCTTGAAGGATTTATTGTTATTTACAATCACTGTGACAGTTTACACAAGACAAGGCCAAGAGTCTTTTATCTCCACACACACACACACACACAAAAAGAAGAAGACCAAGTGAACTCAAAAGTCTTATTGCAGCAACAGCAATATTGAAACCACAAGACTAAAAAGTCATACAAGCAGCAGATGGCTGCATAAGCACAACAAAGTACAACTCTCTCAAGGAAGCCACCAAATACCATGCAACACATTGTTCATGATTCAAACTTCACAATGAAGAACCATGTTGTTTAGAGCTGACAAAGTTTTACAACAAGAATAGCCATACTTGACTAGAAACTCATAAATTATCCAACCAAATCTTTAAGATTCTGACAGAAACCATCAATATAAGATGACTCTAAATCTTCACTGCTCAAGAGCTCTCTGAGTTTGGCATGATTGGCTCTGACCTCCCTCCCAACCTCACTGTCAACCTCCATCACTTTATTCACTGTCTTACAGACACTTTCCTTTGTGAACAAACCATCTTCACCTTTCTCAACTTCCACCCCAACCTTCAAATTGTTACTCATCATCCTTGCATTCAAAATCTGGTCACCTACGTGCAGTAAGAGTACCAGTTGACACTAAGGGTCCGTTTGGAAGGAGGGAATGGAATGGAATGGAATGGAAAAAAAAAAAATATTTTTAGAATATTCTTCCCTCCTCTTGTTTGGAAGTACGGAGGGAATGGAAAGTCCATTCCCTTGTTTGGGAGTTTAAGTGGGAGGAAATGGAATGGTTAGGAGGGAATGCTCATTCCTCCCTTTTCCCTCCAAACCTCAAATTTTTGTTCCCCTCAAAATTGGGAGGAATGGGAGGGAATGAGTTTAGGTTTAATGAAATTTTTGTTAAAACCCCTAAATACCCCTTTAATATCAACCACTCTTTTCTCAATCAGCCGTAAGAAAAAAAACATAGCTACACATTATTGCTTATTTGCTACAAAGTGAAGCTATTGCTATTTCGTGAGACACCATTGAAGCTACTGCTGTTTATTCTTTGACTGCTGCAAGTTTTGGTTATTGCTCACAAGTAGGTCTTTCTTTTTCTTATGTTTCTACCGGTTCTGTTATGTTTGCTTCCTACTTCATGTCTTGTCATATATTTTCTATCTTTGTTATGTGTGAGGAACTATTTTTCATTAATGTCTTGGGATTGTGGATTGAGATTGATTCATTAAAAAAAAAAAAAAAATTTCAAAACCCGTAGAAACACGTTATGCCAATGTATACAACTTATTGGATAATCTTATTTTTGGTCCGACCCTTAAAATTCAATTTGCTATTGCTTTTATGTGTTCCAATGAATCATTGATTCTTCTCCACACCCCGTTCCCCAATGAATAATTGATTCTGTGTGCATGTGTTTGGACTTGATAGAAAACAAGATAGGGTGGATGTCTTGGGATTGTGGATTGAGAATGATTCATTAAAAAAAAAAAAAAAAATCAAACCCGTAGAAACATGTCAGTGGTGTAGGAAGATCTATTCTTTATCAAGTCTTTGGAAGATAGAAATTAGTTTAGAGCGTGTGGAAACTGAAGTTGTTGGAAGGGATTTTTTTTTTTTTGATTATGGTACTATAAATTAGCCACCGTTTATTTTGTTTTTGTCGGGGACTCTAGACGTGGCATAATCATGGAGACTCAATGGTACGTATATTGTTTTTAGAAGTTAATGTCTTGGCAAGAGTTTTGTGGGCTGGACTTCAAAGCGTAATTAAAATAATTGTTGCTGATAAAGATATAAGCATAACATGTTAGTGAGTAAGAGAGGAAAGGTTTTAGTTAGTTTACAAATTTTACACTCGTTTGGGGCTATCCAAATAGTGCTATTTGCCTTTCATGTTAATAGATATGCTCTGTTTTTTGGTCAAGAAACAGAGTATTTTTAAGTCAGCCATATTTTCATTAGACGAGGGTGAGGATTAGAGAGAGGGTTTTTGTTAGATGATATTCCTCTCGGGTTAATGAATTTAGTTTAAGCTAATATATGTCCAACACTCATAATACCAGCAATCAAAGAGCACACAACATGTCAATTCAAAGTTAACATGCAATGGGATGAATGTTAAAATCTTCTACCAAACCAAGTTTAAAATTTTCTCACCACTTGACTCAAAGCAAAAGAGAGGTCCAGTAGCCATTGGCCCAACGAGTCATTTTACAACTTTTCAAATATGTTGTTATATTTTTACACTTTTTCATTGAGTTAATCTCATAGTTTATTTTGAGTACATTGATTAATTTCTTGAATTGTAAATAAATACACTGATTAATGTCTTCAATTAATTTTTATTTAATATGAATTAATTATCTTTATTTTTTATTTTTTTATTATATAGTTTTTTATTTATTGATGCAAACTAATATTTTTTAGATTAATTTTGTTTTCAATCTTATCTTGTAACCTTGCCACCCCGAACTAAAATCCTTACTCATAATTAGTTAGGCTAATAACGTAACTATTTTTTAGAACATGTACCTATTATTTTCTAAGTTGGACTGATAACATAACTATTTTTTTACTTAGATGGACTTGAATGATGAGGTACTTAAGACCATAATTTTTTTGAACTTTATGCGGAAACTAGCCTTGGTTCATGCTGCATGCCGTTATTTGTGTTACATTATCCATCAAAGGCAACGACTAAAAAGAAGTCGTGTTCCCCACATTCCTGCACAATCAACCATAAAAAGACAAAAAGTTCGTGATGAGCTAATGTCTCGACTTAGGAATAGTGAAAAATGCTATGATGTAATACGCATGGGTCCACAAGCTTTTCAAGGTTTGTGTGACATTTTGCGGAGAGACGGTGATCTTCAAGACACACAGCGTGCCACGGTTGAAGAGCAAGTTGGCAAGTTTCTTCACATGCTAGCACATAATCAGACGACTCGTACAATGTCCTTCTTTTTTTGTCGTTCCAGTGAGACCATTAGTCGCCATTTTCATAACGTGTTAAGATCAATAATTATGTTAGAGGATCAATTCCTTCGACAACCTGATGGAACCCAAGTGCCACTTGAAATACTACAAAGTAGTAGGTTCAACCCATATTTTAAGGTAAATATATCATGCATATAATTTATATTTGATAGTATTTTAGTACAAATATATTTTAAGGTAAATGTTTTTGAGAGATAATATTAATCTCAGAATTGTATTGAGGCACTTGATGGAACACATGTTCGTGTCAAGGTGCCTAATGAGGATGCACCAAGATATCGGGGTAGAAAGGGTTACACAACACAAAATGTGTTGGCGGCATGCTCATTTGATTTAAAATTCACATACATATTACCAGGTTGGGAAGGAACTGCTTCAGATTCAAGAATAATAAAGAATGCTTTAACTAGAAACGATAACTTGAAAATCCCAAAAGGTAAATTTAATTCAAATACGTATTAGGGTGTATTCTTTATAATTAAAAAATTTGTAGTATATAATTAATGGTTGTTATTGTTTATTAGGTAAATATTATCTTGTTGATGCGGGATACATGAATAGAAGTCGTCTAATTGCACCTTATAGGGGAGTGCGTTATCATTTAAAAGAGTACTCTGTTCGTCCCCCTGAAAATGCTAAAGAATTGTTTAATTTGCGACATGCGTCATTGCGCACTGCTATTGAAAGAGCATTTGGTGTACTTAAAAAGAGATTTCCTATCATAGCAAGTACTACAGAGCCTAATTATTGTGTTGACACTCAAAATGAAATCATTTTAGCATGTTACATACTTCATAATTATTTAATGGGTGTTGCTACTCAAGAAAGTCTTATTGCTGAAGTTGATGAAGAGGTTTTGCATTCTCATCGTGAACGTGTAGCCCCTACTCCAAGAGAAGATGATGAGTATGCTAGGCAAGGAGATATTATAAGAGATTCTATAGCATTAGCCATGTGGCAAAACTATGTCCAAATGTGATAGTTTTTGAGTTTATTGTTGTCATGTCGTTTAAGAATATGCTATGTTTCAATTACTTAGACCTAAATGTTATGCAAATTTCTCTTTTCATTTTAATATTGCTCTCTATCTTTTGATAATTAATATTAATATTTACACAATATTTTACATGTGTTTTTTGTTCTATTAATTATAGTATGGGTAAGATATCAAAAAGAATGGTGGAGATCCAAGCAAAGAAGTACAATGGAGTAGTGTTATGGATGATGCTTTAGTGGATGCTTTTTTACATCGTGGTGATCATAGGTGGTAGAGTTAATGGAACTTTTACCTCTAAGGCATATGATGACATAGTGAAAGAGTTGGTTGAAAAATTTGACATGGAAATTAACAAGGATAAGGTGAAAAATCGACAGAAGACAATCAAGAAGAATTTTCATGAATGTTATGACATATTTAAAGATGGATTGAATGGTTTTGGATGGAATGATTCTTTAAATATGTGGACAAACTGAACCAGTTTGGGAGCCACTCATAGCGATAAATTACCATTTTTTGTGAGTTTAATTTTGTATTTCATAATTATATCTGTTGTTTAACCATTTGTCTTGGTTTGTAACAGTCTAAACCTGCGGCCAAAAAGTGGATGACAACACCTATACCCAACTACTCTAAGATGGCACAACTTTGGGCTAAAGATAGAGCAAAAGGTGATTATGCTGAAACCGCAAAGGAGAAACGTGCTAGGTATGCTGCATCGACCACTATTGATGAGATTGATAATTTGATATCTCAAAATGAAGTTTCTTTGGAGAACTTTGAAGTGGAAGATGATCAGAGGTCACCAGAAATTAATGTTGCACATTCTCGAGTGTCATCACAAGATGCAATGTCTTCTAAAAGCAAGAAAAGACGATCAGACAGAAGATGATGAACTCGGAAATGTAATTTCCCAGTCATTTGATAATGTATCAAAGGCAATTGATAGGGCGAATGAGAGTTATGGCAAAATGCTTTTCAAAGTCATATGGAGCGAGAAGTTCAAGCGACTTTGGGCCTATTGGACTTAGATCCAATATCAAAGACTGAGGCCTACATATTTTTGATGGAAAATCCAACATATAAGGAGATGTTCTTTGGTTGCCCGGATCATGAGCGCAAATGTGTCTTATTGACACTAATGTCTAGGCCTAAAAATTAAAAAAAGTGTGGGATTTTTTGGCCAACCTTAGTTTTGAAATGGATTATGTTTTTTTGTTTTGTTTTGGCAAGACTCATTACCGGAGTTTTTATTTTTTTTTTTTTTTAAGATATTTGTTTGCATTGTTAGACAATATTTATTTTGTTGAGAATAAATATGTGATGCGTGAATTACTTTACAACATAGAAATATACATAACTGTTTTTTAGCTACAATAAAATGTTCTTTTTTCTTTAAAGAAATTGGGAGATGGAGATGTATTAAATTATCAAATCTATTGTAAAGCACACTAGCCAAGAAAGATTCAATCTAAAACTAGTAGCCCCTAAAAAAAAATTTCAAATTGAAATGAAGAAATTGTGCTATTGTCAAATTTTCATGCCATTATCTTCATTTGTTAAATTATTGATTAGCGTGATTATTTCTATTCACCTTGACAAAACTATATTGTAATTCAATAATCTAACACAGACCCAATTGTGGCTAACTAGTTTCACATCATCCACTAAATACTAAACATTTCAAAACAATTATAAGTTCTCATTGATTATTTTTTATGTTCTTTAAAATGAGGGGTACAATAGTAATGTTACTATAAAATGATTTCATTCCATTCCTTCCAATGTCACTTCCAAACGGTGTTACTTACTTTCCATTCATTTATTTTATAACATCCAAACAAGATTTTTAAATTCCATTCCTTTCCCTACTAAATCCATTCCATTCCATTCTATTCCATTCCATTCTTTTAATGATCATTCCATTCCATTCCTTTATAAACTCCCAAACGGACCCTAATTCATTAACGCTTCAAAAAAGGAACCTGACCTGCGGTGTGTGATGAAACACCCAACTGATGGGTGCTTTAAAATTAGCAATTGTTGAACCCATCCCCCATGTACTATCCCTCTTCCTTGAACCCTTTCTTCAAACCCTTCTAGCAAGGCTTCTTCAATAGACTCAGCCCCGGAAGGCGGCTTAAGTGCTGCCAGAAACGGCCAACCCGAAAGCTCAAGACCCAACACTAATTCCTGGAATTGATCTTTGTTTAATGTGCACTCACTTCCGAATGCACAATATATAACTAATCTGATCTTGAATCTTCCTAGCCACTTAACCCATTTTTCTTCTAAAGCGGGAGTTGGTGGCTTTGGTATGACTGGTCCCGAAAGAAATACAGACTTCCCAAAATGGTTTTCAAGATTGTCAATATAAGGTCCCTCAATTTCTCTACATGTCCTGAGTCCTAGTGCATCACATTAACTTAAGCTAGTGAACAGGCGATTATGGAATACAACACCACTACCAAACTTCATGGTCTTTATTGCATCAAAGGCTCATGCTTCATGGACATGGAGCTTGATGGATGATGATCTTGAGAAACTAGATGGGGGCTGCATAAGGTCAACCTCGGGTAAGTTGTTGCCGATCGTTGCTCTCCTTTGAAGGGGCCATAGTGTAATAATCTACTGTAAGTGGACTAAGCGTGGCATAGAGAATTGATCTGATACCTAGGCTACGGGCCAATTTTGATAACCAATGGGTAAAATCAAAGAAGACAATGTCTGATTTAAGGTCATGGAAAAGAAGTTCAATATCACTTTCGGTGCGATTCATAGCAGTCATAATGAGAGGGTGCAAATGGTCGGGCACATCCGAAGTGGTCTTAGCACCGGGAGGGAGGCCATCCACATGGGGAACAATGATGGGGACAAAGGTGATGAGATCTGGGTAGAGGTTGAAAGTCCCCAACTTTGATTGTGTTTTGGTGGGAATCATGAAGGAGATTCTATAGCCTTTCTGGGCTAGTTTGTTTGATAGGTGGAGATAAGGGGTAAGGTGGCCAAGAGCGAAAAAGGGGTACATTACCAAGTGCAATGATGTTGCATCCATATCTTTCTATGAGTCAATTGATGTATGCTGGACCTAAAGCTAAAGCAAATGGCAAAAAAAAAGAAAGATGTAGAGAATATAATCAAGACAGGCTAGGAGATGATTGCCTTTTTTACTCAACCAGTTTATGTAGGAGCCTAAAAATTTTGGGGGGCAAAGACATGCATTTCGTATCAATTTATTTGACTTGTTACTTATTATTTGTTGAATGTGAGCTAAGTATATTTGTACTTGAAAAAAGTGAGACTTAAAAATTGAACATGAGCAAAATTAACAACAACAACAATACTTTTATTTCAAAATTTTGGGATTGATTATGGATCCTCAATAGATTAGTCAAGGTCACTCACATGTATTATTTTCCTCCGGTCTATTATTTTATCTAAAGTCATGCTTTTGGTTACTTCCTTAATTAACATGTACTTTTTATTACTTCTACTAATGTGATCTTTGGTCTTCCTCTACATTTTTTTGGTTCTCTCAACAGCATTAGCAAAATAAGCTAAAAGCTAAATGAAAAGGCATGCGGCAAACAGTTGGCGGGGAGCATTGTACACTGCCGGAGATTGTGTCTTCTTGAAGAAATGAAAAATTGAAGTAAGAGGATTTTGGTTTTGAGAAGTGAAAGAAAAGATATTACCTCTTCGACTACGATGAAGTTGGTTTTGACATTGTTGGGCTGGCTAGATATTCCAGCAGCAGATAAGATACACAGATACTTTCAAGGTCGCAACCAACCAACCAGCCAATCAACAAGGGATGACAATGACACAACCTGATGTTATCCCAAAGTTTGAATTTTTGCAAGCACAGGAAACTTTAAATCATGACTGCCAGGTGGGCTTGGACTTGGGCTTAGGGGAAAATAAGGAAGGCCCAATTGCTATGTCTTATGAACCAAATGCGGGCTAGGTTGCAAATACATTAGGCCCGACTAGTGGCCACTGGAAGAGGAGAGTTCGGGCTGGGCCGGATGACGAAATGAAGGATGAATTAGGCCCAATTTAGAGGAAAAGAGAAGGGTCTATAACACTAAGTGAGATTGATCAAAATATTAAAGGGACAAAACGCAGAAAAGGTGAGGCGCTGGGCAAGAAAAATGCAGGGGAAGACTTTATCAAGGATGGCGGTGTGGCGGTGGCTGCAAGGCAACACCACCGAGCCAAATGACAACATTAGCATGGAACTGCTGGGGAATGGGATCAGCTACGGCGGTTCGTGCACTCACCAACGAGGTGAAGAAGTGTGATCCGGTCTTGGTCTTTCTAGTAGAGACCAAAGCCAAACAGAGACGAATTAAGGGACTACAAAGCAAGCTTGGTCTCACACAAGGAATAACGGTGTCGTCCGATGGTCGGAGTGGGGGCTTGGCAATGCTGTGGAAAGAAGGAGTTGAAGTGCGATTTAAAAGTTGCTCAAACTCGCATATTGATGTGGTTGTGTGCGAGGGTAACAGAACAAAGCCATGGCGAGCTACAAGGTTTTACGGCCACCCCGATGCAGGTATGAGACCTATCTCATGGAATTTACTTGAATCCTAAAATAGGCGGTGCCAAATACCATGGGTTGTGTTTGGGGATTTTAATGAAATTCTGAACTCTGATGAAAAATTAGGATGGTTGGATAGGGTTGCTAGATAGATGGAAGCATTTAAAGAGTGTTTGAGTAATTGTGGGCTGTTTGATTTGGGATTTGTGGGTCAGAGGTTCACCTGGTGTAATGGTAGAATTGGGGAACAAAGTACTCTGGTTAGGTTGGATAGAATGGTAGCTAATGAGGAGTGGTTAAACATGTTTCTGAAGCAAAAGTGGTTCACGAGATCAATGGCGGCTTCTGATCATTGTTTACTTGTCTTTGTCGGTTAGAATGAGAGAGCCGAGAAGGGTAGCTAGGAAAAGATTCATGTTTGAAGAGATGTGGACCAGGGAGGAGGGCTGTAGAGAGGTGGTTGAAAGGGCATGGGATCCATTGGACTATAACCCGAAGGTGTCAATTCAAAAATGTTTAAAAAGCTGCCAGGTTCAGCTTCAAAATTGGAATCGTAGAGTGTTTGGAAATGTTAACAAAGTCATCAAGTAGAAACAAAGCCGTCTACAGCAATTGGAAGAGCTAAATTTACTTCATGAGTCAGCGGAGGAAGTTCAAAGCTTGAAAAAGGAAATAAATGAAGTTATGTTTAGGGAGGAAATTATGTGGAACCAGAGATCAAGGGCGCTGTGGATTAAATACGGTGACCGGAATACAAAGTTCTTTCATGCAACAGCCAACAATAGACAGAGAAAGAACAGAATCAAGGGAATCAATGATTCAGAGGGTAGGTGGAGAGAGGGCGGTGAGGAAGTTGAAGATGTTATCTTAAAGTACTTCATAGAGATCTATAGCACGACCTTTCCAACTGAGTTTGAAGCGAGCCTTAGAGTAGTAGACAAGAGAGTGTCGAAAGCCATGAATGTCGAGCTCCTAAAAGAATTTAAGGAAGAAGAAGTGTGACAAGCTCTCATGCAAATGCATCCAACAAAGTCTCCAAGCCTGGACGGTATGTCTCCTATATTTTACCAAAAGTATTGGGATGTGGTAGGTCCTCGGATAGTTCAAAATGTCACCCATACTCTTAGAACAGGTATTATGCCAAACGAAGTAAATGATATACATTTGCTTGATCCCCAAAGTTAAATGCCCCCAAAAAATTACAGAATATCGCTCAATTAGCTTATGTAATGTGATATATAAACTTGTATCCAAAGTACTTGCCAACAAGTTGAAAGGAGTCCTCCCGGAAGTGATTGATGATGCCCAAAGCGCATTTGTACCAAGAAGGCAAATCACAAATAATGTCCTAGTAGCTTTTGAAGTCATGCATTGCATTAATCAAAAGAGGAAGGGGAGAGAAGGGCTAATGGCAATTAAACTCGATATGAGCAAGGCGTATGATCGGGTGGAATGGGGGTATTTGGAGGCGATGATGGGAAGAATGGGATTTCGAGAAAGGTGGATATCCTTAATGATGATGTGCGTGACTACAGTCTCTTACTCGGTGTTAATCAATGGGGAGCCTAAAGGAAGGATTGTTCCTACTAGAGGACTTAGGCAAGGAGATCCTATTTCTCCTTACCTATTTCTTTTATGTGCGGAAGGCCTCTCGACCATGTTGCAAAGAAATAAGGGTGGGGAAATCTTGAGAGGTGTTCAAATATGTAGAAGGGCGCCAAGGGTTTCACATCTCCTTTTTGCGGATGACTGCATAGTTTTCTACAAGGCATCTACGAAAAAGGGGATTAAAGTCACTAAAATCCTGGAAGATTATGAAAGAGAGTTTGGGCAAAAGCAAAATAAGGAGAAGACATCCCTCTTTTTTAGCAAGAATACATCGAAGGAGGTTAAAGAAGCGGTGAAAGAAATGTATGGGGTTGAGATAATTCACCAACATGAGAGGTACTTAGGGCTGCCCCCGATGGTAGGGAAGGGTAAAAGGAAAGGATTCAATCGCATAAAGGATCAAGTTGGGCATAAAATAGCAAGCTGGAAGGGAAAGTTGATGTCTACTGCAGGCCAAGAAATCCTGATAAAGGCAGTTGCCCAAGCTACTTTGACGTATACTATGAATTGCTTCAAGCTCCCTGATTCCCTTTGCAGCGAGCTGAATTCTTTGGTTAGTAATTTCTGGTGGGGACAACGTGACAAAGAAAGGAAGCTAGCTTGCATCGCTTGGGAGAAAATGTGTAAGCCAAAAGGCGATGAGGGGATGGGATTCAAAGATCTAAAGGCCTTTAATCTGGCCTTGCTTGCAAAACAAGGGTGGCGGCTCACCCAAAACCCGGGTTCTCTTGCACATTGAGTTTTGAAAGCAAGGTACTTCCTGAAAAGAAATTTCATGGAGGCATAGCTTGGCAAGAAGCCGTCGTACACATGGAGGAGTCTGATGGCAGCGAGAGAAGTCCTAGATAGGGGGTTGCGATGGAGCATAGGAAATGGGCAAAGCATGATAATTTGGGGTGACAGATGGTTGCCAACCCCACACTCGTTCTTCAAGGTGATAAGTCCCAAGCCACAAGTGATTGAAGGTGAAATGGTGGAATCTCTTCTAAACCAGGTTGAGGGTGGTTAAGACAAAAACTTGGTGCGTAGTACCTTCCTCCCCCATTAAGCGGAGGTTATTTTAAGCATCCCGATAAGCCACACTCTCCCCGAGGATGCACCGACCTGGGCTTGGACTCCAAATGGGAGGTTTACGGTATGTAGTGCCTATATGGTTGCATGTAGCTGGCTGTGTGAAAGAAGGAAGGAAGGAGGAAGGATGCGAGGTGTCGAATCCAAAAAAGAGAAGAAAGTTCTAGAATTTTATTTGGCAATTGAATTGCCCAAGTTAGATTAAACATTTTATGTGGAGGGCGTGTAAGAATATTCTCCCTACGAACTACGCCTTAAGCTCGGGAAAAATCCCATAGAGGATGCGTGTGGGGTGTGTGGAAAGGTGGAGTCTTCGGGGCATGCTCTGTGGGATTGTGAGGTGGCAGGGGCTGTTTGGAGGGAGTCAAAATTGCCTTTGCCTAGTTTCAGAAGCTCGCTACGTGATTTCATGGATGTTGTGTGGAAGATTTGGGAAGAGAAAAGGGAGATCGGTTGGGGGAGATTTGCTACTACGACATGGTGCATTTGGAAGAATAGGAACTCCATAAAGTTCGAAGGTTGGGGCAAGGCAATGAAGACACTTGTTAAGGAAGCCGAGCTGCTGGTGGAGGAATTCAACTTAGTAAACATAACAGTAAAACAACCTGTGCTGCCGAGAACTCAGGCACGGAGCCCTCCTAGTGAGGGGTGGTATAAAGTTAACGTGGATGGGGCGGTGTTCGGGGAGTCTAACAGTTGTGGGATTGGAATTGTAATTCGAAATGACCAAGGCCAGATTATGGGTGCTATGAGTAAAAAGCTGAACCTACCTTTACGGGTTGTGGAAGTGGAAGCTAAAGCATTCAAGGAAGGCTTACAGCTAGCGGGGGATCTTGGGCTTAAGCAAGTAATTTTGGAAGGAGATGCTCAAATTGTCACCAATGCTCTGTTGGGTAAATGCTTGCCGCCAACTTCAATCCAAATGATTATATCCGGAGCTAGGCGATGGAGGCATACGGTCCAGGAATGGAAGGTTAGCTATGTCCGTAGAACAGGAAATTGGGCAGCTCATCTTATGGCTCGGAATGCCAAACTCATGTCTAAGTGTGTAGTGTGGGTAGAAGATACCCCACCAATTATTCAATGCCAAGTGCATAGAGATGTACTTCTATTGAACCAGTGTTCAAATTAATGAAATATATTTGAGTTTGACTATCAAAAAAAAAAAAAAAAAAGTAGAGAAAGATGCCCCAATTGTCTGCAACAAACAGAGAAGGAAGTGCTGCCTTTTCCTTTGATTTACTATTACAACAAGAACAATTAACTTACGTCTCTAAACCACTTTATAATCATACAACTAAACTTAGTTAACTAAACCGCATACACGAGTTGAACTAGAGTCTAGAGTTATAACTTCGTTTATGTACTTAAAAAGTAATTTTGTGAACAGTGTCACACCATAGTAACTGACAACAAGTTTTGGCGTTTTGGAAAAGTAAAAGAGATATGTGTTTTGGTCGCTTCTTCCACGATTTTTTTTTTTTTTTTTTTTTGTTAAATAAAACTCATGAAAATTGGATAACATTCTTACGAATGATTAAACCATCGAGTTCATTAAAATCACATTGTGACTTTTATATAATCTTTTCTTATGAAAAAAAAAAAAAAAGCATTGCTTGAAAAAAATATATATACAAAATTATTTTATTTTCATTCTTTTTTTATTAGTCTTTTTACGTTTCCAAGATATTCATTTCAACTTCCATAACACTCTTGACTCCCTCTCTTCACGGTTTTCAACCTCTCATGTAAGCTCTTTAATGCCTTAGGGGCTGTTTGGATTGACAAATTCCATAACTCAATTCTCGGTTTCCATAACTCATAACTCAAAAATAGTAGGACCCATAGCAAAAAGGTTGTTTGAAAAACGATAACTCTGTTTCCATAACTCTGTTTCCATCACTTAATTCTTCGATTTTTGAGTTATGAGTTATGGAAACCGAAAACACATTTTGGCTGTTTTCAGTTTCCATAACTCATAACTCAATGGCAATATTGTAATTAAGCACACATAGGAGACCCACAGCCGCAACTTTTGACCACCTTTTGACTTTTTTTTTTTTTTTTTTCTTGGCTGTTCGGTTCTTTTTTCTCTTTTTCCCTTTTTTTTTTCCTTTCCTGGGTTAGCTGTTCGGTTCTTTTTTTTTTTTTCAATTTTTCTTTTCCTAGGTTGGCTATTCGGTTCTTCTTTTTTTTCTTCTTTTTTTTTCTTTTTTCTTTTCCTAGGTTAGTTGTTCGGCTCTTTTTTTTTTCTTTTTTTTTTTTTTTTTTTTCTTTTCCTGGGTTGGCTATTCGGTTTTTTTTTTTTTTTTTTCACTGGTTCGGTCTGTTGCAGTGCATGAAAAAGCTGCACCGGTGATAGGTATGGGGCCCACAAATAGTGTGAAAAATATTGAGTGATGGAAAGTGAATGATGGTGCCAAACAAACATGACATTTTAGAGTGATGAATAATAAGTTATGAGTGATGAATGATAGAAATTGAGTGACCAAAAAAATGAATCCAAACAGCCCCTTAGACTCTCCCTTTCCTCCTTTCTTGTTTCTTCCTCTTTCATTGAACCTAACCGGTTCATATTGTTCAGTTGTCACCACCCTTATAAAATTAAAAAGATAAAATCAAAAATATGATATATATATATATATATATATATTATATTTTTGAATTTGAGCCATGAAACTGAGCACTCAATCCATCTTTTCTTCCATAATTTGAAAATTTTGCTACAGCTTGAATTTGAGCCATGAATTTCCATTTCAATACAGCTGTTTTTGGAAGAATCAGCATGAGATTCCAATCCTCTAATGCATGCTTTTAAAATTCCTCTAGAAGATTACACATTTTCTTTCTCCTTTTCCATGTCTAAACATCTGTAGTCTACATAAGAAGAAAAACAAGAATAAGGCAAGTGAAAATTCTACCCAAAATTACAAAAATTACAGAAGCATAGCACCTGGATTTTATATATAAACATTTTCTTATGCATTATATATGTATTGTTGGTTGTTGAGTCTTCTTATGACAATACGCTATAGTTCAAATCAAAGGCTGGTGAAACAAAAGAAGAGTGAACAAGAGATGTACTGTTCTAAGTGTGACTGTGAAATACTATTGGAGGGGGAAATTGGATGGGCTGTAATTAAACAAAACAACTGACATTAGACAAACTCATTTAGCCTTTGTATAGAATGACCAAACAATTTATTAATAAATAGTTATACAGAAGCTCGTCCGTTATTACATCATTTATTTTTTAAGAAATAAATGTTTTTAGGCTGTCTTATTGACAAAGCAGATAGCCAAAAGCAGAACCGGTTTTGTCTCAACTAAAAATGAGAGAATTGTGGCTCCTAGGCCTAGCTACTGCTAAACTGAAGCCCAAGAATTTGCATCGATCCAGTTAAATGCTATAGGGCTCAGAAAAGCATCAGGGATGCCGAAGGAAGTGACCAGGGCAAGTGCATGTGGCCGTAGTTCACTGCAAAGTTTTGTCACTTCTTTCCTCACTGCTGCAGCATTGTCCATCGACAAGTACCCATATCGGAGGAAAGCAGCATCTTCTTCCAAGCAAATCAAGGCATACATGGATCTCAAGAGAGCTAATACATCCTGAAGGAAAGATAAACAAATATTCATCAACTGAATTTTTTTTTTTTTTTTTTTTTTTTTTTTTTTATTCTTCCACTTTAACAATAAAAGCTATCAAATCTGCAGAAATCATAGTTGCAAGCATACAATGGGATCATAATTAAACTATCAATACCCAAATTTTCAAATATATACAGATTAAGATCTTAAAAACAACTTGGATCTTAGCATTATAAAAGCTTTGACTCGCAGTTATACTGAAACCTCCCAAATATGCTAGTTATTATGAAGCGGGAGACGCAAGAAGATTATTATTTAGTATTATTTATGTTTGCAAGTCAATTGTATTTTTATGTTTTAGGTCCTATTAGTTTATTGGGCTATTAGTATTTTAATTTGGAAGCAAGGTTATTTTTGTAATGAGGCAATTAGGGTTTCCTAGCCAATTAGAACTAGGGTTTAGCAATCCTTTATAAGTAACCTATTGTACTCCTTGAGGTTAGTTGATATTTTGATGAATGAAAACAATAGCCGTTTGTTCTCTCTTTTGGTCTGGTGCTGACTCCAAGTCTATCCTAGGTGCTAACTCTTAGTGGTTTCCCCGCTTAGTGCTGAATCCAAGCAAGGTCTAGGTGCTGACTTCTAGGTCATATCTTTTATTTTTTCCGTTATTTCAATTTTGTTCTGGTTGTCCTGCATCATATTATCTCTTAAACCAAAGCCCTTCTCATTCCACATTTTAGGAAAAACCTAGTAATGGCTGCACATCATACATCTCTAGTGATATGATGAAAATATACTCACCCCACCACAGGACAACAAAGAACCAGTTTCAGATCTTTTAGAAATTCAATAACGAAACTTGATTATCAAATAGATATGATTATAGGCAATATATAAAAGCAATTACTAAGAATTACCTTCAATGAACCTGCAGGTACAGTTGCCTCAGTCTGTATAAAGGTTTGCAGTAGCTCTCGTTCTGAATAAGCTCTCCCCAAGTCTTCTGCAAGCTGATAACTCTGGTGCAGAGAAGGGTAAACAACAATGAGAGAGAGGGAGACAGAGGGAGAGAGATGCATTGTAAGTAACAGAAACAAGTTCTCACCAAAATGAAGGCATACTCTTTGCTTTCTCCCTGTGCTTGAAATTGAGATACTTCAGCAGCAAAACGATTCAGTAGATCCCGCTCTCTTAAGAAAAATGCATCAGTCTGATATACACAAGTGGTGAGACATATCTACAAATTTAAACATCAATAACATATAGAGCAGAAAAATAGCTAAAATTATATTACTTGGAATTTGCTGCACCGAAGGGTAGAGCTTGTAAGTTGAGATGGGATGACAGGGCAAGGATTATTCATGTGTTCTAACCCAAATCCTTTAAATGGTTTGTTACTCTTCTTAGCTGCTATATATACTGCAAGCAGTGCCTTGCTGACCTGAATAAACATATTTAATCCAAAAGTTCCGCTGCTTCAGACATAATTCCACAAAAGGTAAAGCTGAGTAGAATAATACTTAAATTAGTACAACAATTAAGAATCAAACAGTAAAATTTCCTTTCAATGTTTCTAACTAAGTATTAACGTATAAATTGTCAGACAATTTAGATTCAAATAATAGTTTGAGTTATGTTCAGCTCTAGAGAAGCATTATTAACTGAATAATGATAACTGAGGATATGTTAGCGATATTCAATTTAAAACAATTTCAAGCATCGTTGTGAAAGTGCAAAGCCGCCTACTTGCAGTTGATACTACTTCAATCACATCTATGTAAGGTCACCATTCTACCATCCATATAAACAAACTTTACAGAAGCAATGGCTCACACACCACAACCTCATGCCCCTCTTTTCTTTTTTGTTTTATTTTGAGGTCAGCCTCTTAGGCAATATGTCATAAACCAACATGTCCATTCCTTGGAAGATTATTTGGGGTGTGAAGGCTCCAGGTTGTGTGTCGTTTTTTGTTGGGACAGCTGCATGGGTGAGGGTTCTCACAACAGACCATTTGAGGAAAAGGGGCTGCACTATTATGGATTGGTGTTGCCTGTGTAAATGTAATGGGGAGAGTGTGGATCATTTGCTTCTACACTGTGGTGAGGTTTTTCAGTTATGGAGCTTTGCCCTTAGATCTTTTGGTGTTTCTTGGGTTCTACCTAAAAGGGTTATTGACTTGCTAGCCGGTTGGGCGAAATGGTTGGGGAAGCATTCTTCAAATGTTTAGAATTTGGTACCACATTGTGTGATGCAGATTTTTTGGAGGGAGAGAAATAATCGCATATTTGAAGATTCGGTGCTTTCTGGGGATAAACTCTTAGAGTTTTTTGTGACCACTTTTTTTGATTGGTCTTGTGCGTGGGGTTTTACTTCTTCGAAATCCATTCCGCTGTTTTTAGATTCACTTTTTTCTTGTACATAAAGTTGTTTTGTTTTCCTTTGTTGCTTGTAAATATTTCCTTCATTTACATCATCTCTTTGATGGAGTAGCTTCTTTTTATAACAAATTTTTCTAACCTATCAAAAAAAAAATCTTCTTTAAAGAAAAAAAAATCTTCTTTAAAGAAAAAAAAATGTAGACTTGATCTACCTGCTGCATCAGAACATTGTTGTCCCCCTCAAAAGTGGACTGCACATCATATTCACCTTTCAGATGACCAACAAGATTTTCAGTCTTCAGACCTTGTCCTCCACAAGCTTCACGACATTCCTGATACATTATCAATTGAACTTTATTGAGGCCAATTTCTATAGATATAGCCAAATCAAAATATAGTTGAAGTTCTGACCTGAAGGTTTCTCATATTATGCCACGTGAAAGTAGCCTTGAATGCACTTGAAAGAACATGTATGACTTTGTTTGACTCAGGTGTTCTCTTCATATATATCTGTTTCAAATAATTTCCAGCAAAACTCATAGCATATCTGCAGCAGGAGAAAAAAAAAATGAACAATGGGTCAGAGCAGCATCACTTGTACATAAGGATGGTTAACGTAATTACATAGTAAATGTTAATAATAGCATCAGGCTATTTATAGTCATGATCTAAAAGTAGAATATCTGCCATTCACCATGTATTAAAATAAGAGCTGCACACTACAATATCAAGGCTAACTTAATTTTTCTTTTTTCGATTGTTGTGAGGCCAACTTCTTTTCTTTTTTTTTTTTTTTTTTTTTTTTTTTATGACGTAGGAGAACTTAACTCAAATTAGTTGCACATTGAAAAGCATATTGTACAACAATCCTCACTATTAATCAAACTCCCATGGGCAATTAACCCCACCACCAAAACCAATTACCTGGTAATCAGGAGGTTTTTCACCCCAATGGGCTAAGCAATTTATCCTCAAGCCCATAAGTTTATCCTCAAAGAAATAACCTTTGGGTTGTGTATGAAAAGCATTAAATCCATTTCCAAGTTGGCTATTTCACTCACATATGGAAAACTGCCAATAGCATTAGGATGTTTGTTTATAGTACCAAAAGTGCAACGTTTATGAATCACTATGCTGAATAAGAAGGAATCTTTACTTCAAGATTAAACGGCAACATACTTAAACTTGCAGAAAAGACTGTATTGCAAGATCAATTACCCCAATATATTGTCACAAACAGCATATATACACTAAGTATGCTAGGCTTCTCAAACCAGTAAAGCTAGAAACAGCATCAAATTACACTGCATGAATTGTAATTGAAAGAGCAAGAGAAATTTTTATTGTAAATCAATTTCAAAAAGATTTGATTGTCACAAAGCCATTATTCAAGTACATACGTCTTTGCAAGCAGAGGCAACAGTCGCCGTTGATGGTTCGGGTAATCAAGCAAAAGGACTTCAGGCCCATTTGGTGTGACAGAAAAGGCCCGCCTTGTCAGTGAGTACCTTATGGCAATCGCTAAGCCAATCTGATAAAGTAGAACGGTATAATATGAATCATAATTGATTTTAGTAGGAGTTGCACAAACCCAAAATTAACTTCTTCTTTTTTGGGGGTTGGATGGGAGGGGGAGGGGTTGTCAAAATTACACACAAATGTTAGATTGACTTGAACAACAACAACAACAACAACAACAACAATAACAACAAAAAACAAAAACAAAAGGTACCTGCAGTCCTGTGCTTAAAATATATATGTTACCTTTGACGCGTAAATTGCACTGGCTGAAATAGTTATACGGCCAGATGTCAAAGGGGCCAAGAATGCTGCAAATCTCTAGAAAAAGTAATTACAAATAAGAGATTGTTTGTGTAATTATTAGTTCAAGCTCTAGACAATATCTTCTTCTACATGATAGAAAGAAGATCGCCAGCCAAATAAAAGACATAGGCAGAGAAAAAGGAAGAAAGACAGAAATATAATGAAACACGTGGAAAAGAAATGAGAAGACATTATCTATCTGGAAAGAGAACCACCTGATCCGGGTCTTTTATTGCACTTAGATATTGCCCATCCGGTGAAACATCAGCTACTGAATTCAATAAGTTCTCTCTGGGAATTCGCACATTGTCAAACCTGAAACATCTCCAAATTAAGCATATATATATATATATTGGATTAAAGAATTTTATAATGACAGTTATTTGCAGATTATGTAATGTCTAACAACAGAAAGAGTAACTATTACCAGATTTGACCATTGTCAACACCATTTAAACCAATTTTATGACCACAATCAGCTATTCGGATGTTTGGACAGACGTTGCCATCTGCATCCCTGATTTGGGCAATTAATGCATGGACTCCTTGATTTTCCCCATTTATGTTGAGCTGGGAAAAGACTATAGTGTGTGTCGCATGCTAAACATCAAGAAAAGAATAGCATGTCAGTTTAGATGAATCAGAAGCAGGATTTTTAAGCTGTAAAGTAAACCTTGATAAGGGACAAGAAAGAGAAATGGGAAAAGTTTTAAAAATATATACTTACATTAGCTGCTCCTCCAATCCAATACTTCTGGGCAGATTCACAGGGAGTGTTAATGACAAATTCTCCAGTGTTAGAATCATAAGTGGTGACTGTTTCAATCCCTCGAACCTAAAATAATTAGCCTAGGAATCAATTAGTAAAAACAACCAAGAGAGAGAATAAAATGTTGTGCACAGGTCTAAAAACCCAAACCGATTAAACAACTCACATACATTACTCCCATGGCCTAACTCAGTCATCGCAAAGCAACCCTTGACCACATAATTTTCAGTGTCCCTCAGCCACTTGTCATGATGTCGTTTTGTGCCAAAAATTGGATGGCACTACCCCTGAAATTTATTAAGAGACAACCAGAATGGCTAATCAATTTATGTCCTATCATAACATCACTGAAAATTTATATTCATAAATATGTACAAGAATTTTTTTGATTTTTCCCTAATGTGGTGTTCAAAGCTCCTTGAGCACCTAACTATTCCCTCAGGTATGTGTAGTACCCCATCCCACGAAAAATTATAAGGTCCTCAAGATGGACAAGTGATGTGATTCACCATTCTACTAAAAGGCTCCCACCTATTTAAAATTGTTGAGTTGGAAAAAAAATTTTAACAGATACTAATTACTGACTCAACAATTTTAAACAAATGAGAGTCTTTTAGTGGAATGATGGACAAATAACGTGGTCCACCAGAAGACTATATAATTTCTCCCATCCCACACACACCAGGTAATACATATTTTGTTTAATCTATTTTCAGCAACCATATGGACTATGAAGGTTAAGGCAACAATCATTCCAACCCCACTAAAAATTCTATCCTTCTAATAGCCAGCATTTAGATGAAAACAATTGAATTTTTTCCCCCTGTTGCACCATATGATAGAATAACACCTAGCATCACAAATACTGCATTTTCAAACTCTAACCCCATTGCTCCCAATTCAATTCAAGTCGGAATTCCAATTCCGTCAAAGTCAGAATTCCATATTCACAAGACAATCAAGATCTGTCATATTCGAATCTATTTCAAAATGCATTGACGAATGAAGAAAAAAAAAAAAAAAAAGAAATCACAACCAGATACAACCAAAACCAAATTCCAGAATTTAATCTCATTCTCACAAACACACACACACAATAACATAAAATTCAAACCTCAAAACGCTCATTTTATCATGTCCCAAAACATGTCAGCAACCAAAAAACACAGAAGACTAACTCTAAAAACAACAACAACATCATGATAATTATAAAGAAGGAGAACCACATACATACCACAAAAAGAAATGAACTCCAAGCTTAATGGCGAGGGAGTGATCGAAAATTCCAACAACCTCCAAAAGCGCGAACTTCCTCAACTCAGCATCTGGATTTCTTTCCGTAAGCCAACCTTGAAAAACACCCTTTTCCAACAAATACCAAATCCGCTTCATGGTCATCTCTCGCTGCTGCTCCATGGGCTGGTTATAGTCAGGAGAGACAAACACTTTGTGTCCACGTTGTTTGGGATTGAAAAGCCGACTCTGGGTCATAAGGCCAAAGAGCCAATCACGATCAGGGATATTGTGAGAGTCGAGGTATACGCGCATGTCGGTGGGGTTGAAAGAGAATGGCTCGTTGAGGTCAGGAGGAGAGTAGTTGAGGCAAGAGTTGGAGGAAAGAGGTGGTGCAGCTGAGAGTGAGGTAGGTTCACCGTGAAGGAGGAGGTGGTTGGTGAGGACTTGGGTGCGCCTCGTGATTTGTTGCTCCATTTTTTGAGCTTGAGAGAGCGAGTCAAAATGTCGAGGATGAAGCTGAAATGGTCGGACACTTGAGCTTGGGAATAGAGAGGGAAGGAGATATATATATATATATATATATATATATAAATATATGTGTGTGTGTATTTAATAATGCTGATAATAGTACTAGCCAAGGTTAGGTGGAGGCTCGCGCGCGGGTTAGATAAACATCGCCACTTGTTTTGTGACTGTCCCTTCTTTTTCTTCTTTTGGGAAAAGACACTTGTTATTGTCACCTAATTAGTATTTTTTGTATTTTCAATGGAATGTTTAGTTTTTACACTCAACTATTGAATTATTGAAAAAATAATTATAAACACAATTACAATTACAATGGTTCTTGTAATTTACTTTTGTGGCCATGACATGGCATAGTTGGCATATTACATAATTGATAATAGTTTAATTTTGTATATTTATTTCACTATTAGAAAGTTTATCATACTAAATTTGTGTTAATTCGTAAGTTTTGGAATGATGTTAAATAATTAATTTTGTGCTTAAAATGTATTTTAATACATGAATATGTCATTTGTAGGAGAATTAATTTAAATCTAGCAAGAAAGGCATGAGCGGATTTGTGCAAAGAAGAATGCTAATGCACTTTATTTTTATAAGAGCCATAATGAAATTAAAGATGGTCAACTCAATGAATTATGAGTCCAATTGAAGCAAAAAATCAAAGGAAATTTACACCAAATCCAAGTTCAATTTGAATCATGATTCCCACTTGCATAACTTTTAGTATTTTGGCCATTACTTTTAGCTTAATGAGCATATATATACTTGAACATGTTCGACAAATAAATACTTTTAAAACTTCATACCATGGTTTGACTCATGATGCTTGACATGAGGCTCCTCTTATCTAGGAGGCGATATTACATGTTTCAATTACATGTATCTACCCCTATGTGAAAGGGTGGATACATGTAGGAAAAATATGATAGTTTTTCCCCTTGTTTAGGCTCAACATGGCATGAGAGATATAGGTTTTTTTTTTTTTTTTTAGATATGATGGTGGATCTTGATGAGAAAGATCTTTGATTACCTCGAGAATAACAATGAAAAAAACTAGCATTATAGAGTGAAGTTTGAATCATCTAAATAACCCAATATGAAAAAGTTTATATACACAATTTTTATTCAATAATTATATATAGGTAAAATATCTTTTTTGTTCCCTATATTTTGGCCATGTTTTTCATTTCGGTTCCTATTGTCATCTTACTCGGGGCAGAACTATGTGTAGCTATAGGAGGGCCATCCTCCCCCCCTCCCCCTCCCCCTCCCCCTCCCTAATCTCTTCCTAAAACAATTATTCTTTTTTACTTTGTCCCTCTCCCAAGTCCCAAAACATTAGCCAAAAGTTCTATTGACATTTAATTTTAGCTCAGCATTCTGGCTTCATTCACATTTTTCCCAAAACTTTTTAAACCGTTCACTTCCTTTCTTTCTCCCCCTCCCAAGTCCCAAAACATTAGCCAAAAGTTCTATTAGCATTTAATTTTAGCTCAGCATTCTGGCTTCATTCACATTTTTCCCAAAACTTTTTAAACCATTCACTTCCTTTCTAGCTACCACTCAAGTCTCTAATTAGAACCGGTGCTCTCACATTTACTTTTATTAGATCTACTTTTGGCTTAAAATACCCTCTAATAATGCCAATCTATAATTCACTTTGTTTAGCAAATACTCTCACATTATCTTTGTTTAGCTGTTTAATGACTTTATATAATAATGGACCATATATATAGTTTGTTCTTTCTTCCTTAATAAAGAATTTTCTTATTTGAATCTAAATGAAAATAGCTTTAAAATCTTGATAGGTTCAAAAACCTTCTTTTCAGTTTTTTCATTTCTATTTTTTCAAATTATGCTTTATGTTTTTCCCCCTTTAAATTATTTAACCAATTGGCATTTGATAAGCTTTTCTCACTATTTTATTTAGAATTACATATTGGCTTCTACTTAAATTTGGAGAATCTAAATTGATGGACGATATTGGTTGTTTCACTTAGTATTTTGAGTGTTTTTTTTTTTTTTTTTTGACAGATAGTATTTTGATTGTTGATTTTAATGGAAGATGCTAAGTCTTTTTTTTTTTTTTTTATTATTATATATTTGTTATATGATACTTTTGCAAACAGGTAACTTTTGTGTGTGTATGTGTATATATAGCATCTCGCCCCCCCCCCCCTCCCCCCACACTAATTCATGGTTCCGCGCCTAATCTCACTTTCAAAGAACGTATTACGTATATATGATTAATGGAATAAAATACTAACCTTTTTTTTTTTTTGAGAAAGAAAATACTAACTTAAAATAGCATAGTTTATAGATAAAACTTTGTCCAAATTATAATGGAAATGCCAGGCTGGCATGCATAGATTGAGACGTCCTTCTAAAGAAAATAAAAGAAAACGATTAAGACATGAATTTATAGTTTTAAAAAATTTTAATTAAGTATATGTTCCATATATATATATAGTGTTTTACTAATGTATGGGGCATACATTAGTAAAACCATTTTAGGAAAAAAAATTTATGGGAAAATAAAAAAGTGATTGACTTTCTTGACAATTTTTTCAATTTTCAATAAAAAATTTCCTAAAATAGATGAATAATATATGCCTTAAAGGCACACATTAACCAAACTCATATATATAAACTATCACTAATTTGAAAGTGGGAGTGTGGTACATTGATAATTGATACTAAAAAGCTATTGGGTAAATTATTTAATTGGTTTATAATCTTTACACTATGTGTCAATTTAGTTATAGACCTTTCAAATATGTCAATTCAGTCTTTAATCTTTTGGTATTGTGTCTATTTGCTTGGTGATGGATGAAAAATGCTCACCCTTATTATTAAGGGCATAGATCATTTTGACATAATACCAAAAATTTATAGACTAATTTGACATATTTAAAATGTCAAGGACTAAATTGACATGTATTGTAAATATTATGGACTAAACAAATAATTTACCCAAAATTTTATTTATGTGATTTGTGTTTGTTTTGGGGATTACATTTTTTTATTAGTTTATTGGTATATGTGAAACAAAAATGTAAAAGTTAATTTATTTATAAAAATCTAAACTAAATATTAAATTATTTATAAGAGAAAATTGTTTGTGATTATTTTAAGGGTATTGATTTAGAAACTATTTTTATTAACCTTTTATAAAAAATGATAAAAAAAATAATTTTTTTTATAACTTTTTATACTTTTCATAAAAATAATATCAAAACTATCTTAATATAATTTATTAATAATTATTAAGGGCATTTATTAATCCGAATTATCTTAAAAATACTGTTTAACCTTACCCTTTAAAAAATAATGTCAGACCTACCAACAATAGACCTACAGCATTTTGTTGAGATGCGTGCAATCTTCATCCACAAGGGATGTGATGTGATTGTCATCCTCCTCGATTGTCGATTGTTGCAAGTTTCCAACATTTCGGCAGTGGGAATGGGATGTGAGGTAGGGCCCTGACAATTTGGCTAGATCACGCATCGATTTTGACTGCGCCCGAAGATTTATTATCCATCCTCCCATTTTGCCACGTCCTTTTTTTTTTTTTTTTTTGCTGACCTCTGAACTTTTTTGGTAAACGACCTCTTAACTTTTCTCCTTCCTCTTATCTAATCTCTACATACTTTAATAAAATCACACGTGAAAATTATAACTTTAGATAGATTTGGAAGTTTCAATTTTGAAAATATAATTTCCAATTTGGAGATCTGTAGCATCAAGGATGATGAACTCATCGTAGCTAACTCGCTGAGTAGCTATGATGAGTTCTCCCCCAAATAATTAACGGAAAGCTCCCATGGTGAATTTTCATGCTATGAGCAAGCAAATAACCAAGTAACTAATGTCAAAGAAGAAGAAAACAAAATTTCTCAAAAAGAGGGAGGAGAAAAAATATGGAGGGAAGGAAAAAGATCTTACATAAAAATTTGAAAAAATCACACTTTATCACTATAAACTATATCTCTTATTACACTTAATTTGCACTATAAACTTTTTGAATGCACATTCTGCACTCTAAAGTACAATCTCTGTTACACATTGTACCTCGACGTTAAGTTTGTTGTTAACTTGAATGGAAAAAAATGACACAATGTGAAAAGACCAAATTGTCTCTCTTCTCAATACTTTAAAAATAAAAAATAAATTATACTTTACTACCGTACTCTTGATTACATTTTGCATCATAAATTTTGAATTTTCATTAAAACTAACAGAAAACTTAACAATGGAGTGCAAAATGTACAAGGGTCATAGTTTAGAGCGTAAAACGTGCATTAGAGCATCCACATCAATCTGTCCAAATTCGTTTCTCTGAAACCGCTCAAACTCAAACCCAAACCCAAACCCGAATTCGGAACCACCGAACAATCTGACTTCAACAAAGATGAGGAGGTTGAAGACAACGATGAAGAAGAAGACGAACAACAAGCCCCCGTAATCATCGTCGATGACAAAGCCCTCTCATTGCTAGTCTTTGAGGGTTCTCCCCCCTTTCTTTCCTCTACTATTTCAAGAAAAGTTTATTGTTTCCTGGATTTGATTTTTTTTTTTTTCTAGTTTCATTTTTTGGGTTTGGGTATTTGATTTTCTGGTTTTGGGTATTTATTCTGGGTTTTATTTTTTTTGATAATTGATTTTCAAGGTTGTGGGCTGATGATGGATGTAGAGATTTTGTTAATGATTGTATTGATTTAATTTTCAGATTTAAATCTATTTTTTCCTTTTGGATAATTTGGTTTGTGTATATATATGGGTTTCTATTCTTTGGATGGTTTGGTTTGGGAGTGGTTTCATTGATGGGGTAGTGGATGATTTGATTTGGTGGTGGTGCTTTGCTTTGGTTCTTTGGGTTTCTATTCTTTTGCTTGGGTTTGATCTTCATGTTCTTTGATTCGGTGGTGGTGATTTGGGTTTTTTTTTTTTTTTTTTTTTTAGTGGGTTTTTTTTTTTGTGTTTGTTTGCCAAGAAAATTTATGGGTTTGAAGGTTAAGGTTTTCTTTACTAGGGATATGGGTTTGGGGTTTGGTTAGGATCTGGGTTTAGGGTTTGTTTTTTGCTTGAGATTGATTATAGGGAAGAACACAAAGAATATGAACATGTTCTTCTGAAAAAAATAATGAAAAGAAAAAAAAAAGACAAGAAAGACATTTAATTAATTTATTTTGTTTTGATGTGTTTGGTTATAAAGAAAGTACAAGAAAGGAAAAGAAAATGATAAGAAAATAAGGATTAATTTGGTAAGAATATGAATCATATACAAGGAAAAACATAAAGAACATGAATATGTTCTTTCGAAGAAAAAAAAAAGATTGGAATAAAAAAAAAATCATTTTAATTAAAAGAAAGTAAAATTTTAGTTTGAAAGAAAATAAATTTTTTTTTTTATTTTTTAATTAAAATTGAGTAATTAATTTTTTTTAAATTTTGGCATTTAAAAAATGCTAAATAATTTTTTTAATAATATTTTAATGCCCACGTCAGGTTTTTCTATTAGTTGGTCGACGATAATGACTTAAATGTAACACATTAATTGGTTTAGGAACTAAAAATGGTAAAACTAAAATGTAGAGACTAAAATGAAAAATGTGCAAAATGTAAAGACTAAAAGTACATTTACGCCTTTTTTTTTTTTTTTTTTTTTTATGTAAGCATAGTTCAAATATGAGATTTCTTATTTAACAATAAAATGCATTACCAAATACGAACTAAACGAACTGGAACACACTATCATATCCTATACTAATATTGGCAATGTAATACTTAAAAAAAAAAAAAAAAAAAAAAAAAAGCAACAACAACAACATTTATCATAAAAAAAATTTAAAAAATTTTTAATTTAAATTGTATTTTTTATATCTCTTGCAAAATTAATAGTTAATAATTGGTTATTTGTGATTATGGATATTATGATAATTTATATTACGTCATTATATATGTTATATGACTTGTCAATTTATAGACATAAAACGTTTCAAAAAAAAAAAAAAAAATTATAGTCATAAAGCCACTTAATTATAATGCTATAATACAAATATCGGTCACATACTTTTCATAATTTTTTTTCCATTTATTTCTTTAACATTTTGTAAAATACTATTTTTAACCATTGCATTTTTTTTAAATGAAAATTGATGGTGAATGGTTACTTGCTGAACTAAATAAATAATACAATTTTTTAAAAAAATTAATTTCATATTTGTACTATATATATCAAGTTCATCCACATGTGATGTGACTTTGTTGCGTTGTTATTAAAACACACATGAATTCTTCATATAAAATATTATTTAAATAAGCTCCTCATTCTAAATTTTGTTGAGAAAATTCTACTTTAACTCTCTGAAGTATTTCGTTATACGTTCACTTTTTTTTATAGTTTTAAAAAAGACACTCACCTTCTCTAAAATGCAAATTATTTATGTTGCTCTCTTCTAATGACTAAAAAAGGGTTTAAACAATCTAAAGGAAAAAAAAAAATACTTTAACAGAATCCCAAATTTTCTATTAAAAATAAGGTGAATGACAATTTAAGTAGAGGGTAAATAAGATCAAAATTTTTAAATCATTTTTTTTTTTTAGTCATATAGGATAGGAGAGGTCAATGTAAATAGTTTACATTTTAGCAAAAGTAAACATCTTATTTTGAACTAGATAGGTGCAAAGTGTTTTGAGGGGAGGTCAGCATAATTTAACCTAAAATTACCAATTAGGGACATATAAGTAAATTACCAGACTATGAATACTCCCACAACCAATTGGTTTTTGGAAAATTACTAAGCACTCATAGAGTATAATAATGTAATACTATCTCCTTCTACATTTATGATGGATCTAACCATAAATTTAATTAGTAAGATTTATCATAAAAGCAAGAGTGAGAATACCATGCCACCATATTTCCGGATTAACAAATAATTACTCTAGTTTTCTTACAACATTTGGAATTTGCGTTTTTAACCTCCATTTAGACCGTTATCTAGGTTTTTTTTAGGAAATTTGTTACAAAATACCCTAAGGATAGTGGTTAAAATGCATTTAATGTTTTATCAAATAATATTTTTACATTTTTCAAAAAATAAAAGTCACAATAAAGTTGTGCATGTAAGCTAATAAATCATTAACACATGTATATTTATTGTTTAAAAAGTATGCATTACAGCTCATAATTAAACATTTATTAATGTTTAATTTGTGCCATTGTGAGTTAGAACACTTCTTAATAGACCCCCATTTTTAATAAAAAAAATCTTTCAATTTTCTTTTTAAAAAATAACTCATCTTGTACAGTGAAAAACCTACATGTTGTTTCAATTAGCCATATGAAAAGTTGTGGTTAAAGTTGTGCCTTCTTTTCTTCTTCTTTTTTTATTTATTTATTTATTTTTAATTTTTTTATAATACTAGTTTTTTGTTCACGAATAGTAAAGTTGTATATTTTTTTCTTCGCCAACCATAGTAAATCATGTGGAAAGTTGTGCATGCTTTTGTAAGAATATGATTTCTGTCCAATTTACTCTTTTTATATCTTTTAATTGGATGTAAAATTTGAAAATCTTGCTGTTTGATAATTTGAAATTTAAGAACAAAGGTTCTCTCCAAACTAGTTTGGAAAGAAACTTTAACAACTTCCCTTATATCTTTATATTAAGTGTGAATTTTGATAATCTAACCGTTAGATGCATATTCTTATTATATTTTTCATACATGTAAAATTTCAAGAAGATCAAAGATTAATTACTATCTCATCAAACAAATGTTAAAATTTCAAATTTTTATGTTCTAAAATTGGGTATAAAAAATAAATTTATTAATTAAATAGTAAATAATATCTAATTTGAAAAAAATTTGATATGTATATTAAGAACTTAAGGAAAGTGAAATTTAACGTTTAGATTTTTAAAATTCATACAAAAAAAAAGAGATTTATAGGAAATTTGAAAAATTTCTTTCCAAACTAGTTAAAAAAGAAACGGTCATAATGTCATAATAAAAATATGCAAATAAACAATTAAATTTTTAAAATTTACATCCAATAAGAATATATCAGCGGCGTTTGAAGGAATTTCTCTTCAATCGTTTTATCTTCTGTTGTACTAGTATCTTTCTTGTCACTACAATTTTCAAGATTTTTTTTCTCGGAATACCAAATCGGCATCCGGTTTCTGTGTTTCAACATGAATAACAGCCTGTTCAAAACCCTCAACTTACTCACTAACCCAAACCAAAAGACAATTTTGTCCCTGAAAAATTTTCAAAACTCCGCGAAATCTTCCCTTTATTTCTTCTCGTCTCAAAAGTTCCAACAAATCTATTTCCCCAAAAATAACCTTTCCGGCTCTAAAAAAAAGTACAAAAAACCATGTTTTTCTCCAGTCTCTCTCACCTACCCACACTGCCTTCCACCCGCAACTGCCGCCTGCCCCACCGCCTACATTGCCGCGCTTCCGCTCCGACCTCCCCATTCCGGTTCTGACCACCTCCAGGTACTCTCTCTCTCTCTCTCTCTCTCTCTCTGTGAAATTTGAAACCCAAAAATTTCCCATTTCCTGGTCTTTAAACCAAGGTGATCAGATTCCAATTCAACCCATTGCAATATGAAAACTTGACAAAAATTCTCATGGGTATTTTGCTCCAAAGGTATTTCTGACTTTGCCAGCCTGGATTTGCTATGTGTACTTTTTTTGCCCTTTTTTGGTTATAACTTATAACAGACAAGCACACTAGCTACCTATAATTATAAAGCAAAGGCCTTTGCTTCATAGTTCATAACTTACCCAAAAAAAAAAAAAACACTCATGGAATTCCAAGCATTCCAGGACAATGCTTGGTACGAGGTTGAATTGGTAAGCAATGGTGACATACTCACCATTAAGTACAAGAACTTTGCGGACGAATGGGATGAGATATATCATGTGGGGAGATTCGATACTGTCAAAGAGATAGAGGATTTCGGTGCCAGGTTTCGACGCAGTAGCGTGCAGTTGCAAGATGGGGAGTGCAGGAAAGTCGTCGCGGGCATGAAAGTTTGCGCCACGCATTATACTGATAGTGGGGAAGTTAAATTCTACGATGCAACTGTTCACGAGGTGCAAAAGATCCAACATTCGTTTAAGAATGGAGAAGAAGAGTGTTATTGCATATTTGTGCTTCTGTGGCAACAAGGTCCTGCAAAAGGCACAAAAACATATGCAAGTGTTGCTAGTATTTGCCTGATCCGACATATACAAGGGCTTGTTGATCAAGCCCTCGACTCCTTCTTGAAGATAGCGAGAGAGAGACTGGGAATTGCATCCCATAATCAGGATTCTTATGTTCAAAAAGGTCCGGTATGTGAAGGCCCAGGTACTTCATCATCTTGTCAAACAAATTCTTTCATAGATGTTGATGCATTTTTTGAGAAATTAAGGAGAGTCAGACGGTTTAGATGTGCGGCTAGAACTTTTCAAGGGAGGCTTAATGGTCAATGTAAAAAGTGATCGAATTAACGTGGAATGAGCAGAAGGAAAGAGTGTCAAATAAAACGATGTGAATATAAGTTATAAGAAAAGACAGTTTTTAGAATTGTATTGTGGAGATGATGCTAGACAGAGTTGAGTAGTTTAAAAGGCCTATGAACATATGATGTGGCAGTGTCCATGAGGAGTAGTTCTGGTTGCTTTATTAGTTTGTTGGGGAAAAGAGTGCATATCTTGTGGCCATGTCAATGGGGAGTAAGGAGGAAACTGGGAATTTATCCAATGATGCAGGTATGAGCTACTTTTGGCATTCCTTGTGGCATCTGAATCTACCTAGAAAGAATTTTGCAGGGAGAGTTTGTCAAATTATTCTGTATACTAGGCTTAATTTGCGTAGGAGGGGTGTTGTTTCACAACCTGCTGTGTTATTTGTGGGAGCGAGACTGAATCTGCAGAACAAGTTCTGTGGTCCTGTTGTTATGCAGAAAAAGTATGGGAGGATTGTGATTTAGGTCCTATAATTCATAATACTGTGGGGGTGTCTTCTATTGATTTTTTGTGGCAGGTTTTGAAGAAGGATGGTGTGGAGACAATGCAACAAGTAGTTACAGTAGCTTGGTCTATTTGAAATCAAAGAAACAAAGCTCTCTTTAATGAATCTATCCAATTGCCTCATTTGGTTGTCCAGCGTGCAAGGGAGTATTTTCGAGTTCAAAGCGCAGTGATGGCTTCACATGTTGTCTCTTCAAGAACCCAAACTCAGTGGCTGCCTCCAAATCGAGGTTTCTTCAAGGTTAACTTTGATGGTGCTATGTTTGAAGAGATCCAGAAAGTTGGGATGGGGGTATTTATTAGAATGATCAAGGCTTGTTTATTGCTGCTCTAAGCTCTCTGGAAAATTTAGGTCGACGCTGAGGAAGCTGAAGCTCTTGCTGCTGTTTGTACTCTGTTTTTTTTCTGCCTGTGTGTGTCCTTTTGAAGTGGTTGTAGACGGTGATTCTCTTATGGTAATCGAAGCTTTGAAATCTGATGTGCCAAATTTATCTAAAGTAGGCCATTAGCTGGATTTAGCTAAACACATGGGTAGATCTTTTAGGGAGATTTTCTTTAATCATGTCAGTGGGGAAGGTAATGGTGTTGTTCATGTGCTCGCCATGCTAAACATTATGTATTTATTGTCTGGTTGGAGGTGGCTCCTGTTTCTGCAATGCAGCCTCTAAAGATGTAACTTTTGGTTAGTTAAATGACATGTTTCGCTTATTTCTATACCCAAAAAAAAAAAAAAAAAAAAACTCTTAGATTCTAAGCTACAGTGACAGCTCTTCCACTAATTGTTACGTACATAACCTACATGAGTAGAAGAATTGATTGAAGCTTTGACAAAAGATCAGTAAGTCTATGGTTGAATGTATCAATTTGAAGCTAATTACATGCACAACAAGATCAAAGATGATTGCTACCCATTATTTTATGCTACACTTCATAAAATGTTCATTCAGAATCAGTTAAATGGCTTGAGAGCATGAGCAACTATCTTGTTTCTTTTGATACATATTGTTTTTTATTTTGAAATATAAACCAGACGCTCTAGGGGATTAGAATCTTAAGAGTAAAGAGTTGTGAGATAAGATAAGACTTTTTTAGCAGGAGTGAGTTTGAGTGAAAAGGCACGATTTTAAGGTTCCTTCTTCCTATTGGCTCTACGGGTTCAGGTTGGAAATGCCCCAAGCTCCTTTATAATTTTTTTACGTTTTACCTCTATTTTATTTATATTTTTTTTATTCAAGGATCGGGAATGAAAGTTGATTTTTTTAACTCTCAATCTCAGATATTGAGAACAATTGCATATGGTGGCAATACCTAAGGTATTGCGCATATTCTAAATCCAACTTATAACACTTGGCTTAGGGAACAGATTAGTAATATACCCAAGAAGGGTGGCTTAATAGATTGTGCAAAGTTATTTCATGTGTATAAAACACCAACTGTAAAAACCGTTTTTATCACTGTATGATACACGCCCTCTCACTGTCTATGATGAAAATGGCTTTCATCTCAAGAGGCTGCAACCTCCTCCATCATTATTCAATTAAACCAACTTAGAACACTTTTGGTATTCTGTGAACAGTTTGGAAAAATATGGAAGAAGAGTGACTTAAAAGAAGAGTTAACCTTTAACACACCAGTATAAAGCTGAAAGCAAGGCCAGAAAAATATTGTGGATATGGAACATTAAATAAACTGCGAAGTTTATTACTCAAAACCATCTTAAAGCTTCATCGAACACATGTTAAACAATTTCTCATTCACCACCACCAACAACATTGGTAATAACTGATGACAGGATTGGAGTTCAATTGCTCCTGTCTACCATCTAGATGTATCTCATCCGCATATTTAAATGAATCCACAATGTTCAATTACGATGGTTTAAGATTAAAAATTAAAAAAATAAATAATAATAATAAAATCTATGCATTCATTGGATCACCATCCCAAGCCACACCACAGAGCAACAAATGTTGATTGGCATGGCAACAGGAATCTTGGCTGTTGAATTCAACATCAAACAAGAAAAGAACAGAGGAAACAAAGCAAACTGAATTTCAATACCATCTGGTCAATCAATTAAATACAATAACACAAATATCGTAGTAAACCTCAAAACTCCAAATTGCACAATCAAATGTAACCTAATCAAATAGACACAAACCAGCTATGAACTAGAATAATACTCTGAGAGAATGTGAAAAAAGAAAAAGAAGGAAAAAGTGAGAGAATGAGCGTGCAACAAATGCAGGGGAAAAAAAATACTTTACATCTAAATACCAGGGCCTTCATCGTAACTCCAACAAGATTCTAAAGCCTTGGTGCATGATACGTCATAGACATGATTTGTTCACTAAGCATTCCCATGCGGTCTCATTCTATCGTGTAACAAAGACTTAGATGTTCTAAACCACATAGAAATTAAAAAAAAAAAAAAAAAAAAAAAAAAAAAAAAAAAAAAAAAAAATTGAAAGCAAAAGATACTATTTTATACCAACAGGGCTTTCACCATTTGCAGAGGCTATGCAGAGCAGCATCCAACTTTTTTCACGGCTGATACATCATCTTTAGAGCCAACATTAATAGTCTGTCCCTTGGGCAAGGCTCCTGGGTCATCCCCAACATCAAGAGCCTTCCTGCTGACTACACGATATATCTGAGAGAGCACTTCAGTGAAGGCATTTTCCACATTCAAGGACTCTAGGGCAGAGGTTTCCATGAAAAAGGTATTCTCTCTCTCGGCAAAAGCTGTGGCATCCTCAGTTGAAACAGCACGCAAGTGACGCAAATCTGCCTTGTTTCCCACAAGCATGATGACAATGTTGGAATCAGTATGATCACGAAGCTCCTTTAACCATCTCTCCACATTTTCAAAAGTGACATGTCTAGTGACATCATAGACAAGCAATGCACCAACAGCTCCTCTGTAGTATGCACTTGTGATTGCACGATATCTGTAGCACAGAATGTAAAATGAGAAGTCTACTCTACAATGAATGATAACATGGAATCAACAGAGAGTAAATTATTTTGTCCCACAAATAAAAAAAAATGAGTACATGAAGCAAAAAGTAAAAATCAGAAAAAGGCGATTTCCTTGTAAAAATAGAGAGAAAGAAAAGGTCCAACCTAAACAGATCCAATAACTTATAAAATTAAAATACAAACATAAAAAGTTAAAAACTCTATCTTCTCTATCTTTCTTTGTTTCCATACCGGGAAAAAAAAAATTAAGCTAGTGTATCAAAGTCATTGATTAGCTTAAGATGGAAATTAGTAACCCACAAAAAGTGAGAAAATGTAAAATAAATAAAAGGCTTCGGGAACCAAAGAGATTAAATTAGGAACTGTGTGACATGCAAGAAAAAGAAAGGAATTTTCAAACCTCAAAAAGGCAAATACAATTACTTCAAAACAATTCAACTTATTTTTAAGATGAGATAATCCTTCCTTTCAACTTCTGAAAGATAAACAAAACAAATAAAACTTTGATGACATAGTCATATGTTTGTGATATATCTATATTGATTTGATCCTCAAGTCATTTACCAAAGTTTACAGTTCTCCAAAGAAGATACAGAGTTTGGTTAAATTGTACTTTCCCATTCCAAAGTATGAGGTGCGTAGCAATTTTCCACTAAATTCAAAATTGAGCAATCAATCCATAGCATTAAGAGAAACAACAAATAATCACCTGCTGTTGGAAATTTCTGTTAACTAGGTTCCAAAGATAAGAGAATGTGTTTCAAACCTTTTTTAATACTTTTTTCCCTTGGTGAGACAAAAATAGTGCAGAGGAACATATACTAATCTGTCTCTTAGAATTGGATGATATCATACAACTTTATGAACTAATTGTTTTGTTCTACAATGTTAAATAATTTGTCTCATGTTTTTGTGAAAATCATATGCTCCTTGACTTACCTGGTTTAAAACATCCCCCATTTGAATACTTATTAGGTGTGCCCCTGAAACATAAGCAAGGTGTGTTCATCTTAATCACTTCATGAAGCACAGCATTTCACACCATCGGCAGCCCAAGAACTAAACTATAAGCATTATTAACGTCCACTCGCTGTCCACCATCTCTTACACAAAACAAAAACCCTCTTTCCTACATTTAACACAATTGAATTACAACAACAACAAACATGCCTTACTCCCAAAATTTTGGGGTCAGCTGTGGATCCAAAACAGATTAATTAGTGCCGTCCGCATATATTCTTTTCCTCCATTCTGTTCTATCAAAAGTCATACTATCTATAGCTTCCTTAACATGTCTTTTTTACTGCTTCCTTAACACAATCTAATTATCACCCCCAAAAAAAAAAAAAAAAAAAAAAACTACGTTGCCAGCTTGAACAATATCAAAATCCATGATCAACCATACCAAATCCAATGAAGAAAAAAAATGAATGAATATAAACAATCAAAACCAAGGAGAATTATAAAGCATGAATCAAATTCATTGACTACCCATTACCCTTCACACAAAAACAACACATTTGACACATAACCAACATTCCAATAATCCAAGACACGCAATGACCCACATTCAATATTGTGAAACACACCCAAGATCCAAAATAAGAAACCCATTACGAAAAACAAAGAAGAAAGTGAGAAATGGGGATGGGGATGGGGTTGACCTTTCTTGGCCGGCAGTATCCCAAATCTGGGCCTTGACGACCTTGTCATCGACATGAATGCTACGCGTAGCGAATTCGACGCCGATGGTGGATTTGGACTCGAGGCTGAACTCGTTTCGCGTGAACCTGGAAAGCAGATTGGACTTGCCGACGCCTGAGTCGCCGATTAGCACCACCTTGAATAGGTAGTCGTAGTCGTCGTCCGCTCTATACGCCCCCATTTTATTTTGTTCGTTTGTCTTTTGAGCTTGAAATTTGAGGTAGGAAACGAGGATTTGAAGGATCAGAATATGAAAATAGGTTTGGATTTGATTTCAATGGGATCGGGAAATGGTTTTTGAATTTCTTCGCATTTGAGATTGAGAGAGAGAGAGAGAGAGAGAGAGGGAGAGAGGATGCTTGTATTTGTAAAATACTACGATGGAAGAGGGAGAGAAATTCAAAGCTAAAGTTAAAAATAAAGAGAAATTCAAACTAAAAGTTAAAAATAAGTATATAAGCATTTTTTGTGATAGAAAAAGATAGTAATTCCGAATTATGATGAAGGTAAATTATCATAATCAATATATAGGTATTTTTGTGATTAAAAAAAATAAATATATAGATATTTTTGTGATTAGAAAATATATAAGAATTTATATAAATAGATATTGTAAGGGCTCAAATTGAATTGGACCCAATATAAGATTGGGTTTTAGTCCAAAAAGTCCAAACAATAAATTTGTAGAGCGTGAATGAAAGAACTAGATCTACTCCGTAAGAAAAACTATAAAATTTGCTAATTTAAGGCTATTAAACACAAGTAAGATAAGAAAGTCCGTCCTCGGAGTGGCTTGAGGAGCTTATACTATATTGTCTTGTTCATAAACAAAGTTACAAGAGTTCGCAGTCTTATTGCAAAAATTGCTTGATTTTTTCTCTCCTCTCTCTTTTTAGTCCATCTTTCCATGCTATATACTACAATCTTGGTATCATCTTTACTATACACGTGTAGGTTAGATTCTGGGAACTCCTTCTTGTCTCATCCAACACCTCCCGTAACCATCAACTAGTAATTGTAAGGCTGCTTCACCACTGCTCAGCCATCACCTCCACATTAATGCGGCCAGAGAGTTAGTTGGGAGATATTTAATGCGGATGTAGCAGCTTTTTGAAGATATTTGTTGCCTTTCTCCTTTCTTACCCTTTGTCCAATGTCCAACTCTTAGTTGTGATGTAATTTCAAAGAAAGTCCATGATGATATGACACTCTTATTGACCTCGGACCCTTGTTTCCGAGATGGCTTTTCTCCTCGGACATTCGTTGGACTTATCTCATATTGTCTCTACTTTTCTCTTTATTCCGTTCCTCTTATAATCTTATCCGGCCATCCTCGGATTAGCTAAGGTCCTTGGATTGGGCCATAGGCCCGATTAGTACACCCTTAACAGTACCTCCCGATTAATCGGCCCCCACAAATATATATTCAAAGATAAAGTTAAAAATATTCTCATCACACTAAGGTATTCTTGTAATTGAAAAATGCAACAATTCCGAATTATCATAATAAATATATAGGTATTCTTGTATGAGTCGAGTTTTGAATTTTATATTTAAAATATTTATTTGCTTGTTTTTTCATAAATGTTTTTCTTCATTTTGATAAAATCAGATAAACAAGTCGACATGATTAACCTATTTAATAAATAGGTCGTGTTAGGGTTGAGGAATCTTGACCCGTTTAATAAACATATCGGGTTAGTGTTGATTCATATAGTCGGATACGTATGAATTAACACGACCACCTAATCCGACATGCGAACACAAATTGCCACCCCTAGTTTTAGGCTTAGATTATGCTCAATCATTGGAGAAAAATTATTTAATACTCAAGAAAAGTATTTCCTTCTCCCACATTAATGATTGGTTATATTATAAATTTGATTAGTAAAACCCACCTCGCAAGAGGATTGATAATTTCTCTTGGAAGAGTAAAAATAATTACTTACCCCTGGATATTCCAAATGGTTAATCAAATCTGACTCTAAATAATACTTCATATGATGCATATTACACTCTCTCTCCTCTCTGTAGGAGTCTCTCTCTCGTTTGCTTCTCAAACGAGCCTCCCTCCCTTGGCTAGTCCTAAGGGTACTGCTCTTTGTTTTTTATTCACAAAACACATCTTGTATTCTTGATAGAGGGACAACGGTCTCGGGTGATCATGGTCGATGACGTGGTACATTGTTTAGAGAACATGAAACTCACTGCTGATGAAGAAGAGATAATTGAGATTTCTCAAGAAGGTAGACGAGCCGAGATTGAGAGCTACACTCTTAGCTTGATTGGTAAATTTCTCACGTGCAAACCGTTTAATAAGAAGGCAGCAAAAAACACATTAAGGAGAGACTGGGGACTGGACGATAAGGTGTAGATGGTCGATGTAGGACAAAATCTTTTCCAATTCAAATTCAACTCAGAGTTTGATTTGGAACGGATTCTTAATGAAGGTCCTTGGTCGCTCGACAATCAAATGCTCTTACTTACGAAATGGTGACAGGGGATGAATAACGTCCGTCTAAACCATGCCTCTTTATGGGTCCAAATATGGGATGCACCCTTTGACATGGTGTCACCCAAAGTAGCTATGGAGGTGGGAGGTAGGCTGGGCAATGTAGTGGAGGTAGAAAAATGGCGCAAGCAGGATGACCCCAGCTATTTCATGAGGGTAAAGGTAGCGTTGCCAATCTCAAAACCTCTAAGGCGAGGAGGTTTCTTAGCAGGTATGGACGGTGCGCGACATTGGGTAACTTTTAAATATGAGAGGCTCCCTATGCTATGTCACTACTTGTGGTGTTTTGGGGCATGACTTGCGCCACTTGTGCTAGCTATTTTGCTGCATCAAAGCAAGGGACAGAGGTAGAGCTTGAGTATGGGGATTGGTTGAAAGCCACCGGGGACGAAGTCGGTCACCAATGAAACATAGCGCAGAGCGGGATCATATGCCAAGCCCGGAGAAAGGAAAAGATCGAGGGGATGTTCACAGTGGACGGTCAGTGGGTAAATCTAGGGAGATGACGGCGGAGACTACTACCAATGGATGCCCTAGGGAGGCCGAGAGGCACGAGAATGGAGACGGCGCGAAATCAGGGGGAGTTACGGATGTTCGATTACAAAATTCTGCATTAAAGGCAATAATGAGGGCTGATTTGGAAAGAGTTGAAAACAATGATATGGGGGGAAGTAACGTAAATGTCAACTTGAAAGCTACAATGAAGTCGAATAAGGAAAGCAATGAAGTGAAGGAGACAGACAGGGAACGTACGGAAGCAAATTTAAACGCAAAAATTATGGAGGACTCCACCCATACTGTTCACGTGGACGTTACCATGCGGGATGGGCTGGCTAATCGTAAGCCCAAAGGCACGTGGACTAGGTTTTGTAGGAAGGATTATGGGGCTGGGGAGAAAGAAAGTGGAAAGCAACATTCAAAGTTAGGGAAACGGGTGCTTATAGACAGTGGGCAATGATTATGATATGGATTTGGAGGCTCACACTGGAAAACGAGGCAGAGCAGAATCACATGGAAAGGGTGAAGATGAGATATCGGCGAGGGTGGTGGATCACCCTTGCCGAACGCAATGAAACTACTAAGTTGAACCGCCAAGGGCTTGGGAACCCTTGGACAGTTCAAAGCCTTCGCCAGTTAGTGAAGGATCAAGCTCCCATGGCTTGTTTCTTGATGGAGACAAGACTAGATAAGGAGGGTTTTGATTTTTATTGTGGTGACTTGCCTTTTCCTAACTGTATTGTGGTGAAGAACCCGAACTCGGGAGGAGGTATAGCTTTGATATGGAAGAATGATGTGCGTATGGAGTTGATAAACTATACCGCTAATCATATATTAGTCAAGGTAATGGAAGATGACGGCTTTGGGTGGTTCTTATCAGGCTTCTATGGGTGGCCTCTAGCTTGCCAGAAAGTTAAATCTTGGGAGCTTTTGCGCCATATCAGATCGGTGGTGGATGGCCCTTAGGTTTGTATAGGTGATTTTAATGCCATCCAAAACTCTACAGAGAAGTTGAGCAAGAGATAGCCCCAATACAGCCAAATAGATGCATTTTGTGATGCATTAGACCATTGTCGCCTTCAAGACTTGGGATTTAGAGGATACAAATATACGCGGAGTAATAAAAGGCCAGGAGATGCAAATACTAGATTGAGGCTGGATAGGGCTATGGCAACTATGGATTGGAGAGCTAGATTTTCTCATAGCTCAGTGACCCATCTACCTCCTCATGCCTCAAACCACCTTCCCATCCTTTTGCATGTCCAAGGCCGCAAGAAGCTTAGACAAACGGGTCGAGGGGGATTCAAGTTTGAGGAAGCTTGGTTGTTGTCCGATGAATGTGAGGGAGTGATCAAAACAGCATGGGAGAAGGGTAGTACTGATGCCTTGGGTTTGGGCTTGGCAAAACAAAAGATTGCAACATGTGCAACGGAATTACAAGCATGGGGTTCCTCCAAGGCCCAACTCGACTCAAAGGAGATTAAGAAGCTCCAAATATAGCTTGAAGAGTTGAATTCAGCAGATCTTACAAAGGATAACAGATCAAAATTTCTAATGGCTAGTAGGAGTCTCGATGCTTTACTCCTGAAGCAAGAGATTTATTGGGCACAAAGAGCTAGGCTTTCTTGGCTGAAACATGGAGACAAGAATACAAAAATTTTCCACTCCAAAGCATCCCAACGAAGACGAAGGAATTATATTCAGAGCATAAAAAATGATGAGAACATGTGGGTGGAAGAGGTGGAGGATATTGCAGGGGTGGCTCAAGTTTATTTTGAGAAGTTGTTTCTGGCAGGTACATGTGGGAGAATAGAAGAATGTCTTGATATCTTTGTAACTCCAAAGATTACTCCCGATATGCAACAAGTGCTAAGCGGTGACTTGATGCGGAAGAGATCAAAACAGCATTATTCCAAATGGCTCCAACAAAAGCACATGGACTCGACGGTATGAACGCTCTCTTTTATCAAAAGTACTGGCATGTTGTGGGTGATACAGTAGTCAATGCAAAGTGTTAGATTTTCTAAAATTTGGTCATATGGTACCTGAAATAAATCACACTCATATTGTCCTAATTCCCAAGATTAAAGCCCCGAAAAAATATCCGACTTCCGCCCTATTAGTCTATGTAATGTCATCTATAAAATAATCTCCAAGGTACTAGCTAATAGATTGAAACAAATCCTCCCCACATAATCTCCCCAACCCAAAGTGCTTTTGTTCCCGGTCGCCTTATTACTGATAATTTTTTGGTGGCATATGAGACATTACACACGATGAATGGCCGTAAAAAAGGAAAGAAGGGCTCCCTTGCACTTAAATTAGATATTAGTAAGGCTTATGATCGGGTTGAATGGAAATTCCTTCGAGGTATTATGGTTAAAATGGGCTTTCCTGAGGTTTGGGTGGATAGAGTGATGTGTTGTGTTACTACATCTACTTTCTCTATTCTGATTAATGGGAAACCATATGGCCATATTACCCCATCTAGAGGACTCCGTCAAGGAGATCCTCTCTCACCTTATTTGTTCCTGTTATGTACAGAGGGCTTCACTTCACTATTACAAAGAGTTGAAAATGAAAGGAGAATACAAGGAATGTCTATATGTAGGCGAGCTCCAAGAATTACTAATTTATTGTTTGCAGATGATTCAATGATATTTTGTCAAGCCAACCAACGTGAGGTTCAAGAGATTGTGGAGATCTTGCAAGTGTATGCTGGGGTCTCAGGACAATGTATTAACATGGAGAAATCTTCCGTGTTCTTTAGTGGCAATACACTAATGGAGTAGAAACAGTTGATCAAAGAATCATTGGGGGTTAAAGAGGTGATGAAGTTCGACACGTATTTAGGCCTGCCTACGTTAATAGGTCGGACAAAATACCTTTCCTTTTCAAACCTCAAAGAAAGGGTATGGAAAAAGCTTCAAGGATGGAAGGGAAGATGTTATCTAGGGCGGGGAAGGAGGTGTTGATTAAGGCCGTTGCTCAGTCTATTCCTACGTATTCCATGGGGGTGTTTCAATTACCCAAGAAGCTGTGTGATGAATTGGATTCAATGTGTGCAAAATTCTGGTGGGGGCAGGTGGGGGATGAGAGAAAAATACATTGGAAGAGCTGGAGTAAATTAACAGAAGCCAAACGGATGGGAGGGATGGGTTTTCGAGACCTCAGGACTTTCAATCTTGCCATGTTGGCAAAACAAGGGTGGAGGTTAATACAGGCGCAAGAATCGTTAATGACAAGGTGTTTCAAAGCCAAATATTTTCCACGGAGTCACTTTTTGGACGCCTCTGAGTCACCAGCCTCTTCCTATGTATGGAAGAGCATTATGGCAGCCAAACCAATCCTGTTAAAGGGGTGCTACTGGAGAGTTGGGGATGGCTTAAATATCAGAGTCCTATCAGATAGGTGGATCCCAAATCACCCAACAAATAGGGTGATTCACCCACCAGGCGAGGAGGAGTGGGAATGGCGTGTCTCAGAGCTTATAGACCCGGACCTGAAATGGTGGAGAAGAGAGCTAATCACTGAAAAGTTTCACAAGGAGGATGCTGATGCTATTCTAAGAATACTGCTGAGTCACAGACACACTTTGGATGCAGTAGTATGGCAACACAACAAACAGGGAGTGTACTCGGTTAAATCGGGTTATCACGTGGCGAGACAAATCCAGAAAAATGAACATGTAGCAGAGACTTCCACAGGACCGGTTGGTGGCAAAATTTGGACAACACTGTGGAAAACTAATATGCCTAATAAGATCAAATTGTTTAGCTGGAGAGCTTGCCAAGATATATTGCCTACACGGGAAAATTTGGTGCGAAGGAAAATTATAGAGGAAGATGGTTGTATGCTCTGCTCTGGGGTGCCTGAAACAGGGGTCCATGCCATATGGGAATGTGCAGTTGTAAAGGATGAATGGGCGGGGTGTTTGGTAAAACTACAAAAAAGTGGTCAAGGCCAGCTGGATATACTTGAATTATTCCATGAGATGATGAATAGACTGTCCTCAGCAGAGTTTGAGTTATTCCTAGTTCAATCTTGGATGATTTGGAATCAGAGGAATGAGGTGGCGCATGGGGGGAAAGTGAAGGATCCGAGGTGGTTAAATAAAAGGGCTAGGGAGTTCTTGGATGAGTTCCATCAATCACAAGAACAACTTCAAGCTCCAACGAGTCCATCTGGTGCAACTGCGAGAGCCTGGCAACCTCCTCTGTACCCAGCTCTAAAGCTTAACTTCGACGGCGCGATTTTTGCGGACTTGAACTGCTCAGGAGTTGGGGCGATCATTCGCAACGAAAAGGGAGAGGTGATGGCTTCAATGTCCACAAGAGGTCCTCCCGTTAATGACAGTGAAGAGGCTAAGATTCTAGCATGCAGAAAGGCTATGGAGTTTGCCATCGATGCGGGTTTCACAGAGTTGATTGTGGAAGGGGACAACGCTGCGGTCATACAAGCTATCACGTCTTCTACGGCAACCCAGTCACGTCTTGGCCATATTATCCAAGATATTCAATGGCTGGCGCATGGGCTTAGATGGGTAAGATTCAGCCGTGTTAACAGGGATGCAAACTCAGTGGCGCACGTTATGGCTCGGTATGCTAAACATGTAGAGGAAGATATGTTTTGGATGGAGGGTGCCCCTCCACCAGTTCTTAATGCATTGTACCATGACTATTCTCAGTTAAATGAATAAAAGCCAGCACCATTTTCAAAAAAAAAAAAAAATCTGACTCTAAATACGGTAATCACAAATGCTTTATTAACCTTGGCATTACTGCATCAACATTAAAGGACTAAAATATTTCCTCCTTTTGCTTTAAATGAAAAACAATCGATATGTCCACTTATACTGTTTATTATAGAAAGGTCATCTGTACTTAAGCAAAATAGACCTAAATAATACATTGAGGAAAACAATTATATTTAAAAAATAATTATGAATTTCGTTAAAAATTGGAATAAAAATAGGGTAATTCTTGCATGAAAGACCAATGTTTTCCCTTTTTTAAGGGGGCAAAAAATCACTCCTCAAGGTGTGAGCTTAGCAGGTTGGAGAATAGACAAACAAATCAAAGTGACATGACATATTAAGACTTGCATCTATTATTAAATGTTTTTTTTTTTTTTGTGAAAAATGGTTACTATTGAATTGATTAGTGGTTTAGGACAAATTCTATCATAATTACCATTTATAAATAATAAAAAATGTCCAGTAATGGAAGCATATAAATTTAAAAATTATAGATTTTTTTTTATTTGCATGTGGGAAATTTAATCACCACTCTGGTCCACTCAATGTACTTATATTATGTGTAAAATGGGAATTCTGCTATGTAAAACTATGTTTATGCCATACATTTTACCCTAATTATTCAAGTGCAAATGGTCTTAAATAAATATTTTTCTTGAACTCCATTCATATTGACATTAAAAATTTCAAGAAAATCCTAAATGAAAATATTTTTAAATATAATTTTTATGTTTTTCTTTTCCAAAACTAATGCTTATTGCAATCTGAATGATAAGAAGGTTCACAACATTTTCACGATCTTATAAAAAAAACACAACACTTTTACAATAAATCATAGTTGGTAAGTTGTTATTAGTTCTCATTTAAATCTATCTCTAAAATTATAATTTTTTTTTCCGCCAATAATATCTTGTAACAACCTGTCATGGTGCCACTTATGATTTGTTATGAAAGTACTGTAAAAATATTGTGAACATAACATTTCTCATATATATATATTCCGTATATTGGTTACCCATATATGATTAGTTATTCTATTCTAAGTGGTATATTTCATTAGATCAAGACACAAATTGATTTTTGGTGTAGGAAGGGATTGAACCTTAGATCTCTTATTTAACCATTAGAGACTTTATCAATTGAGCTAACTTTGTCTTTTGATTCATGCAAATTGCAACTAGAATTAGAACCCATAGCCATATATAGGCATTGCAAATATCCTTTATTGTTTATTTTTTAAAAAAAAAACTTAAAAACAATTGATATGTCCACTTCTATTGTTTATAAAAAAAAAAAATCAAATTTAAAAAATAATAATGAATTTCTTTAAAATTTGGAATAAAAATAGGATAATGCTTGCATGAAAAACCAAATTTATTTCATTACATTTTTAAGTACAAATTAAAAACTCACCCCTCAAGGTGTGAGCTTAACGGGTTGAAGAATGGACACAAAAATTTAAAGTGAGACATGACAAATTAAAACTTGTATCTATCATTAAATGGTTACTATTTAATTGATTAGTGATTATTACCAAAAAAAAACTATCTTTGGTTCTATATATTTTAATTTGAGACAAAGTTTAATTACAAAACTGGTTGTAGCATAAAATTACAATCTTATTCAAAAAAATAAACATTATTATAAATTTTAAAAATCTAACCATTGAATTGTTTGTTCTTTACGATTTTAATACATATGTCAAATTTTGTGTCAATCAGATATTATTTACTATATAATCTATAAGTTTAAATTTTATGCATAATTTTAAATTACAAAAATTTGCAATATAAATAATTTATTGATGATAAAGTTATTAATCTTTAATTTTCTATAAATTTTGCAAGCATAGAGGGTATAAAAAAAAGATGTAATTCAATAGTAAATTTGTCAAAATTCCCCTCCAATGAAAAGATATTGAGTAAAATTGTAGTCGAAAGTTATAACTAATTTTGTAACTAAAATTTGTACTTTAATATGAGATTGAATGTAATACTAAGCTTTCAATACTTGTAGCCAGTTTTGGAATGATGTAGCAAAAGTTTTGGATTTGAAGTATAACAAAGTTTAGTTACAAAATTTGTTGTAACCTTAATTTTTTTTTTTTTTTTTTTTTTGTTGGAAGTGAATTTTGACAAATCCATCATTGGATTACATTTTCTTCTTATATCCTCCATGCTTGCAAAATTTATAGAAAATTAAAGATCAATAATTATTTCATTAATGAATTGTTTAAATTGCAAGTTTTTACAGTTTAAAATTATGCATAAAATATAAACTTATAGATCATATAATAAATGATATCTAATTAATATAAAATTAGACATGTATATTGAAAACATAAAAAACATACAATCTAACAGTTAAATTTTTAAAATATATATTAATTTTATTTTTTTTAAAGAAAGTTATAGTCTTAGATTACAACTAATTTTATAACTAAACTTTTTCTTTTCGTATATCCAAAATTTGAAACGACAACAACGAAGAGGAAGAGTGCTCTAGAGAGTTCATGGATCCATAGCTTGAAATTAACCATATTAGTGCTTTATAGTTTATAGAGTTCAAGGATCTATCACGCCAAACCCTCTTTTTTTTTTTTTTGGACAAACAAAGATATTCAAACCTTTTTGAGTATCAAACTATTCTCTCGGGTTTACGTAGTCCCTTCGTCTTACATGCACTAAGTTATTACATGGAGAAATCCATGAAAAATGGCCCTGAAATACTAGCAAGAAATTTCGAATTTAGGATTTCAACAACTCAGCCAACCCCTTGAGTTTCCAAACTTCTTTTTGAACTTACCCTCTTCTTGTGCAATTAATCCACTATGCATTATTACCTCAGGAAACTGAATTGCTCAAAAACGGTCTGGAAATGAATAACGGTTTGTGTTTTCTGTGGAGGCTCTGAAGAGAGCACTGACCCATTTGTAAATCAATTTTATATAAGAGTGTTCTCATAATTGGCCTTTGTACAACCTCATTACCTTCCCAATACAACACTGCGGAAACAATTAATATCTTCCACTCCGAAGGGGGAAAAAAGTAAAAACAAAAAATTAAAAGGCATCTAGAGGGAACACATCTCACATAACTATACCAGCCAAAAGAGTAGATCATCGTGTCCACCTCCAAATGATGAACACAATGACGAGTGTCAAAATCATGCCTGCATATTTGATCCAATTATCAACACGGTGCCGCCTCTCAATCAGCCTCAATACAGAATTCGAGAGCCCCACTGTATTAAGGACATCCAGTGCTTTCCGCTGTGCATTCTGAACCAAGGAAAAAGCATATCAGCAGTACTCAATAGCATCAGGACACAGAAGCAACACTCATCTCAATGCATTACAAACCATTATTTATTGAAAGACATGAGCTATCCCAACAATTTAGACCATTGTTTCCTTTTAGGTATTCTACCTCAGTCCAAAGGATTAAAGACCATACTACTCAAAACTGAATCATGCATAATAATTAAGATATCCAAATTCCTTTTATATATATATATATATATATATATGGATTAGATTGAAGTTAGATCTAGAGTAACTTAAAGCAATGTTACGCCACCTAATATTTGTTAATTAGATGTAAATTTTGACAAATCCACCATTAGATTATATTATTTTAAAGTGATCAAAAATTTCAAAATTTCAAAGTGATCAAAATTAATATTCATGTCATTAATTAATTGTTTAAATTCAAATTTTGATAGTTTAAAATAATGCATAAAAGACAAGTTTATAGATCGAATGGTAAATGTCATCCAAATAATATGAAAATTGGCATGAATATTAAGATCAAATTAAACATGTAATTCAATGGTGGGATTCTCAAAATATATATTCTATAACAAGTTATTGGGTGGTGTAACATTACTTAGAGTTAAACCATGTGTAACTTCACAACAAGAGTTACACTTTTTTTGGACCATTGATTACTATCCACTTATCTAAAGGTCAAAAAACACTCATGATAATATTATTGTCCTCTAGAAATTAGCCAATTAAGCATTAATTCTTCTTTAAAATAAAATAAAATAAAATTAAAAAAAAAAAAAAACAACAACAACAACGTTAACTTTCACTCCTCTCCTTGTCATCATATTCTTCCTGTCTTCCTCTCTCACATCACCTTCTTGTTCTCGTGCAAACAAATCATAAGGGTTCAAGATAGATGTTGTTTGTATATTTAGCTACTTAGGTTTTCCGTGACTTTTGTTGTAGAGGTTAGCAATTGAATTGTTATTTTAGGGTGTGTTGAGCATTGGAGAAGACTGTGGGGCCATATCATTATCAGGGAGGAAATTAACCATGGTGGTCTTTAGAATGTTGCTGTTGAGTGTTGATTATCCAAAGACAAATAATGCCACAAAAGTACTAGCAAGACAAATAATGCCACAAAAGTACTAGCCTATTTTGCCATAAACCATGATGCTTTGCATTGATGGAAGAGAGCCCATATTTTTATGATCTTTCAAAAGACCATGGTGGGAGATGATGACATGGCTGAAATATAATGTTGTTAGAGCACTAATTTTTTTTAATTGACTTTGTCCGTGTTTTTAATCCTTAGAAATACTCAGCCTCAACAATCATTCTCTAAAACAATAGTGACTTTGGCCATGTATTTCTAAAATTTTCTAGTACCTCAGGACAGTACCATAAAGAAATCAGTGGAGGCCAGAAAGTAGATACCGCAAAAAGAAAGATATGGGAGAGGAAGATGATGATGAGGAAGATATGAGTGATTGCTAATGCTGTTTTTTTTTTTTTTTTTTTTAATTTATTTATTTATTTATTTAAGAAGAGTTAATGCTTAATTGGCGAGTTTTTAGAGAGCAATAATGCCATTACCATGAGTGTTTTTTGACCCTTAGATCTAATAGTAATTAATGGTCTAAAAAATGTGTAACTATTGAAAGAATTCCAAATTCTCATGCAGCATATCTATTGATACCCAATTAATATTCAAAATCTCAATCATTTATGGCTTTATCCAAGAAAAGTCCAGTGGTACCAAAAATACCACATACACACAACAATAAAGCATGCCAATTCTGTAAGCTTCTATTTTGAAGAGAGAAGAAGGGATGTGGGGGAGGAATTTGAGATGCAAGAAGAAGAAAACAATGTAATAATAAAATTGAAGAAAAATAAAAATAAAGGATGTAACCACCACAAAGGGTGGTGGTCTAGCGGCCATCGTTCTTGCTCCAATGTAGTTTGGGAGGTGGAGGTTCCAAGCTCAAATCCTGCAATGAAAAGCGCTTTGGAAAGACCCCTCAGCCCCAGCTTAATGCTCACTAGTGCCCTCATAGGGCTAGGATAATAGCTATGGCTCACCGGTTCAACTGCTTGCAGGCCTGGGTCCAGCAAGTAGGTTGGGCTCTGGGTTAGGGTCTGGGCTTGCAACTTGTCAGGTTAGGTTCTTAAAACCTGAGTGGTGTATATAGCCTTGAGCGCAAAAACTTGTGAGAAGCGCACAATGTCCAAAAATAGTGACTACCAGTCTGCCAAGATCTAGGGTAAGAATCAGTAATATGTGGAGGGGCTCATGGACAACGTTTGGAGCCACTGTGATGCACTGAGAATTAGAAAAGCAGGACACCAATGTGAGGAAGGCCTGAGATCATTGATTTGGGGTCTTTAAAGATTGGTATTTTTGCTGTTTAGTGGAGTGAATTGTAAGGTGTTTGGTGATTGAAAGGGTTTCGACTTGGGTGTGGATTGATGGTCGATTTTGTGGCAATTGGGTTGCGGCGGCTAGAGGGTGATTATTTGAGTCTTAGTCGTTGGTGTGTGCATGTGTTTTAATATAAAAAACATTGGGTTGTAATCTAGGCTCTTGGGGTGGCTTGGGCTCAATGACTGACTTAGGTTTTGCTTTGAAGCTCCAACAGCAGTTTTATAAATCAAACTGTAAACTGTCTCCCTAGGAGTACAGTAATATGCTTATATAGACTATGACTTGACCCAAATTCTAGTTAACTTAGGAAATCCAAATTATTGAATTATAAAAATAACTTCAATACTAGGAAATTAAATGAAACAGTAATAGCCTAATTAACTAATAAGACCTAAAATAAAATCTAAGTGACCAATAAAAATACAATTGACTTCCAAAATTCAACAAGACTAGATTAAGATAAAGCCTTCTTTGCACTTCCCATTTGGGGGTTTTTTTTTTTTTTTTTTTTGGGGGGGGGTGGGTGTATATTTTCAACACGAACACCATCAAATCTATTGATGAATGTAAGAGAAATTTACATAAAGAATTTAAATCTATTAACTCAAGAAAAAAAAAAAAAAAAAAAAACACTAGCACTACCAAATCATAAAGCTGCAACCAGGTCAATTACCATTGGACCATAGATAAGTGAACACAGAAGCATATTCCTAGCTAATAACCTAGCATGTCAAACTAGTCACTACAGAAAATCATGATAAATTTTTAATGGAATTCAAGGGAAAAAGTTATTATGGAATAAGGACAATGTTTTGCTTATATTGCAATATCACAGTCCCATGACTCCCATCTTTCATTTTTTATTTGGTTGCAATCCCATATTTTATCATTTAAACTATATGTACACATGTATCTGTGATTGCAGAATTGTAAACACGTAGATATGTGGGAGCTTAATTACAAATACCTTAAGACGTTCCCTTGACCCTGACATTGCAGACAGGATGGCCTCTCCCGTTAAACTTGCTTCTTCCAACATCCTAGCAGAACTACGAACTGACTGCCTGGCTTGCGCTTCCTCATCAAATATTCTCAAAATATGAGACTCTCCATTCTACAACATATAATATTTCCATAAGATACTAAGGTCAAAATTAGATTCCAAATAAAAAGATTTTTCTCTGCTGGTTTGCTGCATCAACTAAAAAAAAAAAAAAAAAAAAAAAAATACATACAGCTCTTCCAAGCAATTCTGCCCTTTCTTTGGCTTCCATTGTTCTTTTCTGATTCCTTAAGAAATACTTATCCAAACTTTGTTTCAAAGATTCAGCCTCTTCTGTTACTTGTTCCACTTTTCTGCATAATACAAAAAGAATTGCATTGCATCCAGTCAAGATAAAAGATCATCAAATCGCATCAACACTGCATTGGTTGAAATATACAGTACAAATCTACACAACTGCAGATCATATCATCAAACTGCACCAAACAGTTACGAAATAATATAAAGATTCATAAAAATTTCAGATCCAATGCCAGTAATGCAAAGATGGCAATATAATAAAAACATAAATTACTTTTGATAAGTAATAATTTTTATTAAAAAAACAACCATCAACAGAGTGGTGCACTCACATTAATAAAAATAAATATTCAAATGTTTGGGATTCAATGGCTTATGCCGGGGAATGTTGTTTCTGTGCTATTTAGCTGGAGAAACTGGCTTGGTAAGCTTGGTTCAGATATTTGGAACATGGTGCCAGCTTGTTTGATGTGGCTTGTTTGGAAGGAGAAGAATAGTCGTACTTTTGAAGACATGGAAAACTCATTGGATCAATTGATAGTTCTGTTTGCTCATACTCTCTTTGATTGGTCCTGGGTTTGGGGTTTTACACAATGTTCTTCTATTTTAGAATCTCAAGTTTCCCTTAGATTTTCCTTTTGAGACTTTTGTACTTCTTTTCCCTCTGTGTTCATCATTGTGAACAAAAGGTCTTACTTGGTTCTCAATAAAAATTCATTACTTACTTATCAAAAAAATCTAAGAAAGCCAACTATCATTCAAAAACGACATATTTGGTCATACTCAATGTCAATAGTAATAATAACAATTGATTTGAACCACTAACAGAGATAGTAGCTGTTAGGAAATGGTAAATTTAATTATTTAATATAACACTCCTATGTCGGGATCTCGTGCTCTAATACCATAATAAATTACCGATTGACACAAAAGCTTAAATTATTACGAAAAGAGGTGAATTTATATAATTTAATCTAACAACAACAACAACATTGAAAATGATAATTCATGAAATATGCATGGCTAATGAATTGAAACCCTAAGTATAAAAGCGGAGGGAAGAAGAGAAGAGAACGAGAGAATTGGGGTTGGGGGGTAGCGTACCGTTTCCAGAGATCGCGGTGGGACTTGGAGGGGAGAGAGCGGCAGAGGCGGTCCATCTCGACGCAGAGGGATTGGATTTGGGTGAGGTCTCTTTTGATGGATGCAGACAGTTCTGGGGTTTGTGACTCCAAATTGCCACCGCTCGAGTACTCCAAACGCTCCAGTCGCTCCAGCGCGTCTCGAGTTCTCAATTGTAGCTTCTTCGCATTCTGGTATATTTCTGATAGCGTATTACCTCCTCCACCTCCTTCTAATGGTGCTGCTGCTGATGCTGATGATGATTCCATTTCGAACGCACACCAACAGAGAGAGAAAAGGAGAGATGTTGAGAATGGTGGTTTGTTTTGATGGGATCTGGACACTGCGATTTTACTAACCCAATTTATTATGATCTCCAGTCCCAGGATTGGTCTAATGACGTCTAGCATACTGTAGTGAAAAAAAAAAATCACTTCTTTTTGTATTTTTGTATTTGAGAAAAAAAAAAAACATTAAAATATATATATTTGCACGTAAATAATAATTTTGTATATTTACAAGATAACAATAACGACAATTAAAATTTACATGAGTTTATATGGATTAATGTGATTGGATACTTGGAAGTACAAAATTTACTCTTATGCTAATATATATTATTTGATATGAGTGTTCTAACTATTTTCTTCTATAAATATATATATATATATATATATATATAAAGTTTTAACTATTTGGTTGAGAGGAAATAAAATATACCATTTGTTTGGTAGAAATGATAGGAAAATAAAAGGATAAAAATTAAATTATTACTCTACCCTTATTATTAAAAAGTAGGAAGTGAAAAAGTGCAAGTAAAATTTTTTTTTTTCTTTATGCCATTTTTCTTCCTCTTTTCTATCCAATTTGGAAGGAAAATAAATGATGGACTTAATTGGAAAACTTGATTCACATCATTTTCTCTCTCTTCCTTTCACTCCAATCAAATAACTTCCTCTTTTCCTTTTGTTAATACCCATTTTCGCGACACATTTTTACAAGTCCAATTCATATATTATGTTTTATTTTATTCTTTTAAGCATGGCCCAAGCCTATGCGACTTTTTGGGGAAATTGAGGAAGTGTGGTTTGGAGGGTATGGTTCGGTTCCTTTCGGACCTTTTGCATGAGCCCAGTCCATGCGTGCTACCAAGTGGGCAAGGGACACCGGTAGCACCTTAGGCTCATGGAGGAGGTCTTGTATCCAAAATTTCCACCCCAAAACAGCTTTTATGCTCTGTGTGATCGTGGCCCAAAGTTTCTGTCCGAACCTTTTTTTTCCTTTAAAAATGGTTGACTCTCATTGGCCAACTTCACCGCTAGCTCTCATCTAGTTAAGCCTCCCAATGGTCTCAAACAACCGAAAATGAGGAGCCAATAAGGGTTTAGTCAAGCATTTCCATTAATGATGATAAAAGTAATCCTTCCTTTTATCCAAACAAAAGCAAACCTGAAAATTACTACTTGCTTAACACTTTGGGGTCCAAAGCCTTTTCTATTGACCAAAAACCAGTCACTTAGAGCACCCCAAACTCCATATAAATTCCACAATCAGATTCAAAACAAAGGAAGAGGTTTTACTCTGAGAGCAACACCCCAAGCTCAATACAAGAGTCTTTCTTCAACTAAAAAAACCATAAGCCACGTTCTAACTAAAGAGCTAAAACTTCAGAGCAAAAACCCATTTAGCCAGTCAACAATCTCACAATTCCGAAGCTTGGGAGTGGAAATATGGGTGCAGGGGAACCTTCCCTTTCTTCCTCACGACCTCCCTTAATTTCCTCTTCTCAGTGTGATCGCGGGTCGAAGTTTCGGAGACTGTTAAACCACGTTTTCCCTATAAAGTCGAAACTTGAGAGCAAAAACCCACCGAGCCAAGAGATATTCTCACACCTGAACCTTAGGGGTGGAAGTATGGGTGCAGGGAACCTTCTCTCTCTTTTCCCACGACCTTCCTCAATTTCTTCTTCTCAGGTGATCGTGGGGTCGAAGTTTTCGGACTGTTATGTTTCTATACTTTTTCTGCATTTCTATTGTAAGCATTTTGATTCTCTCTTGTCAAAGCACCATTAGCCTTTGTTTTTTTATACATTGTGAATTTTGGGCTTGATTCTCCATAAACAAACACTTCTAAAGAACCCAAGGGGAGATTTGGGCATTTTTCGCATTTTTGGCCCTTGTCGCAAAAACGTCCCCGACACCTTTCAAATTGGATAAAAATGTGGCCCTTATTATTAAGTGTGTGTTTAGATACAACTTATTTTGCTAAAAACTGAAAATAATAAAAATATATTTTTTGAATTATCACACTTGCTTTCTTGTGGGATTGGGTTAATAAAAACAAAAAAAGAAAAGAGAAAAAAAAAAAAAAACCAAAACAAAATAAAAAGGGCTGAAATGCAGACACCAATCCAAACCAACCTTAAAAGTGAAAGTAAATTTTTTACTATGCCATTGTCCTTCCTCTTTTCTATCCAATTCGAAAGGAAAATAAATGATGGACTCAAGTGGAAAACTTTATTCACATCATGTTCTTTCCTCTTATTTTTTCTCCAATCAAATAATAAAAAATCACATTTTTTCCTTCCTTCTTATTTCCCTATTTTTTACTCTCCATTTTCACTACGACAAATCCCGTAGTAAGTCTAGAGAAAAAGGGTTCTTTGTTAGTTTCTTTTTCTCCAATTGCCTTGATTTACATTTTGTTTTTGGATTTTCTTACGAATGATTTTTTTTTTTTTTTTTTGGTATATATATACACTGTCCAAGTACATAAATTGTTAGTGTTTTTTTTTTTTTTTTTTAAATAAAATGTTACTGCAATTTTTATTAGCTTAAATAAATGAGATGCCTAAAGAATGAAATTAATGAATATTCTAGAATTATGAAGTTATAAGTCACATCATTTTAGAGTATTCAAATATAAATTATTTCATCCAATCACAATCTCTAGGATATCTAGAAATTCTTGCAGCAGTTTCTTAAGCTATTTCTTAAGCTATATATCATATAACCTTGGTTCTACAACCACAATATCCAGTACGATTATATGAAAATGAAAGCTATCCCACTGCTAAAGGTTCCAAGTGACCGACAATTTTTATCCTACAGTTTTCCAAGTCCTAAAATGAAACAGCAAGTTCACTTCATTGACTTCATACTAACGTCAATGTTGCTAGCAATAGAGCAAAATCTTTTTTTTTTTCTTTGCATTAAAATCAGTAAATATGTATGGGCAAAATCAAATTATCTTTAGAAAACAAACAAAAACTACAACGCTAAAGGTTATGGTAAGAAATGCAGCAAAGATTTTTTTTTAATTGGAAAGTTAAACATATAACCTGCAGGTCTTGAACCCACAACCTTACCAACAAATTCCTCATGGAGGAGAAAGTGTCGGTTGAACTAGAGCACATTAATGGTTTGCAGCAAAGATGCATAGATAGAGAGGGTTGTCCCGTAACTAAAAAATAGTACTATACCTCTGGACAAAGATGTGTGCTATTATATGACAAAAATGAACAACTATCTCACTACCATGATTGATTCTTATAAATACATCAACTCTCGCTCATCATTTATGAAATATGATTTCAATGTTCCATATCACCTAATCTGAGGCAAACAAAAAGAATTGAGTACAAAAACTACCCTACTTTTCTTTTCTTTTATTTTCTTTTTTTTTTCTTCTTCTTATTGATTGTTAAGTTACACATGCATCCATTAAATCTGGTCACAATCGCACCCTTCACCTCATTCTTATGTTGGGGGGGAAGGAGATGCTAGCTAGCTCATGGTACAATCAATAATAATAAGGTTACAAAACTGTATCAAGAAAAATGCTTCACTCCTTTGGCCTTTTACTCATGGTTTTACGCTTGTTAACATCCAGGTATTTCTTCCTTAACCGAATGGCCTTTGGTGTTACCTTCACATTAAACATAAGATGATATCAGAAAAGCATCATAGCCAGTAATTTGGTCCCCATAAAAAAAATTAAAATCCAGGAATAACAAGACCAAACAAATTAAAAAGCCACCATCAGCAACAAAATTTACCAGAACTCAAAAACGTACACCCTTTCCCTACAGTGAACCCAAGACTTCTTGTGTTATTTGAGTCATGGCTCATTTCAAGGGTACACATTTTTCGTTGTAAAATTTGAAAAAGAATTAGGAGGTCTGCAATAAAGCTAGGAGACTAACATCTGTGGTATAACAGTAACAACAAAAATATATGAAGAAATGGAAAGACTGAAATAAAATTGATTTCTTGTATAAAACGGATAAAGGAGAACTGACGTAGTTTCATTTATTAATTGAAAAAAGAGAAATAAAATAATTCAATTGCTACTTACCTCAATAAGCTCATCAGAAGCTACATAGCCAATGGCTTCTTCAAGAGTCATCTGCACCCAAATACATTCAGGTTAGCAACTGCGTACATGTCAAATGTGAAGGTGGAGAAGCTTTTCACTCATGACCATAAAAAGTTTCTTACTGCTTTCAACATCAACTTAAAAACTTCATAACAAGGTAGCTTCACTAATTCAACACAGTTGCCAAAAATTATACAAAACATCATGTTGTATGAGAGTTTTCATGAAGGATGATCAAGAATATCCAGTCAATTATTTTGGCATAAATGAAGACCGAAAGGCCCTAAATGGGTTCAATCTACTAGTGAATCACGCTCTTATTTCTAGGCATATTAGCACACAAACCACTGGAGGAAATAGAAACACATAACATGATGGCTAATAAATACATACTAGACGAGGTGGTGATAGCTTCACATTCTCATCCTTGCTAGCAGCACGCACATTAGTAAGTTCTTTAGCCCTACTTGGATTGATCTGCACAATAGCAATCATTGCAAGTTAAGTCACTAGTGCTTAACAAATGGAGATAATGAAAGGTATAAATCCTCCTTACATCTAGATCCGTATCCCGTGAATGTTCACCAACAATCATGCCATCATATGTCTGTACACCAAAGAGTCAAACAATCAGCTTTGCTTCATACAAGAGAACAGGAATTAATGCAAGACAGTTTACATATTAAGGTAGCTGTAGATTTCAAACTTGAGTTGTTTAATCTCTTTTACTAAAATGTCATTGCCAAATACTATCCGTATCATCCTATTGGAGGAAGGCAAGAGGATCAAGAGAACCAATAACCCTGGCCATCCATTATGAGCCAATTAGTGCAGAACAAGCAGACAGTCATAATTTTCTTGGCTATGTAAACAGTCAGTTAATAATGCTGCCCTTGCCTCTTCCTATTGCTATTTCATCATTCTCAAACATGAAGTGGGCATTGTGGGACAAATAAGAGTCCCCCTTGTATCTGGTGTAAAAGAATATGGCAATACCAGCAAAACTAACAGCATTTCAGATACATGATCATGACCACCCCACATATAGCAATTAAAAGGTGCAATGATACTGTCAATCAAGGCACATATTGCAATGTTATGGAAAATTTTATAGAAATTCAGGACTTAATTTTATTGAAACCCCCCACAGGAATGTGATTGAATTTTTTTATTATTAATAAGTTATGCACGCACCAAGTGGGTCTTGAACCTATGATCTCACCCTCCACCTTGCTCTACAAGGGAAGCACCATTTCAGCTAGAGTTCACTGGCAAGAATGTGCTTGATTTTATTCAGATAAATTTACTGTATTTTATTCAGAGGAAGTTAATGTAGTTATAGATTATAATAAAATATAAAAGCAGGAGACCTCTATAAGTCACATATAGGTAACAACTAATGGAAGTTAGAAAGAACAGGGACAAACAAAAGTAAATTAGCAAAACTAACAACCTCCATCCCAGGAGTCACAAAGAGAGTTCCACGAGCTTCTAAGCTCATCAGTGCATGAGCTGTAATTGTACCATAGCCCATTGATACCTGTACAATGTAGAGCACAAAATACAATCAGGTTCATGACTGAAAAAATGATAGAAATCTGAGCACAATCAGCTTCAAGATCTACTTCAATCAGCCACGCCATAATACAACAAAATAAATATCCCCCACAATCATAAATTGACCCAATCATAAATTTAGTTATACAGCAAGGTGTAGCTTGAGTTTAGGCACAAAGGGATTTAGAAATCCCTTTTAATATATTTTATGTTTTAAACTGTATATCATGGTCAGAAGATCATACTGTCACCAATATGATTAAAGATTACATCCAAGAAGGCATACACATATACAAATGTATGTATATATCTATGCATCTAATGCTCTAACGTTCCCAAATACCCAAAAAGTAAAAAGGGGGGGAGAAAAAGAGCAAGTTCTTTAAATTCGAACACCAAAGATCCATGATGCATCAGAAAAGATACATTGCAGCAGTAATGCAAATGCCAATGGAAATCTGAACATCTTCCAGTCGGTAATTCATACCCTCTCATTCTTTTGCTATGGTGTTTAAATTCAAACACCAAAGATCCATGATGCATGAGAAGAGATACATTGCAGCAGTAATGTAAATGCCAATGGAAATCTGAACATATTCCAATCAGTAATTCATACCCTCTCATTCTTTTGCTATGGTAATTAAAAAAAGAAAAGCTAAATCAAGTCAAGCCATCACATAACAGAAAGGCAATAGATAAGCATACCAATACTCCTTTCCGAACATTTCCGAGAGGACCACGATATTTTTCGTAGGCTGCAAAAATAGATAGTGGTAGGAATGAAGAAGATTGCTAGAAAGGATACAACACTAAACAGCTAAAAAGTGAGAAGATCAAAATATTTAAAATAGACCCTGAAGACAAGGAACTTAATAAATCTCACAAGAATTCAAGGTCAGGAAATTACTTATGACAGTAACAAAAGGGTAGTGGAGAGGGGGGGGGGGATCACCCTATTCTTTACATCTTGGATCAAATCAGTTTTAAACATAAGAAAACAGAATATTGGGACAGATAGGTAATGAGCAGGTACCACACCAGAGCCACAATGACATTTCTACTTACAAAACCAATCTGACTCAGAACTCAAATAAATTACAAATCCAATTTCTCATATTAGATTTATGGAGAATTTCTGCCTTATGTATCTCTATTTTTTTATTAGTAATGATATATTATAAAGAGACTAAGTTACTTTATGTTAGCAAGGATGAAGACAAAAGTAACCTAAAAGAATTACAAAGAATTGTGCTAAAAATTTAAGTGATTCTTTGAAATCTAATATGGAATTGCTATGTGTAAGACCCCACGCACATGTATCTCAACTTGATGTTTCTTAATCTGGGTCAGCCAAGGTCAGTTGAAAGAAAATTTGGCACCCATATTGATGACCCAATGATATGATACCAAGTTATGTGGGAGACCTAAAAGGTGATGGACGAAAATGAAAAAGGAAATGGACATAAATATGTTCAAAGGAACATGCAAAAAGATCTTTAGCAGAACATGCATACTCAGGAAAGCACGATGCATGAATCCAGTTCCACGTGTATCGCTGCTAAACACACTTCTGTAACCAACAAGACCCCTGAAGAACACAAAAATAAATTATTTATTTCCTTTCAAGACTATGAAAAAGAATCTCTATAAAATATATCATGAAGAAACAACCTTTTACTTAGAAACAAAAAGATTGGATTATTAGGAGGGTGTTTTTTATTCATCCCTCCAAACCCTAAGATGGGAGGGGGTTGCAATAAAGAAAAAGAATACTGTCCAGTTACCTTTAATGCTCTCTGGGTTTCTTTGGTCATTTATATGTCCCCATTTGTATTGGACATGACACTTGTATAATATATATATATATATCACGAAACTGGTAATATATTCCCGCAACACATTACAAATATTTTAAAAACATATCTAATTTTTTTTTTTTTTTTTTTTTTTTTAAATATGTGTGCATGCTAAAGGTATAACTAGGCACTAACCTGGAAGGACAGGTTAAAGACAACCTAGTCCTGCCAAAATTTCCCGGGACAGGACCCATGTCAATAACCTCAGCTCGCCTATGAGATAGGGCTTCCATTATTAACCCCACATGCTCATCGTTTACCTATAAATCACATTTTAAATGTTAAAGACCTCTATTCTTAAGAGAAAACTGCTGCAAATTGAGAGATTCTTACCTCAATAGTGACTTCTTCAATTGGCTCCAGCTTTTGACCCTTTTCAGCTTTATACCTGGTACAGTACAGGAACATTGAGAATTTGAGAATAAGAAGCTTATTGGTAAGGATGATTATGTAAATATATGACCAAATCTGGCACCTTATGTTATCAAAAACTGGGAAAAACTACAAAGAAAAAAAGAGAGTTTTAATCAATGTAATAAAATCAACCTTCCAACTCTTAAACTTGGCATGCCCACCACCCCCCGGCTCCCTCAATTTATACATTGACCGGCAGCAGTGAACATTAACTCACACTTACTAAGTTTGATTGAATGTCTACATGTTTGTAATCAATATGTTTCTGTGATCAACTTTCATATTTATGGTTCTAGAACATTGAGGTCTCCAATACTGTCAACAGTCTATTCCATGGAAATGTGTTTGTGTATTCAACATAAATCATACTGCACTAGTAAAGAATGAGATTGAAAAGGCCAGCATATTGAAAACTTACATGACCTTTGGCGGTGAGACAGACAGTTCAAATCCTTCACGCCTCATATTCTCGATTAAGATACCTGTTTCACCCAGAAAGGAAACTAAATTCAACATATACTCAAATGTAAGAACATCCAAAAGAAGAGATGCAAGATCAAAAAAACTCTTGTGGGCCAAAAAAAACAGTCCTCTTTCTTTGTTCAATCTTTAGAAATTATACAGAAAGATAGGAACAAACCCAGTTGAAGTTCTCCCCTCCCCTGAACTTCATATGACTCTGATAAGCCTGGAAGAACATTTATGGCAAGATTTGTTTCTGCTTCAGCCATTAGCCGATCACCAATCCTCCCTCCAGTCAACTACAAATACATCACCAATAGCACATCACCTCATTTAGAACAATATTATAGAGCACACAAGAAAACATACAAATATCGTAAAATGTTCATGTTGAGGAAGAAAGCATTCAATTCAAGGTGAGTACTGCACTGAAAAATTCCTTAGAGGGGCGATCCAAAGTGAAATCAGACAGAAAACAATGCAAGATCTGAAGCCTCACAAGAATAGGATCAAGTACAACTAATGTAAAATGTAGCCACGTCACATATTATGAAAACAGACCTTGAGAAGCTTTAGATAGGAAAAAAAAAGATTGCATTATCAACGCTTCAGTTTGTATAAAGGCCTGGTTATGTTTTGTTTAGTATCTAGCAAATTGCAAATTCTTTAATGTATTTGCACATGGGAAGCTGTTATGGGATTCTTTACAAAGAAATTGCAAAGCTTCACTTAGGGATGGCATAAAAATAGTTCCAAGTGGTAATGGCCGGGTTGTGTATAATTTGGCAACTGTTCAGCAGAATACAAATTAATGCTTATTGCAGTCAGAATGTCTTGTTTTTTTTTTTTTTTGAAAGTTATCGTGGTCAGAATCTCAGGTGTGACATCAGAAGCAAATCAAAAACAAAGAAAGCATAAGAATAATTAATACATCAAGTAGAAAGTGAAAACAAATATGGTCCAAAAGGCTGAATACAGTTTAGGAAGCTCCCCACACATACAGTTCCCATAATGCCAAAAGTATGATCTAGAGGTGGTAGAATTCTTTTTTAGCTTTGATTAATCTCAGATCTTTTCTTTTTATTCATTTTAAGTGAGAGAGAGAGAGGGGGGGGGGGGTTTGGAATTTGGACCCTGAACATCTCCTTTGGAAATACCACAAAATGCATTTGACCTAAGGTCCTTGGATAATCTCAAATTTAATCAACATTGATCACATTGCTTTACAAAGAGAAAGATGGTACAGCAAGGCAACCAATGGTGAAAATATTAGAAATAAGAGAAAAAATATTTCTTATAGAAGAAAATTAAAAAAAAAAAAAATTAATTGTATTGTTTAAGCACTGGCAGATATACTCCCCTATAGGTCAAACTAAAATAAAACATTCTCTTTTCAAATGAGAAAAGGTACAGAACAATGAGAGGGTACGCACACAAACTCAAACACAAATCACCATGTCATTGTCATATACACAAGCACAAATCGCCTTGTCATTGTCATGTATAAATCCATTTTTCTTTTCTTTTGTAAATTTTCCAAATTTAGTATCATATTTGTTCATGCATTGTCTACAGAACAAAGGATTTGGACTTCTCTCTTTTCCTCTTAGCATAAGGAAAATCTTCCCAGAAAATTAAGAACACGGTAACAAAAAATCAACAGAATGCATTATTGAGACATAAACGGTAGCAAATAGAGCAAATAACAACACATATTGCAATTGATAGAAACAAGAAAGGAAAAAATGATGACTCACATGGGTACCATCACGACCAGCCAGTGGAGAGTCATTGACTCCAAAAGTCATAGAAATGGTCGGGGGATCCAACTCAACAGTGGGCAATGCCATCATAACCTTGGCAAATGCAATCATAAGTTCAAAACAAATCCATATTATTTATTTGGATTATCAATAAATATAACACTGAAATGATTATAACTGAAAAATGAAAATAACACACTATAATGTAGACTATCATCTACAACTTGAATATATATATACCATTAAAAATGATGTTGAAGATGACAACATCATTACGCAAAAATACAGGTTCCATAGCCAAATTAATGCCCATATGTCCATACAAATCCAAGCATGTGTAATTGTGTGTGTGAACAAGGTACTAACCCTAAATGCAAAAATTGCAAGATGAACATGGGGAGCACAAAAACATGGAAAATATTTAGAAATCTTTAGCTTTTCAAAAAGATCCTCAAATGGAGTAATTATTTGCGACTCCGAGAAAAGAAATTCTTGAGTGCCTTAGACTTAGACCTCTGATCTAAATTACATTATTTTAGAAAGCCAACCCACTATCAAACTTTTTTTCTCCATTAATGCCACTATACTAGAACCAGGTCAGTTTTATCCATTTGTCGTTTGAAAGGTTGATAGTAACTAATAATCTTTCAATTTCAATTAAAATTAAGGAACACATAATAGTGAAATCCTAATTTTATCTCTAGTTTTCTCTCCTTTCTCCATTTTCTCTCCTCTATCTCCCAATTTTCAGCTTTCCTCCTTGTCCTTATTTTTCTCTCCCTATTATAACTATAAGCCATGTGATAAATGACAAAATTACCTTCATTTATCCCAAAATTGATTGGATAGATCTGAATGAATAGAATGAACTCTGGTTTGGGCAGAACTCTAGAAGTTATTTTGGTTAGAATGATTATTTTCCTACAATGTCACATTCTGTAGCACCTAATATCCGAGAGTGGTCATGTCCAACACCTCATGTCCTTGTATAAACACAATACTCATGTCTGGGCCCACGAAATAAGGAAAATAATATTTTCATAACAGTGTCAGTTTCTTTTTTCATTTAACTTGAAATACCACATCAACTTATGTGCTAAGATAACACATACTGGCCAATTCAAAGAACATGGTGCCAAAATGGAATAACAAAAACTGTCAATGACCTCAAAATACGAGGTTGGGGCTTCTTCATGCTTTATCATGGGAGAAAAGAAGCAAAAAGAGAACATAAATGACTCTGTGGAACAATAAAAATTGCATTCATTTACCTCCACATTTGCCACTGTATGGCCTATTGATGGACTTGCCAAACCGGCCATTGATATTATATCACCTGCTCCAGCACTATCAATTGGAACTATGGCCGTACCCTTCTTTTTCATTAATTTCACCACCTACAAGACAAAACCTACAAAGTCAACTCATATGATACCAGTAATGCTTGTTGGATCAAGACACATTGTTTGAAAAATAGAATATTATATTGAAATCAACACTTTAAGGTCTTTGGCATATTGTCTGGAATTTGGACTATTTAATGAATTTATTACTATAATTGATATCAGATATCTCATACAAATTGTATTTAAATGGCAATCTGGCTTAAGTAATTCAATTACTCTTTTGAATCTTTGCACATATTAGTAAACTTTACTTAAAGTGAATGAAATAATAAGTAATAACTTCAGGAGAAGAAACAAGGTTCACAACCCTCTCGCCATTTGTGTAGCATACTATGAGAAAGTGGAGGGGAGTTAAAACAATAGAGATCAGGATGTCCATTGAAGTTGGTCATACTCACTATGGGATCCACATTCTAGACATGAATGTTATATATGTGCATGTGTGTGTGTGTGTGCACATCATGAAATAATACTATAGAGCATTGAAAATTCACCACCACTGCAGAGAAATGAAGAAAATTGAAGGTTTTGTGGTTCCCATATAGTGGCGAGTACCAGTGAATCTGAAGTTATATGCCTAATTGTTTTCCAGTTAACAAACCATAAAAGGACAGGTCTGATGAGGATAGATACACACCTTAGCTTCTTCAATTTTCTCAACTCCAGAATCTTTATTACGAAGTCCATGGACTCTGTCACCGACACGAATGATTCCAGAAGAAACGCGTCCAGTTAATATTCTTCCAAGATAGAAGTCACGTTCCATCATCGAAACCTGAATGACACTGTCATGTGTGTTTCTCACAGTTTCCAAATAAGGAAGAAAAAAATATAAACAAACCAAGTCAATGGGAAAATGAAACTAAATTATGCCAGATGGCCCACAAGAATTACATTCTTTTATTCCTTCTCAAAGAGATCCCCATCATGTGGCCCAGAATTTTAAAGCAAGTTGTACTATAAAGTTTCCATGTATACAGAACACAGTATTTTTTTTTTTTTTTTTTTAACACACAACCAAACACTAGTAAAATACATGCAACTTGTGTTTTGTGTAATAATTTCTCAACTTAAAAGCACTTCAAGGACAAATCATGGATAGAGCAAATAACAAATAAGCTACCACCAATATTTCTATTCCCACTTTCATATATGCAACCTCAAAAGGACAAAAAGTTCAGCAAGAAAGAAAAATCAAACACGAAGATAAACACTATAAGAAACCCATGAACACTTAAATACCAACCAGCATCTGGAAAGGTGCATCAATATTAGCTGTAGGAGGAGGAACATATTTTATGATGGCATCAAGCAACTGTGACATATTTCTTGCATCAGCAGGAGGCTCTTTGGTGAAACTAGCAGAAGCCCATCCTTCTTTAGCAGAAGCATAAAGAACTGGAAAGTCTAGCTGCTCCTCTAGAAAAAATTATAAGAAAATCTACATTAACTTTCCATAGCACATTTGTAAAGCTGGCAAAAGTCAGAAAAGAAAAAGAAAAAAGAAAAAAAGAGTAAAATTTTCAGCTTCCTATATTTCTCGCACCTGTTGCACCAAGATTTGCAAATAGATCAAACACCAGACTTTCAACTTCATTACACCTCTCCTCAGAAACTGCATAATGATAACAATAAAAATAATGACTAGTCTAAAGAGAAGCATGCAGATAATAGAAAATTCACCTGATAAATAAATAATATTTTATCAAAAGAGGTATAATATTTTTTTTAGCTGCCAAGAATAGCGTGAACTTGAGCAATTTCATGTAAGATATACTAGCCGAATTACCCAATTTAATAAAGCATGGAAAGGTAGGGAAAAGGTCAAAAGGGGTAGTCATGATTAAAAATAACATGAGAAACCATAAACTAGAAGAGAGAGAGGATGGGCAAAAACATAATACATCATCAAAATAACTTCACTCTTCATCTTTAAGTTTTTTTTTTTTTTTTTTTTTTTTCAAGACCCTTTTCTGTTGCTTTTTCCTTGGACATAATGTAACTAGTAACATCATGTAATTGGCATGACTTCACTTTTCGTAATTCAAAACTTAATGAGTAAAAGAGCCATACCTGCAGGTCGGTCTACTTTGTTCAAAAGAAGAATAGGGCGCAACCCATACTTTAAGGCTTTTGCAAGAACAAACTTTGTTTGAGCAAGTGGACCCTCTCCAGCATCTACTACTAAAATTGCTCCCTCAACCATACCAACAACTCGTTCAACCTATATCCATCCAAACCAGAGTTGTACTCAGATAAAAAAAAAATAGCTTAGCAATATAAATTTTTTTAAAAAAGTAGTAGAGAAGTGTATTTGAAAAAGATGGGTCCTTCCACTTTTGGAGCACCTTAGGATTAGCTAGCTACAAGTAGAAGGGGAAAAAATCCTTAAATGTTGCTTTTAAGATTCAAACCTAAAACTAACCTCCCCACACCTTTCCACTTGAGCTATGGCTTGAAAGGCCAACGATTTCTACCCATTGAGGTAGACTTTGAGACTATATCGTACTTTCCATTAAATCTAGCACTTAAATGCATGCATAACCTATTACTGTTTTGAATAATTTAGAGGTCAAAGAATATGAGAGCATCACCATGCAGAATAATGTTTGCCAAAATTAAAATTTCAAGAATTTTAAATATTTCCATGCCTCCTCAGCTCCTTTTATATGAGGTATTTAAATCATCAACCTTTATAAGTTTCATGCCACATTAGTAAACCATAGAATTCCTTTTACTTGGATTTAACACATAAAAATAACAAATAATCAGTCAAACATTAAGCTAGGAATGGTCTAGAAGTCCTAAAGCCTTTGCAGTGTAAATAAATCCTAATAGAGTCTTACTTCACCGCCAAAATCTGCATGTCCAGGAGTATCAACCATGTTTAGCTCATTTTCATTCCACAAAATAGATGTAACCTGCATGGAAATATTACGTGATCAGAAAGCATTTCTAAGGAAAACATCTTATTTGTTCAGTAATAAAAATCACTTCAAATTAAAAGGGCTAATACACAGGAAGTATACAAGGCATATGCTTAAGAAAAATAAATATGGAAGAAACAGGAAATATCTAAATTACAAAGATGACCCCCCCCCCCTCCCCCCAAAACCTTCATCCAATCAGAAAGAGATCTCAGATTAGTCTCATTACTGATATTTCAAAACCATCAAATGTTCGAAAATGCTTCTAGGAAAAACATAAAACAGATAAGAGATTCAATCTAATTGGAGAAGAGGATCACCTAAACAAAGGGTCAACTACAAAATCATTTTTCTAAAGGAAGCCGATAAATTATAAACACAAATTTTATCATCAGCAATATTGAATGTTGGGTCACCATGTAAGGAGTACAACAATTTAGAAATGTATGAAAACCTATAAGCTGTATTAAACAATAATTACCACGGAGATTCGATGTAATGGAATATCTCCTGCATTGTTTAGATCATACAATATAAGTCATACTAAGGTATAGTAAGATAATAGATAGCACCATAATAGTATGGTGCTTGATATAAGAGGAAATAGCCTGTGAACTGCAATTAGCAAAGTTCTGTGCTCCATGGAAAAACATAGGGTGTTGTCTCTGGACTTAAGGAAGGCAAAATGAAAATTTCCCACCCTCTATTATATCACAAAATTAACTTCAATTATGTCGTTATATGGGAAACGTCGCTCACACTTGCTCACTTCCTCATAAAAGTAGAACTACAGAAGCCATGTAAATGGGGTCTAACAAGGATTGAATGCCAACAAGACATAGGTCACTCTTTCCATTAATTGCTTAAATGTAAATTAAGCATTTCTTGTTAATCTAATTAATTACCAAAACTTACTACACTAAAGATTCTAGAGGTCGGGCCTTGGTGCCATGGCAATTGCATTCCACCAAAAGCAACAAGTCGCGGGTTCAACTCTCGGAATAAGCCTCTCCAAAAAAAATATTCGGGGTAAAGGCTACCTACCAATCAACTCTCTCACACCAGACCCCCTAAAAGTGGGAGCTTTGTGCATTGGATCCGACCTTTACACTACGGTAAAGATGCTGAGCATCTGAACTCTCAATTATCTCATTTACTAACCAAGCCACGCACTTCACGGTTGATGATCAGTTGGCTACCCAAATTGTCATAGCATGAAATTGGAATAACAAGCTTTCTGAGCAGGTTTAAAGACTATCGTAGTTTTAGATTGGAAATGAAGTTCAAGCACTACTATTCAATAGCCTCTTGCACACATATAAAATCAAATTCAAAGAAACAGATCCAAATAAAGAATTCAAAGCAACAAATTGAATACTAAGAATCGAAATTGGTGAACCTTTGAGGCGATAGTGATGCCGCGCTCGCGCTCGAGGCTGATGGAGTCCATGGCGCGTTCGTGGGGGATATCGGCGCCGCACTGGCGGAGAAGGCGGTCCATGAGGGTGGTCTTGCCGTGGTCGACGTGCGCTATCACCGCCACGTTGCGGAGCCGGCTAGGGTCGAGTGCGCCGATTGGGGATACGGCGGCGGATGAGGCGGAGGCGGAGGCGGAAGAAGAGGAGAAGGCGCGTAGGAAGAGGGAGTGGGGTTTGAGCGGAGGAGGTGAAGAGAGGGATCTGCGAGTGGAGGACCAGAGTGAGCGGAGCAGTGAACCCGCCATTTCGTATAACAGAAATGGCAGAGCTCCTTGTGTTTGTAGTAGTAGTATCAAGTTATTAAGCTGTGGTTGTTGTACTGCATCTGTAGCTGTGAGTGATAGGGTTTAAGAGTTCTGGGGTGTGACCGATAGTGATAGGGTTTAAGACTTTCTCACCTTTTTCTTTTTCCTTTTTGTTTGTTTTTCTTTCTTTCTTTCTATCTTTTTTTTCCCCTCTCTTGCTCATTTCTTTTTCTTTTCCAATATTTTAAGAATTTTATCTTCCAAATTAGTACAAGTTTATCAACCATTTCGGAACAGGCATGTGTAATTTCAAATTACAATTATCAAATAATGGGAAATTTCCAACTCCTTTCATGGGTATTTATATAGTTTAAGTATTCAAACAAGTGAAGAGAAGAATTTGAACTCATATTTTTCTCATAAAAATAAAACAATTAATATTACTAAATTACAAATTTTTTGGAAAAAACTTCAACTCTTAATCATTACTAAAATTTAGAGTTTCCAAAATTTTGAGAGAATACATGATTTTTTTTTTTTTTTTTAAATCTTCAAATCATTTTTCATGTATCCTAAGACCAACCCAAAATAAAAAAAAAAAAAAAAATAAATCCTTTATATTCTGCCTTTTGAGTTCTCTAATCTTACACAATACCATTATTTATTACTTTAACGAATCTTGCTCTCTTGTTTAAAATAATAAAAAAATCCGATTTTGTCTATGTCTAAATTTAAGTAGGATGGCTCTCGAATTCTTGTCTTGTTTTTATATATATATGTTGGAGAATCTGGTTTTGCATTGTATACAAAACACACAACGGAAGTAACAAATATGAATCTACTTCATTTATGAAAGATAACATGTAACCTTGAATTATAGAACAAAGAATAGAAAGCGTACCTTGGTGCGGTGAAATTCAAAATAAAAGATTAGAAGTAATTGTGAACACTTTTAATCTTCACTCCAATTCCACTTAATGCCCAAAAAGTGTGGTATCTCAATCAATTTCCAATGAGAGAATAAAAGAGTGTCTTACACTCACATACACCATTTCATTCCTTATATGGTCTTAATAAAAACCACATATATAATTCTGTATGTTTCTCTCCTTATATATAATCGATTATCTAATTGGGTTAGCCTTTTGGGCAATTCCAATTGGACTTTAGTATGTGGTTTGGAGTGGGACCAAAAAGGAACAAATAAGACTCTAGCTTCAATGGGTCTTGGGCTTTTCTATCAACTCTTAACAAATCTAAAGTTATCATTAATTATATTTAATACCACTATAAGAATATAATTGTACTCTAGGCCTTATTAATAAATTATATCTCAAGACTTTATTATACATGCAACCTCTTCATTAAAATATTCGTAGTAATACAAAGTCATGAATGTAGATTGTCACTTTGAAGATTACTACATCTTAATCCTTGAGTACTCGGTTTAATCCTTTAAGTTATTCATCATATATTTATGAAATCCAATTCCATAAATATATACTTTAGTAACTTCTTACTAAAGTGGTTGGGCTCAACACTCTGAATAACCAAACCCATTAAACTTATCTCAAGGGAATATTTTATATCTCCGTTAAGAGATTATGAATTCCATCTTGAGAATATATGTTCCATCAATACTAAATACGACCGCCCAACATACTGAGGTTTTGATCGTGACTTATAAATCTCACTCCCGATATATCAAAGCAACCTACACCTCATGATCAAGTTCATTATTCTCTCAAAATTTAGAGTTGATGTAAATAGAAGAGATTTGATAAGGGTAAAATTGTGAATGTGAATATTCATGAATATAGTATCATGAAGCGGCGTTCAAAATAGACCCGTCGGCCTCACTTGTCATAAATGGCGGTCGAACAGCTTTAGGACGTCTGACTTTAGGAAGACGGGGTTAACTTGTCATAAATGGAAAGTCGACACTACTAAGCTCAAGGGAGTAGGCGAAGGCGACGACCCTAACGAGGCTAGCGACCCCGACGAGGGGGTAGGCGAAATTGACGACCCTAACGAGGCTAACAACCCCGACAAGGGAGTAGGCAAAACTGATGACCCTAACGAGGCCGATGACCCCGACGAGGGAGTAGGCGAAGCCGACGACCCTAACGAGGGCGAAGCCGACGACCTTAATGAGGCCGACGACCCCGACAAGGGAGTAGGCGAAGTCGACGACCCTAATGAGGTCGACGACCTCGACGAGGGAGTAGGCGAAGCCGACGACCCCGACGAGGGGGTAGGCGAAGCCGACGACCCCGATGAGGCCGACGACCCTAACAAGGGAGTAGGCGAAACCGACGACCTTAATAAGGGAGTAGACGAAGTCGACGACCCTAACGAGGCCGACGACCTCAATGAGGGAGTAAGCGAAACCGACGATCCCGACGAGGGAGTAGGCGAAGCTAACGACTCTAACGAGGTCGACGACCCCGACGAGGGAGTAGGCGAAGTGACGACCCCGACGAGGGAGTAGGCGAAGTGACGACCCCGACAAGGGAGTAGGCGAAGCCGACAACCCTAACGAGGTTAACGACCCCGACGAGGGAGTAGGCGGTCGACAACTCCGACGAGGGAGTAGGCGAAGCCGACGACCCTAACGTGGCCTTGCTTGGTCTCCACGTTTGCATATATAAAGAAATATCTTGCGCCCCACGCTTGGTGTTAAATAAAAAGACTCCTACAAGGAAATGATCTCGCAAAATACGTCTAAAGAGACTCCTATAAGGAAAAGACTTCTAATCCAATAAGGAGAGGTCAACCCTTTACCACTATAAAAACCCCAATACCCTCACCAACCAAGGTACGCATAATTTTATCCTCTCTAGCACTCTAGAGTTGTGAATAGTTCTGACTTAACCTTCAGAGGGTGTTTGGCCGGTACCACACCAGTACTCTCTGCGAGGTCTTCTCTTTTTGTGTTGTGCAGGCGTTGTTTCGAGCACGTGAGTGCTTTGTAGCTCACTGACGATTTTTCGGCATCATCGATTGGCGCCGTTTGTGGGAACGAAGCGTACTTTAGCCTATCGCTTCCCGGATAAAGAGTTGCATGGTACTTACTCACTCGATGGCAACTATCAACAACGTTCAGGGAGACGAGCTGCGACCCACTACCCTGGAGAGGCAAGTCCAAACTCTCATGGCAACAAAGGAACGTTTCACCAAACAGAATCGGGACCTTGAAAAACAGCTACGGCAAAAGAACGCCGCTATGGGTACCCAAGGGGAAAATCAAGAAGGTACCAAAGTGTTTGGCGAAGAGACCAAGAGGGGTTGGAAGGTAGTAATGCCCCAAGTAGACCCAAGTGATAAGATATGAGCTGTCCATCCGTCACCGATATGGCTCAACCCCACATTGTCGCGGAGATGCGGGCGATGAAGGAACAGATGGACGTTATGATGAACGCCCTCAAAGGACGGGTGTCCAGCGACCTTAATGATCTGGTCCACCGAACCGACTCACCGTTCACCACGTCCGTCAACTCCTTCCCCCTTCCACCAAAGTTCCGTATGTCACAAGTGGAAAACTACGATGGAAACAAAGACCCTCTAGATCATTTGGAGTCCTTCAAGACCCCGATGCACCTTCAGGGGGTACCCGACGAGATCATATGCAGAGCTTTCCCCACCACGCCGAAGGGTCCCGTAAGGATATGGTTTAGCAGGCTGACGCCTAACTCCATCGATACTTTCAAGAAGCTAAGCGCCCGGTTTGCTTCACACTTCATCGGAGGACACAGGTATAAGAAGTCTACAGCATGCTTGATAAGCATCAACAACGGGAAGATGAGACGCTAAGGTCTTACATAGCACGCTTTAACAAAGAGGCCCTTTCAATTGATGAAGCTAACGACAAGATACTTGTAACCGCTTTCACAAATGAGCTGCGGAAGGGTAAGTTCCTATTTTCACTATATAAGAACGACCCGAAGACTATGTTGGACGTGCTTTACAGGGCAACCAAGTACATGAATGCCGAGGACGCGCTTCGACTCGAGAGAAGAGAGAAAGGCAAGAGGATATGCGACGGAGACGGAGGGCGGAAGATGGCAAGAACTGGAGACGCCGAAACGGACGAAGCTACACCGCCTGTGGAACACCAAGCACCTACGGAAGTACTACCAATAAAAAGGATGGCATGAAGAGCAGCACCCCTTTATTTCTAGTTTACCTTAGTGAATTTTAGCTATACTCCTCGGTTTTTCTATTTACTTTAGTTTTTCCTACAATAACTCTTTTAAAGCCCAAAGGGCGGTCTTCGTTTTTTTTTTAAGAACTACTTTTTCTATGAACGCATGGTTTATTTTAATAAGAGGAGTTTATTCACGCGTGGCCAAAGTCGCCTACGGGTGGATGGTCACTACGCTAAGTTACCTACGGGTAGACGTGGGCCAAGTCGCCTACGGGTGGACGGTCATTACGCTAATTTACCTACGGGTAGACGCATGGCCAGAGTCGCCTACGGGTGAACGGTCACTACATTAAGTTACCTACGGGTAGACGCATGGCCAAAGTCGCCTACGGGTGGATGGTCACTACGCTAAGTTACCTACGGGTAGACGCATGGCCAACGCCTACGGGTGGACGGTCACTATGCTAAGTTACCTACGGGTAGATGCATGACCAAAGTCGCCTACGGGTGGACGGTCACTACGCTAATTTACCTACGGGTAGACGCATGGCCAAAGTCGCCTACGAGTGAACGGTCACTATGCTAAGTCACCTACGGGTAGACGCATGGCCAAAGTCACCTACAAGTGGACGGTCACAACGCTAAGTCACCTACGGGTAGACGCGTGACCGAAGTTGACTATGGGTGGATGATCACCATACTAAGTCGCCTACAAATAGACGACCAAAAAGGTAACGAGGCTCCAAAATTTAGTTACCTCAATTAGTCCACGACCCCAAGTGGACAACTCACAAGGTGACAAGGTACCAACACTTAGTCACTTCAACAAGTCCACAAAGTGGAGGAATCCAAGTCTACAAAATAGACGACCCTAATATGCAGTCCATTAAGTGGACAACCTCATTTCAAGAGGATGAAATGTTATCAAGTCCATAAAATGGACAAGCTTATTAAGTCCACAAGATGGACGATTTCATCCTAGGAGGATGAAAAATTATGAAGTCCATAAAATGGACACAAAGTGGACAACCATGTCTTATTAAGTCCACAAGTCGGGACGACCTTATTAAGTCCACAAGTCGGGCGACCCTACTAAATCCACAAAGCGGACGACATTGCTAAGTCCAAAGTGGACAACCCAATCCTAAGAGAATGAAAAATTATTAAGTCCACAAGTGGACGAGTTTATTATTAAGCCTACAGATTGGACGAGTCACTTAGTAATACTCACGAAATGGACGATTGCGCCAAGTCCCCAAAGTCGACGAGCCCATAAAGTTGACGAGTTCGTCCACTAAAGGATATGACTAATATTACAAGACGATGGTTTTAACATAAAAGATAACGAGATGAACAAGTCTACTAAAGAGACGAGTTGAAATTATCCAAATAAAAAGGACTTAAACTCCATGAACCTCGTCGGTTTAACGAGATCATGGAATGGGGGGCAACCGATAAGGGTAAAATTGTGAATGTGAATATTCATGAATATAGTATCATGAAGCGGCGTTTAAAATAGACCCGTCGGCCTCACTTGTCATAAATGGCGCTTGAACAGCTTTAGGACGTCTACAGCTTTAGGAAGACGAGGTTAACCTGTCATAAATGGAAAGTCGACACTACTAAGCTCAAGGGAGTAGGCGAAACCGACGACCCTAACGAGGCCGACGACCCCAACGAGGGAGTAGGCGAAGCTGACGACCCCGATGAGGCCGACAACCCTAACAAGGGAGTAGGCGAAGCCGATGACCCTAACGAGGCCGATGACCCCGACAAGGGAGTAGGCGAAGCCGACGACCCCGACGAGGGCGAAGCTGACGACCTTAACGAGGCCGACGACCACGACAAGGGAGTAGGCGAAGCCGACGACCCCGACGAGGGGGTAGGCGAAGCCGACGACCCCGACGAGGGGGTAGGCGGTTTCGACGACCCTAACGAGGCCGACAACCCTAACAAGGGAGTAGGCGAAGCTGACGACCCTAATAAGGAGTAGACGAAGGCGACGACCCTAACGAGGTCGACGACCTCGATGAGGAGTAAGCGAAGTCGACGACCGACGAGGGAGTAGGCGAAGTTAACGACCCTAACGAGGCCGACGACCCCCGACGAGGGAGTAGGCGAAGTGACGACCTCGACAAGGGAGTAGGCGAAGCCGACGACCCTAACAAGGTTAACGACCTCGACGAGGGAGTAGGCGAAGCTGACGACCCCGACGAGGGAGTAGGCGAAGTTGACGACCCCGACGTGGCCTTGCTTGGTCTCCACGTTTGCATATATAAAGAAATATCTTACACCCCACGCTTGGTGTTAAATAAAAAGACTCCTACAAGGAAATGATCTCGCAAAATACGTCTAAAGAGACTCCTATAAGAAAAAGACTTCTAATCCAATAAGGAGAGGTCAACCCTCTACCACCATAAAAACCCCAATACCCTCACCAACCAAGGTACGCATAATTTTATCCTCTCTAACACTCTAGAGTTGTGAATAGTTCTGACTTAACCTTCGGAGGGTGTTTGGCCGGTACCACACCGGTACTCTCTGCGAGGTCTTCTCTTTTTGTGTTGTGCAGGTGTTGTTTCGAGCACGTGAGTGCCGTGTAGCTCACCGACGATTTTTCGGCATCATCAAGATTTATTATTCATTTGACAGTCGTTAGGAGAATAATAAATCTCACATCGATCGATTCAATATGTCTTGACTTTTAAAACATATCAACATATCAACATATCAACTAGAAGTCTCAATTTCCATGATCAAGACAAATCATCTTAGTTAATATGTTATAGTCTTTGCAGATGAAATGCCCAATTTCATCACCGACTATGAATTAAAATTACGAGTTTACAAAGAACTTGTGATTTATATTTTCTGTGACTAAATCAGATATTATGCATCTCATGGACTAAGATAATGTCCCATTAGTTCATTTATAAATAGTCTTATATAATTAAACAATTTAATTATTTATGACATGCCAATAAATTTGATTTTAGAACATAAACTCCAACAATATATACTCTTTTTTGGCAGTTAGGCTAATTCCCTAAATATATTAGTTATTTATTCAATTTTGAAACATTTTTGTTATGTGGCCACTTTTAGAACTTGGGTTTCAAATACTCAAATTCTAAAGGGGGGAACTTAAAGACTCGAGTTCTATGAAGAAAATAATGAAATGATAATATTGTTTTAAGTTTCTAATGGAACTCGAGTTATATATATATATATATATATATATATATATATATATATATAGATGAGTTATGTTTAAGTTACACTTAATGTAACTTTAAGTAATAATACACTACTCAATATTTTTTAATGTGTATGAATTTTGACAAACCCATCATTAGATTAGACTTTTTTCTTATACCTTGCATACTTACAAATTATCAAAACAATTTAAGATTAATAACTATGTCATCAATCAAATGTTTAAATTTCAAAATTTTGTATTTTATAAAATTGTGGATAAAGACGGTTTTCTATATAAAATACTAAATAGCATCTGATTGGCACAATATTAAGAACACATAATCATAAAACATGCAATCTAACAATGAGATTTTCAAAATACTCATTCAATAAATTGTTATTAGATAGTATAACTTTGTTTAAAGATACATCAGTTGTAGCTTGATCCTACCCCTATTTATATAAATTGATAGTTAGATTATATTGTTCCTATACTCCTCATATTGACAAAATCTCATGACATCCGAATTTCAAGTTTTCCATGTTTAATTGTTAAAATAATTAATCTGATTAATGTCGAATTAATTGAATGTTAAGAAGAATGAGAACATTTAATCTAAAGGTAGATTTTTTAAAATATTAATCAACCAAAAAGTTATTGAATGATGTGATTTAAGGAGGAGGTAGTCAAGGTGTAACATTAAAAAGAGTTACTCTAGTTGTAACTTGATCTTAGGTGCATCAACATTAGCTAAACTAAAGTTTTTGGCAAATTTTAACTTAAAACACTAGTACTTTTTTTTTTGTTTTTTTTTTTTTTTTTGTTTATTACACCAACTCATGCAAAAATTATTGTCTATTTTAACATAAGAATCTATTTTTTCTATTTTACATACTTACTTTTCAAAATACACCATATCAAATTATCTATTTTAGATTACATTTCATTAAAATATCATTCAAAATTTTTAAATTGTTTTTCTTTTTTCACCCACAACAATCATCATCTACTATCTTCATTCATTCTTGAAATAGTAACAAAAGGATAAAAAACTATATACAAAATAAATATAAATTTTGAACTTGGTTAATAAAATGTGATACTTTTTATAGGAGTATTATACAAGGGCTGTACGAGTGCTTGCTTCACAACTTATAATTAGATTGGTTTTTTTTTTTTTTTTTTTTTTTTTTTTTTTTTAGGCTTGTTTATGCAAAAAAAAATAAATAAATAAATAAAATTAGTTGCTACAATGATATGATCAATGTATCATATTGTGACTAGTTCTTTATATCCGGATAATATGGAGCAGTTAGTTGGTTATTAGTTTGATAGCTATTAGTTCATCTATTTTTTTAACAACTAAACATACAAAAACCAACGAGTCTCACACTACATAGCAATTATATCAATATAAAAAAAAATGAATTGAATTTTTATTCAACCTTACAGAATTGCCTTTTTTTTTTTTTTTTTTTTGATTTAAGAGAGAAAGAATGAAAGAGTTGTCATTTTTTATTTATTTTCGATATAACGTAAAGACAAGTCAAATAAAGGCTTTTTAGTGTTCCTCCTCTACAAATATCCAACTCTATTAGAGAGACATTGAGAGTAAATGAAGAAATATATGTATATCAGTTTCAGAAATAATATATTGTGGTGGATGACCACTAGATAATAAACAATTTAGATATAATATCATCCTCATATTTTATTCTCTTGCCTATATATATATTTCCTCTATTTCACAAACACGTTATTAACACGATGCTCTAGCTAGATTTAGAGGAGTTATCATCATTTTGCCTCCTGAAAAAGGTTATTCCTATGACTCCCCTTCTTACATTCATATATATTAATATGTGGCATAAGTTTACGTTTATTACATCTAGACTAAACCTTGCATTACTAAATTAATATTTTGCATGTTATAATTGCTTCTTTATTGTGGTTATTAATATCATCTCTATTATATATAAATTATGTCAAACCTAACAAAACTTGAGTTTGCTGTCCTTGTCATATCGGGCAAGAATTATCTATCATGGATCCTAAGTTTAAGTTTATTATATCTAGACTAAACATTGCATTACTAAATTAATATTTTGCATGTTATAATTGCTTCTTTATTGTGGTTATTAATATCATCTCTATTATATATAAATTATGTCAAACCTAACAAAACTTGAGTTTGTTGCCCTTGAAATATCAGGCAAGAATTATCTATCATGGATCCTTGATGTTGAGATCCATTTAGAGGCAATAGCTCTTGCAAAGACCATTAAAGATGACAATGAAGAATCCCCACAAAATCGGGCAAAGGCAATGATTTTCATTCGCCATCATCTCCATGAGGAATTAAAAACTGAGTTCCTCATAGAAAAAGATCCCCTATCCCTGTGGAAAAAATTGAAGAAGAGATATGAGAACCACAAAAGTGTAATCCTCTCAAAAGCTCGTTATGGCTGGATGCATCTAAGGTTGCAAGATTTCAAAAGTGTAAGTGAGTATAATTTAGCACTATTTAAAATTACTTCACAATTGAAATTATGTGGTGAAAAGGTCACCGAGGAAGACATGTTAGAAAAAACATTTACTACATTTCATGCCTCAAATAAGCTCTGCTGCAGCAACAATATCGAGAGTGTAAGTTCGAAAAATATTCAGAACTTATATCATGTCTTCTAGTGGTTGAACAAAATAATGAGCTTTTATTGAGAAATCACCAATCTCGCCCAACTTGACTCCACACCATTCCCTGAAGTGAATGGAATATAAATGGAGGAAATAGAGGTCATGGGTGTGGACATGGACATGGTAAAAACATCCAAAACAAGGGGAGACGTGCTCATAATCCTTCAAAGGGGCAAAACACACCTTATAACAAAAGGTTGAATCAAAATAAGATAAAACAACATGAAAATGACAGAGATTTACAATACAAATCTCAAAAGGGCCATGAAAACACATGTTATAGGTGTGGCATAAAAGGGCATTGGTCACATACATGTCGTACGCCTAAGCATTTGGTAGACTTGTACCAAGCCTCCTTGAAAGAGAAAGGAAAAGGAATTGAAGAGAACCTTGCCGAACTTGGTGATCCAGAAGATTAACTTGATGCCTCATATGGAGTAAATATTACTCATCTTGAAGCTTTTAACTTCTTTGGGGATATAAATAAAAAGGCTTAGAATCTGATTGGTGATCAAAATGATCATACATATTAAGTATTTCCTCTCATTGTATCATTACATTATGCTATGTAAATTATGTTTGTGTTTAAGTTAATGAAGTTCAATTTAAATTTCAAATATATGATCTCAATAATTAATCAGTCTAGGAAGAACCTATGATTTAGGAAATCACATCTATTATCCCGACACACCCATTCATTGTTCACGCAAATGGCTTATTAGCCATCCACCCACTACACTAAGGGGGCAAAAATCTGAAAGCATTATCCTAAGGAATCCTTTGCTTTAGATCTCAGGAATTTTGTCCCACAAATGGTAAGCTTTCAACTGCTAAAGCTTTCCCACTTCCCTCTATATATAAAACACATCAAAAAATAAAGAGAAGTTAGAGATATAGATTTGGTATTAGCAATATGACTTTCCTATTTTTTCCTTTGTATTCTCGTTATGATCCTTTTAAATCTCTACATGTTAATTGTGCAATAGCATTACTCTACTTTGTATTCTGATTATCATTAATGAATTTAAAGTTGCTTCATTATGTGTTTATTTTCTTTCAAATTATTAAAATTCAAAGTATATGTTTTGCATACTTGAAGAGACATGGATTTTACTCATGGCTTTAATTCCAAGATGATTAAGGAAGATTTTTGTCTAGCAGACAGTGCAACAACGCACATAATACTTAAAGATAAGAAGTATTTTCAAAACTTAACTTTAATCAAATCTAAGGTCAATACCATATCCGGTTCATCGGACATAATGGAAGGCTCTAGAAGAGCAAATCTCATGTTGCCTAAAGGCACAAAATTTTGTATTGATGATACTTTGTATTTTTCTAAATTTAGAAGAAATTTACTTAGCTTTAAGAATATACGAAATAATGGTTATCATATTGAAACCAATAATGAAGGCAATGAAGAATATCTTTATATTAATTCAATGGTTTCAAGCCTAAAGCTCATACTAGAAAAATTGCCTATTTTCTCTTTTAGGTTATATTATAGGCGCAATTGCACTTTTAGTCCCTACATTTTGACGTTTTTCCATTTTAGTCCCTACATTTTATTTTTTCCACTTTTAGTCCCTAAACCAATTAACGCCCCTTCATTTAAGTCCTTGAAGCTAACTTCCGTCACTAATCTAACGGGAACCAATAACGGATGAATAAAATAATATTAAAAATTTCTTTATAGCACTGATATATTAGTATATAAATTTAAAAAATTAATTTATTAATTTTAACTAAATAAAAAAAATAAAAACAGAAATAAAAATTGATTATAGGGAAGATTGATTAACGTAAATTTTCTATTCAAAACTACTTCATTGAAAGTCCGGACCCATTCTTCCGGGTTTGTTCTCTCTTTTCTCTCTCTCGAACCATCTCTCTCGGATCGGCATGGAGGGTGTGGGTTTGTGGGGATCGGCGTGATGGAGGGTGTTTGTTTGTGGAGATCGGCGTCGTGGTGGAGATCGGCGTTTGTGGTCGAGGTTGAGGTGTGGGTCACGATGGTTCTTTGGGTCAGTGGAATCGATGAATTGGTGGTTGGGTTATGGAAATCGGTGACTCGGTTGTGGGAATCGGTGTTTGGGTTGTGGGATTCGGTGAGTGGATTGTGTGGGTTTCAATTTTGGTGGGTTTGGGTTTGCTCGGATCGGCGTGGGTTTGCTCGGATCGGCGTGGGTTTCGGGTTTGCTCGGATCGGCGTGGGTTTGCTCGGATCGGCGTGGATTTTGGGTTTGGGTTGTGGGATTCGGTGAGTGGGTTGTGTGGGTTTCGGTTTTGATGGGTTTGGGTTTGTGGGTATGGATTTGGCGGTGGTGGCGGTGGTGGTGTTGTTGGATTTTAGGTGGTGGTGGCTGCTGTGTTGTGGGTTTGATGTTGTTCTTTGGGTTTGATGAGAAAGAGCTTCATTTAATTTAAATAAAAAATGACCAATTAGGGAATATGGAGGTCGTTTCTTTGGGTTTGCTCTTTGATTCTGGGTTTGATGTTGTTCTTTGAAGATTGATTATAGGGAAGAACACAAAGAACATGAACATGTTCTTCATGTTCTTCCCAAAAAAAAAAGAGAAACAAAATTAATTGAAAATCTTTTTTTCTTTTTAAATTTTATTATTATTTTATTCATCCATCAGTGTTCCCGTTAGATTAGTGACGGAAGTTAGCTTCAAGGACTTAAATGAAGGGGCGTTAATTGGTTTAGGGACTAAAAGTGGAAAAAATAAAATGTAGGGACTAAAATGGAAAAACGTCAAAATGTAGGGACTAAAAGTGCAATTGCGCCTATATTATACTACATTGAGATCAATTGAAGCAAATGTTACAGTGCACCAGAAGTGCTTTGATCCAAGGATCTTTATGCTTTGGCATAATCATCTTGGACATCCGGGATCAACAATGATGTGTAGAATCATTGAAAACTCCCATGGACACCCCTTAATGAATCAGAAGATTCTTTCATCAGATGACTATTCATTCATTAATCTGTTCTCAAGGAAAATTAATTATCAAACCATCACCATCAAAAATTGGTATTGAATCTCCATCTTTCTTAGAAAGAATTCAAGGAGATATTTGTGGACCTATACATCAACCTTGTGGACCATTTAGATATTTTACTGTGTTAATAGATGCATCAACAAGATGGTCACATGTTTGTCTACTTTCTACTAGGAATACTACATTTGCTAGAATGCTCGCTCAAATTATTAGGTTGCGAGCACAATTTCCTGATCATCCAATTAAGAAAATTCACTTAGATAATGCAGGTGAATTTACATCTCAAGCATTTAATGACTACTGCATATCAATTGGAATTGATGTTGTTGTTGCACATACACACACTCAAAATGGTTTAGTTGAATCATTGATCAAAGGACTTCAAGTGATTGCTTTTCCTTTGCTTATGAAAACAAGATTACCTGTTTCTACTTGGGGACATGCCATATTATATGCTACATCATTAGTTCGCATTATACCAATTGCTTACCATAAACACTTTCTTATGCAACTTGTTTGTGGTTAACAACCAAATGTTTCTCACTTTTGAATCTTTGGTTGTGCTGTATACGTTCCCATTGCACTTCTACAACACATTAAAATGGGTCCTCAGCGTAGACGTGGAATTTATGTTGGTTTTGATTCTCCATTTATTATTAGATATCTTGAACCTTCAACTGGTGATGTTTTTAAGACACGTTTTGATGATTGTCATTTTGATGAAACAGTCTTCCCGACATTAAGGGGAGAAAAGTCGTTGCCAGAAGGACGAGGAGAGATAACTTGGAATGCTTTGACGTTATCTCATGTCGATCCTTGCACAAATCAATGTGAACTTGAAGTTCAGAGGATTATTCATTTGTAGAGTATTGCAAACCAATTACCGAATGTATTCACTTGACAAGAAGAAAATTATGAAATTTCACATTCTAGCCGCTAATACCCCAACAAGGATTGAAGTCCCTGTAGGATAATCCATTAATACAGCAGCAAATGAGTCTAAACCACACTTGAAGTGTGGAAGACTTGTTGGGGATAAAGATAAAATCCCTAGAAAGAGAAAAATGCAAGAAAAGCAAGTAGTTGCTCATGAAGAAGCTATACCCATGAAATAGGCAACAAAAATAATTAATCTATCCAAAATTCATAATTCTCCTAAAAATAAACCCTCTGAAAATTACCATCCTAAAGAGGAGTCACTGAAGCGTTATCCACTAAAGAGGATCAAATACCTAAAAATAATGAGATCTCAATAAATTATGTGAGTACAGGATATATGGGATAGAAATAAAATTGTTGTCAACAATGTATTTTCATTCAAAGTTGCCATTGACATTACCGAAAGTAATGATCTTGAATTGGAAACCCAATCCATCGAAGAATGTCGACGTAGAAATGATTGGCCAACGTGGTTAGAGGCAATTCAAGCAAAATTAAATTCACTTGAAAAACGTGAAGTATTTGGACCTATAGTCAAAACACCTGAGGGTGTAGTGCTTGTCAGATATAAATGGGTATTTGTATGAAAGCGTAATGAGAAAAATGAAATTACGAGATACAAAGCACAACTTGAGGTAGAAGGTTTCTCACAGGCCTGGTATTGATTATAAGGAAACATATGCTTTTGTAATGGATGCAATTACATTCAGATTTTTTATTAGCTTGGTGGTAACAAAAAATTTAGACATGCGTTTAATGGATGTGGTCACAACATATCTATACGAATTATTAGATAATGATATATACATGAAAATCCCTAAAGGATATAAAATGCCTCAAGCATATGACTCCATATCTCGAAGCATGTATTCTATCAAGCTACAAAGGTCCTTATCTATACTACTATATAAAGGGCTTCCCTTATTTAGATTCCTTATTTTTTATGCCTAAAATACCCTCATCATGCCCACTTACAAGTTTTCAACTTATGGTGATAAATATGTAAATTAAAACTCTTACATTTTAAGAGATCCACAAACTCACGTACACTTTGTCAATTTTTATCTCGCTTTCTATCTCTCATTCTTCTTCAAATTGAAGACATTTAGTTTAGCTCTATATCCTCCTTTCTTTTTCTTCAGATTGAAGACATTTACTATCAGAGGTTCCAACAACTTTTCAGGTTCTATCTTTTGCAAGTTCCTCTTTATTTTCTTTTCTATTCTTTTGTTTATCATTAACTTTCTTTGAGTTCTTAACTACCATGGCTACCAAGTATTCATAGTTTGAGGAGTACTTACTTGTGAATGAATGTGATTAGGGATTCAAGGGTGTTTGACGGTGGCTTATTACCGGGGTTGACTTTGAGATTTCAAATAGGAGGGTTTGTGCTTGAACTGGCTGCTTGAAAAAGGATATTGGTAAGGGCTCTTTCTTTTTGTTTTGGCCTAGAATTAAACACAAACACTTTTTGGGTTTTTTTTTTTTTTTTTTTTGGAATTTACGGTATTTTTTTAAGGGAATTAAGCTACTTGGTTTGGTTATTTATTTATTTATTTATAGGAATTTACTCTTTTTTTATTTATTTATTATATAGGAATTATGCTTTTCTGACCGAAAGCATATCATCAATTATACACCAGTTTTTATTTCAAAGATTGAGTCATAATTGAAAAAGCCTCATCTCATACGCGTGATGATATAAGAAAACATTTAATGTCTTGAAAAAGGTAAGGAAGTGCTATGGGTCATCTCTGTCTTGGGGTTCTTTCTTGCTGGGATTTTGCCTTTGTTTTACGATTTTGTAGAGAGGTTTGGCTGCTGTTTTGTGTTGGTGAAAATGGGAAAAGGTGAGATTTTTCACATGTTTTGGGGATTTGTTTTGGTTACATTCCTTTTTGTTTTGCTGGTTGTATGGTGGCTGAGATTTTTGGGTTGGTAAAGGAGACGAGGGATTTTTGGGGTTCCATTTTGAAGGCTTGTAGTGAGGTTGTATGGGGTTTAGGGGTAGGTGTAGAAAGGAAGATACTTTTTTTACGTTACTTTTTTTTAGAGGGTATTATTATATATTTGATGTATCATGTTAATGGTTACCCAATTTAAACCTCACATGAAGTGGTTGTTATCTAAGAAATTGTTGTAAAAAAATTTATTTTGTAACGTAAATTATATTTATCATTTGTATAATTCTATGTGAAATTCAATTTACATGTTTTTTTTTATAAGTATTAATTTACTACTCCATAAAAAATGTTACGTACCTTTTCTCAGTTTTAAGGGTAATTAATATCTTTGAAAATTAAACTCTTTTTAATTTTTGTTATGGATGTGCAGTAAGTGGCTAACTATTATGATTAAAATACAACATTTTAGGATTAAAATTTATCATTTTACTGTAAAAGAAATATATTTGAAATTTAAACTCTTTTTAACTTTTGTTATGGATGTGTAGTAAGTAACTAACTTTTAGGATTAAAACAATACATTTTAGGATTAAAATTGATATTGATCCTTTTACCGTAAAAGAAAAAAAAAATGATAGTTGCTAAATTTTAAATATAAGCTGTTTCCAATTTTTGTTATGGATGTGTAGAACATGGCTAAATTTTAGGATTAAAACACAACATTTTAGAATTGAATGAGAAGTTTTTAATGTGGGGAGTGTTTTTGCAACCCACATGTATAAATCATACATTAAGCAAACGTGGGAGATTGGTAGTTTTATCCAAAACATTTTAACATGTATTTACCCACAAATGTGTACTGTTTTTAAACTTTGAATTTGAAAAAAAAAGGGTGGCCGGGTAGTGTGTTTTTGGATAGAATGTGGGATTAAAAAAAAAAAAAGTTTAATCCGAAATTTTTAAACATGTAGTTTTTCTTTTTTTGATAAACTTTAAATAAGGATAGGGGTCACACCAATTCCCCACGTTAATCTTTTAAATTTCCATAAAATTTAGCTTTTTATTTTCTTTCAAAATCAAATATCCTAAAAATTAGGTTTTCTTTTATATTTCTTTTTCACTTATTTATTTATTTTGTACCAATGAGGGGTTTTTTTTTTTTTTTTTTTGTTATATTCTTTTCTGTGTTCTTTTTCATTAATACGTATGATTTTGTTTTGGATAGAATTATTGATGTAGGTTATCGTGGGATAAGGATAAGGTATTTTTAAACTTTGAATTTGAAAAAAAAAGGGTGGCCGGGTAGTGTTTTTTGGATAGAATGGGGGATTTTTTTAAAAAAAAAAAAATAGTTTAATCTGAAATTTTTGAATGTATAGTTTTTCTTTTTTGATAAAATTTTAAATAAGGATAGGGTCACGCCAATTCCCCAAGTTAATCTTTTAAATTTCCCTAAAATTTATCTTTTTATTTTCTTTTAAAATCAAATATCCTAAAAATTAGGTTTTATTTTATATTTCTTTTTCACTTTTTTTTTATTTGATAATTTTGTACAGATGAGGGTTTCTTTTTTGGTTATATTCTTTTCCGTGTTATTTTCATTTTGTACGGATGATTTTTGTTTTGGATAGAATTATTGATGTAGGTTACCGTGGGATAAGAATAAGGTATTTTTAAACTTTGAATTTGAAAAAAAAAGGGTGGCCGAGTAGTGTTTTTTGGATAGAACGTGGGATTTAAAAAAAAAATAGTTTAATCTGAAATTTTTGAACATATAGTTTTTCTTTTTTGATAAACTTTTAAATAAGGATAGAGGTCACACCAATTTCTCACGTTAATTTAGCATTTTATTTTATTTCAAAATCAAATATCCTAAAAATTAGGTTTTATTTTATATTTCTTTTTCACGTTATGTACAAATGAGGGTTTTTTTTTTTTTTTTTGTTTTGTTATATTCTTTTCCGCATTCTTTTTCATTTTATACTGATGATTTTTGTTTTGGATAGAATTATTAATGTAGGTTACCGTGGAATAAGGATAAGGTATTTTTAAACTTTGAATTTGAAAAAAAAAGGGTGGCTGGGTAGGGTTTTTTTGGATAGAACGTGGGATAGTTTTATTTTTATTTTTATTTTTTCAAAATAGGGGTAGTTTTTTTTGGATAAAACGTATGACTTGATAACTGTCATAAAAAATTGAACAACAACAACACCACTAAAAAGAAAAAAAAGGTGGATGCACATGTAGCGCCTTCCCTTAACCAAAAAAAAAAAAAAAAAAAACTAAAAAAAAAAAAACAAAAATTTAAGTCTTTTACCATAAAAGAAAAAAAAATGGTAGTTGCTAAATTCTAAATATAAGCTCTTTTTAAATTTTTGTTATGGATGTGTAGTACATGGCTAAATTTTAGGATTAAATACAACTTGATAACTATCATAAATAAAAGAACAACAACAACACCACTAAAAAGTAAAAAAACATGGATGCACATCTAGAGTCTTTCCTTTACCAAAAAAAAAAAAAAAAAAAAACTAAGTCTAAAAAAATTTGAGTATTTTACCATAAAAGATAAAAAATGTTAGTTGTTAAATTTTAAATATAAGATCTTTTTACTTTTGTTATGGATGTTTAGTAAACAGCTAAATGTTAGTATTAGCTCTAGTGGGTAAGCAAATTTACTGACTAACTAGAACTTGAACATGGCCTTACAAAAAGGCATGATTTTGTTTTAAAGTGTGTCAAATGGGTAAGCAAAGTTAATCTAATTTAACTAGAAATGAGTTTGGGAAAAAAAATAAACATTTTTTAAATTATATTTTGGTCACATTGATCTAACAATTCATAACCTAAATTTAAATATATTCTCAAAACTCCAAGAAGTGTAACTTATTTCTCCTATTTTACTAAAAATTTATTACAATTGCACATTTTATTACAATTCTTTCATGTGATTAATTTGTTTAAAATTAGTTCAATTTTTTAAGGTTTTAATATACGCTATCTATGAGTAGGAAAGATTTATTGCTTATTGTATATGTATGTGCAACGACCACTATAAATTTAATTTAATTTTATGTAGAAATGAGTTCGCAAAATATATTGATGGTGAATATCGATGACATAGAACGTCATCAATAATGATGGAGGTATTATGCTGCTTTGAGAAGCCAACGAGAAGACAATGAAAGCAGAAATATTCAATTGGCAAGACGTCATGCCAATTACTCTAGACAAAGACAACAAACTTTGGGTGGTGATCACATTTTAGTGGGAAGCCCAACAAATTTAAATGAAGAAGATGTTGTGCATTCTAATTCAACATCAACAAACCCATTACTAATACCACCTAATCACGAGGCTGGATGAAGTCATCGGCTTACACATGTCCGTAACTTGGCACGCAATAAGCTAGTTGAGCATAGGGCTATGCAAGATGTTAGTGGTGAGATTATAGTTTTGTATCTTTAAACATTCTTCATTGCTTGGAATCTTATTATTTTGAGAAAATCTATAGTTTTTGGCATGTTAGTTGTATGTCAATGTAGAGAAAGATGCTAACTTAATGTTTATAATATTAAATTTAGGTCTCCCTCCAACCTATCCAACTATAATGTCAAATGACTTTGAGGCTAGACCAAGTCATATAAATTCTGATGTTAAAAATGCTAAGTTTTATACTAGCCTTTGAGCATGCGCTCACGTGCGTGCTCAGAGGCTTTTCTATTTTTTGGGTAAGGGTTAATTTAGAGCATTTATTATAATTTGGGATTACTACATTTTTCAATCACAAAAAAAAAACCTAGGGTGTGATGAAAAATTATTTCACCACACATAATACTCATCACACCCCTAGGGTTTTTGTTTTGTTTTTTGTTTTTTTTTTTTTTTTTTGTTTTTTTGTTTTTTTTTTTTTTTATGATTGAAAAATGTAGTAATCCCAAATTATAATAAATGCTCTAAATTAACTCTTACCCAAAAAATAGAAGAGCCTCTAAACATGCGTGTGAGCGCGTGCTCAAAGGCTAGTATGAATTAAACCAATCCGGATGCATGTGGTACAATGGCCTCGGTGAATACTTATTAAAAGAAGGATTTGTGAATAATCCAATTTGTACATGCGTTTTTATCAAAAACTCAAAATTCGGATTTGCTATTGTTGCGGTATATGTTGATAATTTAAATCTTGTGGGGACTCCAGAAGAGCTCACAAAAATTGCAAATTATTTAAGGAATGAGTTTGAGATGAAAGATCTCAGCCTTGGACCGCAAATTGAACATTTTCCAAATAGAATTTTTGTTCATCAGTCAACATACATAGAAAAGGTCCTAAAACAATTCCTAATGGATAAAACTCACCATTTAAATACTCCAATGGTAGGTAGGTCACTAGATGTCAAAAAGGACCCTTTTCGTCCTCATGAAGATGACAAAGAAATTCTTGGTCCCCAAGTACCATATATTAGTGCAATTGGTGCTCTAATGTATCTTGCAAATTGCACATGGCTTGACATAGCCTTCTCAGTAAATTTGCTAGCAAGATATAGTTCTGTACCAACTCAAAAACATTGGAATGGAATCAAGCATGTATGTTGCTACCTCTCTGGAACGACTGACTTGGGATTGTTTTATCCAAAAGGGTCAAATCCACGATTGATTGGATATGAGATGTAGATTATCTTTTTGATCCACATAAAAGCCGATCACAAACAGGTTATTTGTTAACTTGTGGCAACACCGCCATTTCATGGAAATCATCAAGCAAACGTTATCTCCTACGTCCTTTAATCACTCAAAGATTATTGCAATCCATGAAGCAAGTCATGAGTGCATTTGGCTAAGATCGGTAATTCAACACATTCTAGAAAAATGCAGCTTATCATCAATCAAAGAAAACCCCACAATCTTATATGAAGACAATGCTTTTTGTTTTGCTTAGATTAGGGGAGGATATATTAAAGGTGATCGAATCAAGCATATTTCACCAAAATTCTTTTATACACATGAGCTCCAAAGAATGGTGAAATTGATGTTAAGTAGATACGGTCAAGTGACAATTTGGTAGATTTATTCACTAAGTCATTACCAGCCACAACGTTAAAGAAGATAGTACACAACATTGGCATGCGTCAACTTAAAGATCTTTGAAGTTATATGTAATCATGAAGGGGGGAAATGATTAGTACTGATTGTACTCTTTTTCCTTCACTTAGGTTTTTCCCATTGGACTCTCAAAAAAAAAAAAAAAAAGGTTTTTCCCATTGGGTTTTCCTTTGCAAGGTTTTAATGAGGCAATCTAAAGGCACTTAAAAACTCACTAGAATATTGTACTCTTTTTCCCACTAGGTTTTTCCTTGGCAAAGTTTTAAATGGGTGCGGCAACTTTAGGGGATCTTGCCCCCTTTGTAGTTGCTTCATTAGTTCATCTTCCACCTATATATATGAGCCTTCGCTCCCATTGTAATGAAGACATATATATGTACATCAATTTTAGATATAATATGTTGTGGATGACCACTAGACAAAAAGCAACTTAGATATAATATCATCCTTATATTTTATTCTCTTGCCTATATATATATATATATATATATATTTATATATATCCTCTGTATCAAAACAAACTCAAGATGTTTTTTAGACAATTTTTTCTTCTGCATCAACTGATATAAATTGTCACCCTCAAAAAAGAAAATGCCACTACCACACCACAAAATGAAGGCATCGAATCGTCCCACCCACACTACCAACTCATAATTGATCCCAAGCCAAGACCCAATCATTCACAAAACCTCGACCTAGCCACCGATTGGCCACCTAAAGCCATCCCAAGCCAAGATCGATTCATTCAGAAGTGACTTTTTGATCCATAAGCTCATTTAACAATTCTTTCATGCTTTTTAGTGCTGAAGTTATTATGTTTTTTGTTTTTGTTTTTTCTTTATGTCGATTTATCTCTATAGAAAGTTGTTAGACGTGGGGCTCATCGAGCACTTACAATTCCTTGCGAACTATCAAAAAAAAAAAACTAACAATTCATTAATCTTTTTATTTTTATTTTATTTATTTATTTTTTTTTGCGTGTGCCGAAAATCAGTTAAATTCATAAGACTACTTTTGTAAAATTAACTTGCTTTTATTGCTAAATCATCTATTTAAGATCATCTTTTGTATAAATTTTAGTTGAGTTATAAAATAAAATTGTTAGAACTGCTATTCGATGTGTTGTGGGTAGATCACTAAGCCTCAATTTCATTTATCTTTACCAACCAAATAACATTTTCTCTTCAATTAATTTTCTTGTTTGAATTTAATTTAATATTAGAACTAATAAGAATTTATCACATTAATAATTTGTAAAAATGTTGTAAAATAGTTTGTGGTTATAGTACTACTTTTAAAAGTTACAAAACCTCTAGTGACTATTTTTTTCTTCCACTAGAGGTGTAACCCTCTCCATTTCTCGTGTAGAAGAGAGTACAAAGTTGATCCTAAGTTTCTTGTGCACAAGTGACTTTTATCAACCTCAACCAAAATAATTAGCAACCATGATAAAACATATAGCATTGACATTGTATTATAAAAAAAATTGGCAGTTTGCATTAATACTGTGTTTGAAAAAGATACAATTTAAGAACAGAATGTCTGCCCTACTAAGGTGCATAGAGCATGTAAAGCATGAAAGGAAGTATGATATTTTTTTCCTATATTCAATCATATGATGTAAATGTAGCTCATGGTATAACAGTTTCTAGCAAAAGCTTAGATGGAGCAACAATTTACAATAATGTTATCATAATTGGGTTTGATCACAAATATTACATTTGTAGGTTTTTGTATTTGCCTAAGATCCATTTGAAGCATAGGAACACGATACATCGAAAATAAACTAACAAGATAAGAGAGAGACAGAGAGAGTGAGAACTGCAGAACATCATAGGTTCAATAGACCGGCATATATATAGGAGAGGAAGACTAGGGCAAGGGTTGTGGCTGTTACAAGGAAGATGCATGAAGTTGATTTAGAGGAATGTGCATGGCTTTGGCTTCCGTCGCCTTTTCTTTGGTTTAGGGGCTGCAAAACAACCTTGATTGCAGCATCAAACACAGCCTTGACATTCTGAAGTATCACAGGAAAGGAAGACATAATTAGATAAGCACTTGGGAAGCAGAACTCCCAAATCAATGCTAAAATTATTGCTACAAGTTGAATATAGATGTGGAAGAGAAATAAGCTTGAAAGATTAGAATAAGTCTCCAGTGTGATACAAATATGTAAGTAAATGTAACTTCATGGGGATATTTATAAGGAAAAGAAAACAAGTGTGCAATATGTCAGGTAAACAAAGGATCTTGACGGGGAAAAGGGGTGGTTTACAAAAGGGGCAAGAAATTAAGCAAAGGAGTATTTTTACCTCAAAATAATGCTATTTTTGGACTAATTTTTCAAATAATGCCTTATAATCGACGGGTTGGCAAGGAAATGAAAAGAATGAAAACACCAAGTAAGAGAAAATAAAACTAAGGTTGTGAAGAAATTTTGATATTATTAGTATGAATTTGATTTTGTATCTTATTCAATATTTAAGCATGTGAGAATGTCATTCTTAATTACAATAACCAGTACTAATTTTATTTCATAAACAGAACTTTCATGGGCGTTACTGGTATAGGTACGCCTCAATATCCATATTTCAAGTACATGTTCTCAAGTTAGCAAAAATTAATTTAAAATTATTAGGAGACTTATTGAGTTGATGCACCTTGTCCTCAATACAGCAAGGAATCAAAATTTGATGTAACAACACTGTACACCTAGAAAAAGTGCAGGTCTTGAAGAAATCACTAAAAAAGAAGTAGGGAAACTCGAGGAAATAAAAAGATAAATGGGGAATTTTTTGGAGCTTGAAGCAGAAGTATCACACTGTCAATTTCTTGTTTGCTTTATAAAGTGGCATCAGACATAAGCCATTAGAATCTTAGACTCGTTTTTGCAGTTGAAGGCTATCCTACTTTAATTTTGTAACAAACCCTTATTGCCTCTGGCAAAACGTATTCATATTTCATAAATTGTAGATCACAAAGTTAATGATCAAACCTGTTGAGTCTTAGAGCTGCACTCTATGTAAACAGCAGCACCAATTGCCTTCTTGAGTTCTTCACCCTGACCAACATTAGATAATCTCATCATGAAGTCCATGAAATTGACAATATTAACTTTTTAGAAAGAGAAATTGTAACATTTCATTAGTATTTGGTTCTTGTCCACCCTCAGTAGAGACTTGCCTGAGCAGCTGTAATTGGTGTAGCGCCGGGATGATTAATCAAATACTGCTTGTCATCTCGTAGATCTGTAGCAAATTACAAACAAAGTTACATAGGTTACTTTTAAATCAGCTATTATACAAATCAGAAGGTCAATTGGCTAGTGATGATTCATATATTCCTAGTTGTGTAAGTAATTCATACCAAGTTTGGTTCCCACAAGCACTATTGGCACAGTAGGGGCGTAATGCCTCAGCTCAGGAATCCACTGGGAGCCAAGAAATAGATATTTCAGACTGGAGAATGTGAGGCATAAATGTGTTTAAGAAATTGAGAAGAAAGATTGTTGGGTTTTTGATGAAAAACCTTCTTAGAGATATTTTCATAGCTGGCTTTGCTGATGAGAGAGAAGGCCAACAAGAACACATCTGCACCTCTATAACTCAAAGGCCTCAGCCTGTTATAATCCTCCTGTCCTGTATTCACCAAACTACGTTAAGTACTTAGGGTATTACATGATTTTGTATCTCAACAAAACTATTAAACATAGTGTGTTTGGTTGCCAAAAAAGAAAACTATTTCAATTCAAGTTACTAGAGGCCTATTATTTACCCCATTTTTCACTTTATGATACAATTTTTAAGTATAATGTTTATGAACCCTCTGAGACAGAACTGAGAATTCTAGTAGCAATTACTTTACTTACCTGCAGTATCCCATAATCCAAGGTTAACTGTGCTGCCATCAACCACCACATTGGCACTAAAGTTGTCGAACACGGTAGGTACATAATCCTACAAGAATTTGAACAAAGAGTACATCATAATTACGAAAGTAAGACTGTAAGCCTAATATAGTCAAGCATATCAAACATGAATACGTATAATGCAAGTATAAAGTGTTATGAAACATCATCGATCATACTGTGGGGAAGGTATTGCTAGTATAAGATATTAGCATGCAAGTCTTTCCAACAGCTCCATCACCAACTGTGACACACTTGATGAATCTTGCAGTACTCATGTTTGAAGTCTAATTCCTTTTCTTCACACTCCTAGCAAAGCCTAGCTCCTCCCTGAATTCTTTAGCTCCATTAGTAGAAGCCCATAGATTTCTCTCTCTCTCTCTCTCTGAAAAATTCAAAAACTTCTATAAGATAGAAAGCAACAAAGGAGGGTATAGAATTGGAGGGCACTTGGGGGAGGTTTATAAGTTTGAATTTTGAATAGAAATGGAGGGGGGGACAGTGGCATTTAATAAGATAAACAGCCCAGCACCAACTTTTGTGGTGTATCTTTATCTTTACCATGATTGCCAATGGCTTTCTGTTCCTTTAAGGGGAAGGACAAAGCAGCATAGGCTAAAGATCAACAAAAGAGGTGTTTGGTGCTAGTGTTAGTTGGTTAAGTATTGTACAAGGGAGAGATTGAATGATGAATATTTAGAATATAAAACATTGCTTAACTGTAAAAAACATTTTGATGGATAGTATAAGGAAAGAATGTACTCAAACCATATATTAAAAAAATAAAGGAGGTTATGACTTATGAGTGCCAAGGCGTGACATTTTCATGCTTTCTCCTAATATAATGACAAAAATTCTAAACCTTTGCATCAATCCTAAGGAAAATGCTACATCAATCAATTTTTTTAAAGTGATGATGTGAAGTTGTCATTTGTCACACAATTTTATGTGTATCACCTGTTCCCCATTTTTATGTATGTGTATAACGTGCAGAGCTCAATGATGAGTTTGAGAAAAATGTAATTTAGGCTTTCATTTCAATTCCTAATAAGTATGCCCTTTTAGACTTCCTATCCCAAAAAGATGCAGGTGGCAAAATTTTACTCTGATTGCATGAAAAAGCAATTCAGTTAGCAGTGAAAATATCACAGCCTAAAGACTATAGGAACTTTATGTGGGATTCACCATAATTAAGGAAATATTTATTAGTAAGTGGAGGGGATATTGGTCTTGGTTGATGTGAGATTAATTTGTTCACGTTGTTGACCCACCACCAGCATTTCTTTTAAAGCTAACTTTAATATATATAGATATCCTCATAAAATACTCGACATAGATTTTATAAAGTATAATTGCCTAATCATCAATCAAGTACGGTGATGGGATTTAACAACAACCTAACATCAAAATGAGCAAGCGAGAAAGAGAGATTGTTTGATTAATTGTTGAGCGGTTGTGGTTGCATTTCCATATGTAACAAGTTGATTGTAGGTGTTGGAAAAAATACAACATGTGTATTGTATGATCTTTTATCCATATGTAGGTATATTTATGAACTCTTGCAGTCAAGCATATATATTGCTGCTTTTGCTGGTTATTACGAGGTTGTAGCCTTTGTAAAAGCATACATCTTTTATCACTTTGCTCTGATGTAGATCTTTGAAACGGGTCCATCTGAACTAAAGTTAATATGTCTTATCCAAGTGATGTGATCTAGATATGGAGGAAAAAAAAATCCATAGATGAAAGCATATATTTATGACATTTACCAACACAAATACACACTAATTAATGTTTTTTTTTTTTTTTTTTCTAAAAATTATGCATCTTGACCTCCTTTGGTAATTTGCTGTATTGGAGTGATCAGTCGGTCTAACTTCAACTGCAAGTGACAAGAAATACGTGTGCGGCTAACTTAAAACAAATTAATAAAAGTTTTTATTTATTTATTATTATTCACCAAAATACCTAATACAGTTTTTTAGGCTGTTTAGCTTCTTAAATAAATATAAAGGTATAATAAATTTTTTAAAAATAAAGTTTCTTTTCCTTTAAACATGTAAAAGACTTAAAAGGGAAGGAAAGAGAAAAACTTAATCTGACTTGTGGTTGTTACAATGTTGACATATACTTGGTGCTTGGGCATGACCTCGTAATACAATTTGCTCCACAATTAATATCATACCAATTGCTTTTTCTTTTCTATTTTTTAATAAAGGAAAAACTAGACTTTCTTTCTTCTTCTTCTTTTTTATTTGTGGATAATTCAATAGTTGAGAAATGAGGATTTGGACTCTAAAAATCTCTATTAAAAATACTAAAAAATGTCATTTGAACTATAAGACTTTTCGCAAAAAAACTGTTACTTTATAATGAGATTGGACTGGGGGCATTCTCCAAGTAGAAAATACATATTACAAGCATTTCTTAGAAGACTTCAATACCCAAGTGAAGAACTATATATGATCTAGAAATCATATTTGCAGCCATTCCCGAGCTAATTTTGCAGTTACAATCTTGATAGAAAACCAATCAGACCATGTTTAAAAGGACAATGACAATGCTATCGAGAAGAGCTGACTAAATTTCGCATGGGAGGCTAGTCCATCCGTGTAATAATTGTATCAATTATATCATCCTATAAACCCGTCGCTGACGCTACTTTTGGCACTAGCATGAAACAATTGGCCGACCATTCCAAGAACTTCAAATTGTGAATTATATTTGCCAAATTTAGGCCCACTCACAAAGTGGTAAATTTTTAGGCACATCATTAATAATCAGGGTAAATTGTTGTAAAAGGAGGTAATATTCACTTGTGTTTCCCCACTTTTTGACATGACAATGAATAGAGTGTGTAGTTTTAGTGCTATGAGTGTTTGTAGATATGACTGAAGCCTAATTAACCTGTTCCCCATCCAAGTTATCATGCCATGCATGTTCCAAAATTCATTGGCTCCCTTAATGGGGGATACCATTGAACATTTGAACCTGATACTTCAATGGCTTTTCGGTGAGACCCATACCCAATGGTGAGGCCGTGATAGTAGTTTGTCCTTTGTCATCCAGTACTGGCAGGTCTCCAAGGAAACCAATTCTTGCAAAGTATTCATTAATTTCTCTCTATGAATGGATGATGAAGCAGATTAAGATGGTCTCATTAGTCACTTCATTCACCATTCTTAACAGGTTAATCTTTTGGAAAATTAGTAATTTATCAACTACAAATACCAAAAGATGTTCCACTTGATTACAATTAGATACGCTACATGCATGTACTGTGCACAGACGAGAGAAATCACTAGAGAAAGAATGGCCTGAACTCTCTCTCTCTCTCTCACACGCACAATGACACAAAGCGAGGTAGTATATGATTGGAACTTACAAGTCAAGCAAGAGAGTAGAGACCAAACTAAAGCATCTTATACAGAAGATTTTCTAAGCGAAGTATATCTAGACTGGGAGTCTAGAAGGCATGTGCTATATTGGCTTGAGGTGCAGTTCAATGAAGCCATTTTTAGTTGTTAGTAAAGACTAAGTAAAGGTTTGGTTGGCAACTGGCAAGGTTAAATTTTTTATTTTTATTTTTTTCCAACAATTTTCTTATGTAGACTAGGAGTCTAGAGTAAATTTCAACTTGCAAATGTGATTTCAAATCGCCAATCCTATGACAATATTTGGTTGGCATAAGATTTTTCAACAATTTTCTTATAATTTCCAACTAACTTGTTGAATTAATCAAATTTACTCTCCAATCTTTTAGCCTTTTTAGCATATTTAATACATTTTTTCTATAGGCTTATTGAAGGTCATCATCTTCACCCAATTCATTATGGCCATGCACATCAAGATAATTTCATCCATGACAATGGGGGTCAAGGATCTTACTCAAGAATCTTGCTTTGGTACCAATTATTAAGTTAAAGTTTAGACACCATTCTCAATTTCAACAAAATTTAACCAAGTTGGATTAATTAATTAAACAATTATGAGAATGAATTCAGTTCAATTTTAATCATATAAATGCAACAAATCACAATAATAAAATTACAGAAATAAATATAATATATATTGTGGGGCCCGGCCCAAAATAATGGGCTAGTCAAACCACGGGCCCATCCGAAAAGCATCCTGTCCGAGGAGAAGTCACAGCCAAAACCTTATTCAATCCCAATTGCGGTAAAAGAAACCTGTTCGAGGAGTAACTCCTCCTCGGACATTACGAAGCACGGATGAAGAGCTCGTCCCAACCATTGTAGTTCATCCTCCAAGCATATAAAAAAGAATAAAACCCAAAATATCTCATGGAAAGCTGCCACCACCACATTAAATGTGTCACAACCACCCTCTTGGCCGCATTAATGAGGAAAAGACCTCTGAACAGTACTACCTTGGCCACTGCAACTCACAAGGGAGTGATAAGGGTGTCTGATAGGGACAGTGCTCAAGTGGGAGTTTAGATGATCAACAAGTGTAAGGTTCGGATAAGAATGAGAGAGCTATATATTGTAGTGGAGTCCCTCAAAGAGGGGGACGAAAAATGTATTCGGCACTCAAAAAATAGAATCTTCTCTTAGATATCCATTCTTGTGTTTTTATTCCTGCAACAATATTTTCCATGCATCAGACCGACTAAGCTAATCGAGGCTAAGTTCTTTGACCCATCTTCTACAAATACTTATTGTGGGTTGTGCCTTGGGTCAAGGCCTGATCAATAGGGTTTGGGTCGGGAAAATCGTGTAACTACATATATATATATATATATATATATATATATATATATATTTATATAATATGATTTGTTTGTGATGTGAAAAGTCAATGGTTACCACCAAAGGAAAAACCACACCTAGGGTTTAGCCACCAACCCTTATGCAAAAATCCATAAAGTAAAATCTAAGTCTTTACAATTGAAATTAAAAATAATTTTTAGTTGCTACCTCCAATAATAATTTACTCAAGTAAACACAAGCAGCTCTAACTTATTTGGACTCTTCTACTTTGAATTTTGCTGTAACAAACTTTTGCTAGACTTCAAGGGCCACCTTGAAGATTTCACAACAACCTTGATGGTATAATTACCATGACTTTAGCTAAATCACAATACAACAGCAAATTGATCTTCAAATCTAATTTAGAAACTCTGGTTTTGAGAGAGAAGGTACAAAAACATCTAGGTATACGTGAAAGCTTCTCTTCTTCTAATTTGCCAACTTCTAATCACCCATTTTATAACCAGGCAGGTAATTCCAAGTGATAAGTTGAATTAATGAACCTGATAGAACAAGCAATTGAGAAGATTTCAATTGATCAAGGAAGTTTCAAGTAGGTGTCAAGAAGTTAGACACTTCCCTATCTTGAGCTGTTTTGGAGTTAGTCTTAGAACTTGAAATAGAGCTATTTAACAAACAAGACTAAAGTTTTTGTTCAAAGATTGCCACCTAAACAATTAAATATAGATCTAACAACATTATACTAATAATCCAATATAAAATTTCTAAATTTACAAATTACAAAATAAAAATGACTGAAAAGGTTTAAGAACAAAAATCATTTAATTTGAAATGATTGTAGTGTTAAAATCAAAGCGAAATATAATACTATAGTGAAGGCCAAAGCCAAAAAGAGAAATAAGATAAGTCACAACCAAAAACTTGTTTCTTAGCAACGGTTGTAACCAATACTAAAACTATTAAAACCTGTTGCTAAAAGTTAGATAGGTCTATGCTAGCAGTTTTCTAAATTGCTACTACAGCTTGAATAACCGCCGTTAAGTTTTTGTCATTATAGGTTATAGCAGTGGTTCCTAGGAATCGCTGGTATAGAAAATATCTTTAGCTACAATTCATAGAACTGTTGTTAGAGAATTAAAAACTGCTAGTACACACAACCCTTCCTTTTGGAATTAATTATTTATACTAGCGGTTATGTAATTTTCTTTAGACGGGGAAACTTATTAAAAAGTGCTATAGATTCTTTAGACGGGGAAACTTATTATTAATTTTCTTCAATATTTCAATAATTTTAGCTAAGAATCTTATAACTTAACTAGTTGGCACATTTCCAACAAAGATATTCAAAGTTCAAATCCCCCACCCCAATAATCAATGTATAAAAAAAAAAAAATATTCTTGTAAAAAATTGTAATATTTAGTTATTTTTTAGACAAAATAGAAAGACAACAGAAAATATTGTAGTTGTGGGGCCCAATAGTTTATGGGCCCGACCCGCTCGCTTATGGGGAGTCCACAGGCCCAAACTCAAGGAGGCCAGGGCCCAAGCTCAAAAATAGGAAGCCCAAAGTGGCCCGAAGATACAGCCGAGGACAGCTCGGTCCTCGGCAGGCCCAAAGTCTCATGGATGAGAGCGGAATACAAGCCAACTTGAAGGATCGGAAAATATCTCGGGGAAATTGTCCTTAATACCCTTCACCGATATGACACCGCACCTAACAAAACCGGATTCTTAGGCTTTACCGACGATCTCCAACAATTTCGGGATTAGACCGATGGGACAAATATCTGTCCCGGAAAAGTCGACCCTACACGTGGACGAGGGACAACGAACGTAGGCTAGTATAAAAGAAAACGTAAGGTAACGAAATGGGAGAGATCCCTCATCTCACTTCCTGGGAAAAACTTCAGAATGAGAATGCCAAGACAATATATGCGCACCACCACGGAAAACCCACCGTCGGGTAGCCGGAGAAAAGTATTAGTGCTCCTCGGACATGATCCGAGGAGCCCAATCCCCCAATTTACAAAGTTAATAGGCTTTGATATCCGGACTAAAGCCTTTTCTTGGTTGGGTTTACCTAAAGTCCGCCCTGGACTAATGCCCCGTGACCCAATATTTCAAGCCTATGGGGAAACCAAGTACTCAAAAAAGTTTTGGACAGAACTAAGGCATTGCATGGTCCTCGGACTCAAGCCTATGGGGAAACCAAGTACTCAAAAAAGTTTTGGACAGAACCAAGGCATTGCATGGTCCTCGGACTCAAGCCTATGAGGAAACCAAGTACACAAAAAAGTTTTGGACAGAACCAAGGCATTGCATGGTCCTCGGACTCAAGCCTATGGGGAAACCAAGTACTCAAAAAAGTTTTGGACAGAACCAAGGCATTGCATGGTCCTCGGACTCAAGCCAATGGGGAAACCAAGTACACAAAAAAGTTTTGGACAGAACCAAGGCATTGCATGGTCCTCGGACTCAAGCCTATGGGGAAACCAAGTACTCAAAAAATTTTTGGACAGAACCAAGGCATTGCATGGTCCTCGGACTCAAGCCTATGGGGAAACCAAGTACACAAAAAAGTTTTGGACAGAACCAAGGTATTGCATGGTCCTCGGACTCAAGCCTATGGGGAAACCAAGTACTCAACCAAGTACAAAAAACTTTTGGACAGAACCAAGGCCTTGCATGGTCCTCGGACTCAAGCCTATGGGGCAACCAAGTACACAAAAAAGTTTTGGACAGAACCAAGGCATTGCATGGTCCTCGGACTCAAGCCTATGGGGAAACCAAGTACTCAAAAAAGTTTTGGACAGTACCAAGGCATTGCATGGTCCTCGGACTCAAGCCTATGGGGAAACCAAGTACTCAAAAAAGTTTTGGACAGAATCAAGGCATTGCATGGTCCTCGAACTCAAGCCAATGGGGAAACCAAGTACACAAAAAAGTTTTGGACAGAACCAAGGCATTGCATGGTCCTCGGACTCAAGCCAATGGGGAAACCAAGTACTCAAAAAAGTTTTGGACAGAATCAAGGCATTGCATGGTCCTCGGACTCAAGCTTTTTGGGAAATCAACTGCTCGGATGGAGAAGTTTCTCGGCTCAAATACTGGAAAAGGTTAAGGCCAAGATGTCAAAGAAGATGGCGAAACGAACTGATAATCGTTGGCCTAAGGAAATTGTTCATTGGGATGGTGACATGTCCTCGGATAATTATTTCTTACACCTTGTCGAGCACTTAGTCCCCATCGCGACTAATCTTAAGGTAAGTCTCGTTCCTCATTGGTCGGATTGTTATGTCGAATAATAATTTTGTTAAAGTTATTGTGGCGTCTTTTTATTAGCGAGTATTGTGGCCTTAGTTATCATTGATTCAAATGCTATACTATTGTACCGAGCAGTGCTTGCAAATTTATTAAAACATATAAACAGAACATGCGAAATAGAATAACGATAACTTTTATTAATATTAAAAATCATTACAACGTACAAGGAAGGGCTTAAATAAGCCTATACAAAAAATGAACGCCAAAGCAAGAATAACATCCGAAATACAGATAAGTAAACAAATCGGTGTCCTTTAAACTCGCCTTCAAAGTCTCTCTAAAATCTACGCCTCGATCTCGATCATATCGGAGAAGAACCTTATATAGAAAAGATGAAGGAGAAGGAAGAAGAATTGGAACACATGGAAGCACTTGACAAGCTCTTGTCATTTGAGGAGTGCAAAGGAAAAAGAAGATGGAGGACATGAGCGGGAAGGAGGAGAAGAAGAGGGAAGAAATGAAAAGAAAAAGAAAGGAGCAAAAGAGGGAAAAGGGGAGCCATATTAGGTATGCTCATGAGAGAGCGGATGGAGATGACAAGGGAGGTTTTCGACTCAGTCACACCGGAAGTGGGATGTGACGAGTCCCCGCTTCGGATTTTGGCTAAAAGAATGGGGAGGCAAATCTTGAATCTCCGCCATCCTTGCCCCGATCGAGCCATCTCAAGTTTTGTTAGGGCATGGCGTTTACGGGAAAGGAAGGATTTATTCATGGCTGATTACTATGGTGGATGTATTATTGGATAAGGAATAACCGGATGGAAGAAGTGAACTCTGAGAAGGGCCTGAGGGATTCGGATATGAGAGAATCACCTTTTGTCTTCTCTCTTTATATAGGGGAGGAAGACAAGGGTGCGTAACACGTTCTGATCCCCAAGGAAATCTGCGAATAAACGTGCATCCGTTTCGTTCCCCCACGTTATCGATGAACGTTAGATTAGGGAGGTCTCGTAAAAGGAAGATATTAAAGGCACGCTACGGATAACCAAACGGTATAAGCTCATCACGCGTAAATCGAGGGAAACATCTTGTGGACCGGCGCATTCCTCGGGGAGGTGAAGAGTCACCCACGTTGATCAAGGGCCGAATTAAATGAGCCGCAATAAAGGCTCGGTATTATCAAAACCCACCTTTCCAACCAAGAAGTTGGACAGCAGGGTTTTGAGGGGCTATTGTGGGGCCCAATAGTTTATGGGCCCGGCCCGCCGCTTATGGGGAGTCCACAGCCCAAATCAAGGAGGCCAGGGCCCAAGCTCAAAAATAGGAAGCCCAAAGTGGCCCGAAGATACAGTAGAGACAGCTCGGTCCTCGCAGGCCCAAAGTCTCATGGATGAGAGCGGAATACAAGCCAACTTGAAGGATCGGAAAATATCTCGGGAAATTGTCCTTAATACCCTTCACCGATATGACACCGCACCTAACAAAACCGGATTCTTAGGCTTTACTTGACGATCTCCAACAATTTCGGATTAGACCGATGGGACAAATATCTGTCCCGGAAAAGTCGACCCTACACGTGGACGAGGGACAACGAACGTAGGCTAGTATAAAAGAAAACGTAAGGTAACGAAATGGGAGAGATCCCTCATCTCACTTCCTGGGAAAAAACTTCAGGAATGAGAATGCCCGGACAATATATGCGCACCACCACGGAAAACCCACCGTTGGGTAGCCGGAGAAAAGTATTAGTGCTCCTCGGACATGATCCGAGGAGCCCAATCCCCCAATTTACAAAGTTAATAGGCTTTGATATCCGGACTAAAGCCTTTTCTTGGCTGGGTTTACCTAAAGTCCGGCCTGGACTAATGCCCTGTGACCCAACGCTAGCCTTTCAAGCCCACACTCTACAAATATTATTGTGAGGGATCTTTCACGTTCGAGCCCAACATCATTGTTGGGCCGCTAAAGATTCGTGTCCCTACAGTAGTGATTTGATCATACTATATATATGTATTTATAAATTAAAATTGCATGATATAGTAGCTAATATAGATAGACATGTTTTATGCTTACTAAAAAAAATGCAAATATCCTTCAATTATTATTATTATTTTTACATTCTTGATTGTGTGTAACTAATTTTTTTTTTTCTTTTTTGTTGGACATTGTTTCAATTGTTGCAAAAACAACTTAATTTGAGCAAGAATACCATATTTCAAATCAATTGTTTCTTACATATATATAAAAAAAAATTCAATTGTTTCTTGTATAAATCTTAGAAAAATAATATTAAAATTTCATTATACTTAAAATAATTAATACAACAAAATAAACTATTCTATTAGTAATCTTTCTAATCACATAGAATAAATACTACAATGTTAGTCCCCCCCAACACACACACACACACACACACACACACACACGTGTATATATATATTACATGCACTAAAATGAGTTAGGAAATTAAGGCCTTCTCAATAGGTGTTTCACAACACATTGAGATTGCTGAGGATAAACATCTTCACAGTTTAAACCAATAGGTATTAGTAGTAATGCTATGTTTTAGGGGGTATGTTTATCATTTAGTGATTCTAGGGATTTTTTTTGTTCATTTTAATCATTCCTAAGGTATTTTGTAATTTTGGAGGTCTAGGGGTATATTATTCATTTTGAAAATTTTAAAAATACTTCTCTAGTTATGAACATTCATGGGATATTTTGGTCAATTTCAGTTCTAGGGGTTTTTGTGTAATTAATTATGAGTATTTTAGGGGTATTTTGGTCATTAGGGTGTTAGTTTTCTACATTGGAGTATAAAAAAACAAAAGGACAAAACTTTGTGGTTTTGTATTTAGAAAACACCTATAGAAATGCAAAAAAAGAAAAAAAGAAAAAGAAAAAGTATATTGTAGCAGTTGGGAAACCGCTACATAAAGAAGTGTATTATAGTAGTTACGAAAAACCCTACTACAAAGAGACTTATAGTAGCATTTGAAAAGCTACTACAATAAACCTTCCCTAATAGCATTTTTTGTAATCATTACAAAAAAAGACCACCGTTATAATTCATATTTTTTGTAGTGAGTGAAGGTGAAAGCAAAAAAAGGTAAAAGACAAGGGCTACGTGGTTTGGTCTAATGACTTAATCCACATTGTAAAATCATAAACATATACATCTTTATTATAGGATAAATTACATGCTACAAAAAAACTCTAACAGAGCTTATTTGGGAGCAGTGGAGTCTAGGGTTAGACTTAGATTGGCTTTACACTAAATTGGGCATCTTGTGCAAATACATAAATAACAATCTTAATCCTTTTGTTTCTCCAAAATCACCAATGTTAGAACTATGAAATTTAAAGTGTTTCGTTTAAAAGTCTAAAGTTTAATAGGAGTAAGTTTTCAAATCCTAGTATAACTAAAAGACAACTGGGCCAAGGTCATGGGCTCCCGTACGGTGGACCAGAAAGATTGTATTTTGGATCCACGCGCTATAAACCGCGTGGTGTATATCCAACCGACTAGAGACCAAATACAGTTTAGCAGCAATTCCTCTACTCGTATCGTATGTGTTGGGAAAGTAATTTAAAGTATTTAACACACGTGCACTCTATCCGCGTGCACAACACGCACACGTCATGTATTTTATTTTGACCTAGCTGGGCTAGGGTTCTTTCTTCCACAGAATTGGATTATCCACAGTCCTCTTAAAATTTTGAATAAATAAACTAAATTAGAACTCTGGTTCTTCTTATGAGCTACCTAAATCATATTTAACCATATATAAGAGTAATATCCCATTGATTTAGTTACATAACAATCTTTTCGTGTAAGTCTATATACATAAGAGACCTTTTTTCTTCTTCTACGTACTACATCTTGTTTTCATATTATTTATACAAGCCGTCCCTCTGGCGTGCACATCAAACAACTTGTTAAAAAGGTTAGTATATTTCTTGATTTATTCCTCCCTCACGATTATGATTACTCAATTCGTTTTTCTTGATAAAGTTTTCAATTTTTTTTTTTTGTTAAGATTTCTTTCGTTTTTCATGAAGTTTTGTACTTTGTTAAAAATACAAACAAGTCGGTGCATAATTTTTCTTGTGTGTTGCATAATAGATTGATTTAAATTTTGAATTTTTAAAGATGGAAAGGAACAACAATGGAGCACAAGCAGCAAATCCAGCCTGTGCTGCTTGCAAACATCAAAGGAAGAAGTGCACGGAGTCGTGCATATTGGCGCCTTATTTTCCTGCTAACAGAAGTAGGGAATTTCAAGCGGTGCATAAAGTGTTTGGTGTTAGCAACGTGACAAAGATCCTCAAAAATCTCATGGAGGAAGACCGGAAAGCAGCAGTGGAATCGATGGTGTGGGAAGCTTCTTGTAGACAAAAAGATCCAGTTTTGGGTCCTTATGGAGAATATACAAGGCTTTTTGATGAACTTAAGAATTACAAAAGCCAATTACCTGGAGGAGGTATAGGATATAAAGTTGTTGAGCCGAATTTGATGGTATGGAGTGGGACTAATGGGATACACGATAAGGGGATGGCTAATGGTGGAGAAGTTGTTGGTAACACATTGAATTATAACAACATTCCTGATAATGGGAATGGTATGGTTGATTCTAACCTATATGGTTATTCTTTAGATTACGAAGATAAAGTAATTAGAGAAGCAACTGTTGCTTCAGGAGGTGTTCCATTGCAGCAGAACTCAATCAATGGATTTAACCACCAGCAATACTATCATCCAGGTAATTACTTAAATCTCAGTGCATTGTTTTTGGGGAATTTTCTGTAGTTAGATCACTATTTTTCTTATTTAGAAACAAGATGTAATAACTTGTTAATAACTAACTTGTTAAGCTCTTCAAGCTTCCCGGTTTGTAGAAAGGGGTTTCAAAGCTTGTAGTTTAGGGGCACACAGGTTTTGGGAACCCTATACAAGGGGCGCATTGGCTTTCTCTGATAAAGAGGCTAGCTTCTTCAAGCGGAGCTTTCTGCTTTTCTTTTTGATAGCTAGCGTGCAATGGAGAGGGGCTCACTTCTTCAAGCGAAGCTTGCTACTTTTCATTTTGATAGGAGTAGGTGCTTGATGCTCGTCAGAGCCGTAACTTGCTGCTCACTTATTGTCTACTAAAAAGCCTTCAAGCTTTGCTAGGAAGCTTCTACTTGTTGAAACTTTGCTTCCCTAATTCCAAAACACAACAATAAACTTGCTACTATAATTCTCTTATTTAGAGGCATGATCTAATAACTTCTTAGACAATTAGTTCTTTTCTTATCTTTACTTGGGAATGAACCCCAAGTGAACTAGTTTAGTTGGGAATAAACCTATGTGAACTAGTTAATTTTAGAGTTTTTAAAATTTTATGGGCCTAATTCATGTATTCATGTATTCTATTTCTGCCGCAGGACGCAGAGTTGACTTAACACATTTTGGGAATGGTTCAACACATTTTGGGGCCTAACATGATAATTTAAAGTGAGTTATTTAAGGTGACAATTTAAAATGAGATAATTAGTTTCTTCCATTATCCTAGTCTTCTAAATAGTTCTTTGTTGTTTGTGTGTTATTATATGTTAAATGTCTTTCAAACAGTTCTTTGTTGTTTGTGTGTTGTTATATGTTAAATGTCTTTCATGCAAAATATGGTCACATTGCTACAAAGAATATAAAATAAAATTTTTTTTTTTCCCTAAATGGTGTCGTTTTTGTCATATATGAAATACCTCAATTCAACTCCAGACAAATTCATGCTCAAATTTGACCTACGCAATATAATAGATCCTAGTCTAGGATCATTTTAGTGGGACATTCTTTTATTTTAAATATTAATTGAATAATATTTATTTATTTATTTTTTTTTCATTTAAAAATCCATTTTCATATTTTTTGAGATACTAAGATTACTATTATTTATGTCCTTTAAAATTTCATATCGCGAGTTCATTTAATCTTTCTTATGACATAGTTGATTTTACATAGAATTTTATCAATTTTAATTTTGAATAACTTCTTTCTACATATGCAAATGTAAATGTATGGTTAGTTTATATTTTATAAGCGATAGCCTTTTTACATATTTAACTTAATATGTTAATTGGACTATTTTCATCTATTTATAAAAAATATTTTTAATATTTAATTCTAAAAATAAATCTAAACAGTCATTATAAGAATAAATATCATGTTTGAGATTATTTTTGTTTCTCTTGGCAATATTGGACTTTAAGTAATGAACAATGGATTTTAGAAATAAATTTATCCGAAAAACTATTAATTATAATTATAATTTTGATAAAAAAGAAATAAAGAGTAAAATTTTTGGGAGATTAAAATTTTTGACTCTCTTAAACTACATCAAACATGGTAAAATATATTAATAGAATGCACAACATTTGAAAAGAGACATTTTTCCTCAAAAAAAAAAAAAAAAAAAAAAGAAAAGAAAAGAGACATTCTATTAGACAATAGAAGAGGTCTTTCTTTATTGGCTAGGGGAGAGACTTCACTTTTAGGAGACTTCTTACATTAAAAAATAATTTTTTTACTGTTTGACACTGTTCATTAGCCTAAAATCATTAGCCTAAAATCATTGTTCATGACCAATGAACAGTGTATAACGCGTTGGTTAAAAAAAAAAAAAAAAAAAATGCCTGAAACTCAGGCGTCCAAAATGTGCCGCGAATCCAAATAGAGCTTTAGAGGACTTAGGCCATTGCCTAAATAGTCTAACGGTTGAGTCACCTAAGTTTTACATTGTGAATGTAGGCCGTCAACACCAAACCATGTAATCCTGCTGTGCTTTGTCTTTTATATTTTCTCTTTGCTTTCGCTTGTGTTTTCTATTTTGCCACATTATCAATAATTTAAATAAATATGAAAATGTTACAAAAAAGATTACCAAAATTATGATAATCAACGTTTTTTAAATGTTGTTGACAGTGTGTAGTAAAATCTAATCTAGAATACTACAAAATTTGGAATAATAGGGCAGTGGTAGTTCCTCTTAGGGTGGTTGCACAAGATCGGCAATGCCAAGCTGAATTATTGAAACCAGTTTTCCAGATTTATTTGATGTTACCATCTGAATGTCATTCATCTATTTGCTTTTTTCGTATATGCAATATAAGAGCACCTTTACTATCTGCAATGCACAACCTATTGATAGTTCAATAAAGTAGATTAGGCTGTTAAAGCCCCATAATAAGTACGTAACTGTTGATCTTTATCATATGTCTTGAACTTACAAAAGTTAAGCTGTAATACTTGCTTAAAAATATGGGTTAAACTTGAAATAATAAAAAAAATACTTTAGTAGTACTGATCTGCTGAATGAGCCAAGGCCTCGGCCACTAGCAAAGCAACTTGTAGCTAATTAACAAGACAATTATCATACTCTATATGGTTTTATTTTTCCTTCTTTTCTCTTTTTTGAACTTCGATTTCTCATTTGCTTAAGAACCTAACTAATGACGTTCTCTTTTTGTTTCTGTTATATTGCAGGAAATCCATACAATTAGTTCATTCTGATCAAAGACACAAATCAAATATTGCAAGCAGATCATTACATATTTATTTTTTGGTCGACTGCTCTTGCTTCCTTAACACTCAGGCAGTTAAAGTATAGTCATTTTTGTTTTCCATGTTTAAATGATTCTTTAGGACTATTATTAGATATTGCGTCTCCTTCAAGACATGTAAAATATAGATTTTTTTTTTTTAATATATATATATATACACGTAATATAGATGATCTGTTTGTGTATTCAATGACCTTCTACAACGCAACCACACTGTGCGTACAGAGCAGACTATTCTTTCGCCTTTTAGTTAAAAAAAAAATGTAGTTTCTACAAATGAGACGTTTCATGTAGTTTTATTGGATAATTTTCAATAGCTTATTTACATAATGTTTATCAAAATATATGATTTTTGGTAATTTTATGTTAACTATGTTATAAAAGGCTAAGAAAAAAAAAGTTAGATTATTTGTGAAAAAGCTAAGACAAAAAGCAATTTTTTTTTTTTTTTTCATTTAAAGAAGATCCCAAACCAACTCTAATTGTGGAAAAATGAAGAAAGTTGTGGTGAGTTAACGGTCATTGTAAAATTTAGTTTATTATGAATTGTGAAAAAATTTAGAGAACATATGGATATTCCTCAATGTCCCAACTATTTATGGAATATGAGAAACATATGAATAATCATCTCACTTTTTCTAATTTTAGCAAGTTATATATTTGGAAACAATCTCTTATTCGAAGTGGATTCGTTTTTATTCCATTTCTAAATTCGAAGCGGAAACAATCTCTCATTAGGAAGATTATTATATATACATATTTTTTTTATAGTAATGTTATTGCTTCCCTAGAAATCAGACAGTTATAGTATAGGGATTTTCATTTTCCTTGTTTAAATTATTCTAGATATTGTACATTTTTTCAAGTCATGCGAAAGAAAAAGAAAAAAAAAAAGAAAAAAAAAACATGTAGAATATGAATTATCTGTTTGAGTATTCAATGTTCTTTTTGCAAATCAGTTAGGTATCTGGTGTGGATGACTTCTTAATATATATCTTCTTATTTTTCATCCAAATAAAAATTTAATTATTAAAGTTTCATTATTTATTTTGAATTTTTTAAATAATCTATTATGTCAAGAGCTTTGTAACCTAATTGATACTTCTTTGGTGTTTTCAATTGAGACATTCATTGAAACTATCAAGTTATAAAAAATAAAAATAAAATCATTTGTAATTTTTGGTTTTGCTAAAACTTAGATCTTATACCATGAGCTTTGCCTTTCATCACATAGTTTAAAGTAATATTTTACTATATATCTATTTCATTGTTCAATTTTAATTATGGTTTTACATGGCATGCATCCATGGATATATATTGCTAATAAAAACAAAAGTGATATCCTTATCCCTTTACTCATATATAGCTTACAATGTTATAAGTTATTACCATAATAATGTTTTTGTCACGGCTTGTGAAGATGACAAAGTTAGGAATGATGGGAAATCAATTTTACATTGATCCATAACTAACACTAATTTAATTGTGCATCAATCAAAGTCTGCCACCTAAACAAGTTGTAAAAACATTGTTTTACTAGAGTTATTCTATGGCTTATTACAAGTATTGTCAATAAAAAAGCAACATGAATTTTAGGAATGACAACTGATCATATTTGAAAAAAAAAAAAAAAAAAAAAAAAGGTCTTTCCAGGCACAAACCCTCTAAATATCTTGTTTACCAAACTCATCTCATTTATATTTCAAAAAAAATCAAATTTGCCCATTTTTATACATAATTTAATAGTTACAAGCAACAATGGGAAAGGAAAATTTGAATCACGAATATCTAAAAAATACCAAGAAATACCAACTAGTTGAGCTACAAGGATCTTAAGAATCTTGCTATTTATTTTGCCATGTGTTTGGTCAAACAAGTTACGAAACCATGGATATCTAAAAAATACTAAGAGATGCCAACTAATTGGGCTATAAGGTCCTATTTATCTTGCCATGTGTTTGGTCAAACAAGTTACGAATTGACCTAAAATTAAACATCTCAAATAAACACTATAAAGTGCTAACCAGTTAAACTACAAAGATTTTGAGAATTTACTTATTTATCTTGCTATGTGTCTGGTCAAACAAGTTATGATTTGAAACATATCATATAATGTTTAGCTAAATTTAAGTATTAGCTTTTTATTTTTGGGTTAATAAATTCAATAGATACAACGGGAGGAGGGATTTGAACTCTAAATATCTTCATTAGACACTCTAAATGGTGCCAGTTAGGCTATAAATTTTGCTATTACACTAATAGTCTATACAAAATCAAACAATATAAAGACTAATGGTATTATGATTCATAACATTCAAACCAACAAAAAAAAATCCAATACACGTGTGTTAAAGGGTTTTAAATCATAGAAACTACCACCTAATTGTTATAGAAACCCTAGTCTTGTTATGTAAATAAATTAGTAATACAATTATTTTACTAACTTTAATGCATAATTAGATCAAGTTCTGTACTTTTAATATTAAAGATGAAAACCCTTTCTAAACTCTAATTGGTTTAAAAACATTTTTTTTTTTAGAAAAAAAGGAAGAAGAAGGTAGAATGGGGGATAAAACCCCACGTATTCTCATTCCTATTTTTTAAGATATGATAGCATTTGAAAGTATGATGTCCGGTTCATACTTTTGATGCAGATTGTAAACATGATCGGATTCAAATCCAAATTTCTCCATCGATTACAAAAAGAGACTTTATTCACTTCCAAAAAAAAAGGCTTTATTAGTTTAACAAATTGAAGCTCACTAAACCGAATTCAAACCATTGACTTGGGGTCAAGCAAGCCAAACCAACTTTAGAGTAGACTGACTGACTGACTAAAAACTTCTTGTTATTTGTAGCAGGGCCTATACACAGACACAAGCCCATACTGTTGGGCATGGCGTTGGAGACCAGACATCATCGTAGTTTGCTCACGCAATTAATTTCTCTCCTCTCTGCCTCTTTCTTCTTTACCTGTTCCTACGGATATATCCTCGGACTCCACCCTCTTGGTACGGTACCCTCTCTTTCTCGTACTCCAAATGGTTTTTTTTTTTTTTTTTTTGGTTTTTATCAACTGGGTTTTCAGGGAAATTCATATTAGAGCAATACCCATATGCCCAATCGTCATGTTCTTCTACGATTTCCTTTGAATTCTTGAAATTTGAAGTTGCCCCCTTTTGCCTTGCAGATGAGAAGTACTTTGATTCAGAGGTGATCAAGTGCAAGGATGGCTCCAAATCCTTCACCAGAGATCGTGTCAATGACAATTTCTGTGATTGTGTTGACGGGACTGATGAGCCCGGTAGGTCCTCATTCCACTTTCTAATTACGCTTTAAATTTTTTGCTATACTTGTAGAAATGTCAACGCGTTATGGATGTGAATAATTAATGCTAACTATAGTTCTCTCAGAACTTTGATTTTATTTTTTGTATTTAATGCGCTTTCCGCTTAATTTTCTTTTCCACCATGGTAGATTATGGTTGAAAAGAATTGCTAAGGTTGTCAAATTTAGAATTTTATTGGGTATGATAGAATAAATTAGAGAAGTCAGGTAATGTATGTTTTGCCTTTCCTTGATATTGCGGATATGGCATCATTATATTGGGAGCTAAATCTTGTTCGTGAACTTATGTTTAGCAATTAAGGGTTCATGCTTATGGAGAAAATTTGGAATTCTCAAGAGAGTTATTTCTCAGACTGCACGTGTACTTTTCTGTATACACTTAACAAGGGAAATAGAAAATAGTACTTGCTTGTTGTAATCATGCTCCTTGAGAGATATTTTGGTCCAAATTAGAGAAGATAGATTCTAATTGGGAGAAGTCTGATTTTATGTGTATTGATTGGAATCTCATCTGAACATCCAAGGATTTCACTGGCATTTTCTATGGACCATCTTTATCTGTAATGACCATGGAGAACACATCAATGATCAATCATAAACGCTTTTGTTTGAAAGCAGACAGGCAAGTCATCCTTTAAGTTGAAATGTCACAAACTACTGGCATTTTCTATGGATCATCTTTATCTTTAATGACCATGGAGAACACATTAATGATCAATCATAAATGCTTTTGTTTGAAAGAAGACAGGCTAGTCATCCTTTAAGTTGAAATGTCACAAATGTCTTTTTTTCCATTAAAGCCAACATTTTTTTACTCTTCTGTTGTTGGTTGTTTGCCCCCACAGCTGTTTTATTTTGGAAGTTTCAATTTTTACCAGATTCCTTTAATTCTTGGATGTCAAGATGGAGATTATGCACGAAAAACTCCATTTTCTATGTCTCTTTACCCCCCTACTCCTCCCTTCAGCACTGGGTCGATCTCTGATTTTAGGTTGACAGTTTGGTAGTCTTCCTCGGATGATATTGTTTTCAGTAATCCTGATTCTTGCGTAATGATACAAGTAAATTTACTAATATGGATAGTATGCTTCATGTTGAAAACCAAGGATTCCCTATTTACCTTGCATTCAATGATGTTTATATCTTTGCAAGTAATTTCAATTTTTGAACTTCTATCTTGCATTTGCAGGAACTTCAGCCTGTCAGGCAGGGAAATTTTATTGCAGGAACGTAGGAAGTAAACCTCAGTTTATATTTTCTTCTCGCATTAATGATCGATTTTGTGGTAAGTAATATCTCAAAAATTACTTACCTTTTGCTTCCCATTGATCTGGATAATTAGGGCTTCTTTAATTTTTCTTTGCAATTTGTAGATGCTAAATTTAGTGGGCAATAACCTATATGTCAGGAATTATGCTTCTGACCCGAAATATGATTGACTAATGAGCTCCCTAGCGAGAGACATGGTTGTTTCGAGTTTCATAAAGCTGGAGCCCTTTTGTTGACCCGTTGATTAGTAGTTTGCACATCTACGATCCTTTGCACATTATCAAATCATATTAAGCGACTCTCATCCATTTTTTTATCAATGGAAGTTGTTATACCAACTTGTTGGAATTTAGGGCTAGCAGATTGCATTTTTTTTGGGATAATGTAATGTTACAACTTGTGGGAGAGGGGGGATTCAAACCTTGGTTCCCCTCATGAGAGAGATCAGACAATGCCATTGAGTTACAAGGCTATTGACTAGCGCATACAGACATACAAGAAATAAAATATTCTCACAAAACAACAATATTTAATATGGTTTGGTACATCTGTGTTTACATTCCCAGGAAATGCCAACTGAAATAAACTAAAGTTACCAATGAGAGGATCTCATTGGCATAAGCTACCAAATCCTTTACAATTTGTTTCTATATAAGGCTTCAATATCTATTACCTGGTGGACGGGAACTATCAAATTACTTGTACAAGGAATAGACTTCCCTTCCACACCAAGAAAACTGAAACCAAGTTAAAATAGCTTTGTGCAAATTTCCAACAGTGATTTTTGTTTGAAATTTCAGTGCTAACATTGTAAAAAAAATTTGAGACTTAATTAGAGTTGTCTATACCACTTATCCATTTACATAAAATTTGAAGTCCATTTTTTGTTGGGATGAATGAAAAATTGGTTTGCTCTTATTCCTTCTACTTTTAATTCTAGTTATGGATTCAATATCTTTCTAGATTGCTGTGATGGAAGTGATGAACATGATGGTAGCGTCCATTGTACCAACACATGCGTTATGGGTGGGAATATTGAGTACATGACCAGCAGTAATTTCTCAACAAGCCTTGACATGAGCTCTATTGATGTAAAACAAACAAAAAGTGGAGTTTTTATGGAGGACTTGATCCAAAAGCTTAAAGGTATTCTTCTGTTTCTTGAAAAAAAAAAAAGGTATTCTTCAGTTTATTGTATTTTCTATGCGCTTGGAAAATGTATATTGATAGACATAAGTTGGGGATTTGTGATTCCAGGTCTGAAGGTATTAATTATCCTACAGGTGGTTCTCATTTGTTTTGCGGTGATTTTTCGAATTTTCCATCGCCGTACTAGATCTAAAATAAGGCGTTATCGTTGAAGGAGTCCACCAAACACATGTAGCTGACAGCTATATTCTGGTAATAAAATGCAATTTTTCATTTTTAAAGTCAGCATAATTTATTGAATTATCATATCAACCCCCTCCTCTTTCAGATTCAGACCCTTTAACAGAGATTGGTTGATTTCTTTATGGTTCTTTGGCATATGTGTATGGCTCTAATTCAAAAATTGCTTTTTTGCGGGTTTTCCCTCCTTCCTCAGATTGGACTATTCTTAATTTTCAAGCCTGACAAGCTCCAAATTAAATTTGAGTTCATTGGGTCTGTACAAGTATTTGCTGCTGGGTAAGGAGCAATATAGTGTATGGATGTCTGCTGCTGAAAACTACATTTCAAATGTAAGCGGTGCATACTTTGGCTTGGTATCATGGATAGTACATGAAGTACAATAACTTGCCTCAGCTTTTTGAAGACATAATAATATAGGATTGATACGGATGCAGGGGGAGTTTGGTTAGAGTTCTGATTTATCTGTAAAAATTACTTTTTTTACCACGAGGAAGATTATCATTTCTGCTCGTTATGCTACTCGTTCTGATTTTACCTTGGACATGATCTATCACATTCACATATCCAAATTAATATACAGCATGGTGCTCTTTACAAAGTTGTTGAATATACACCCTTCGTTAGAATTTCAACTTGTCAGACCCACAATCTCTTAAGTGTTGACCCCTGTTTTGTGTGGAAAGAAGGTAATAATTGAGTTCAAGCTCATTGGTAATGCGTGAGGATTTTTGTTTGACGAGGTTCAACTGAATTGTTTTTTGGGAACCTTGACGAGGCTTAACTATTTATGATGAAAGCTTACAAGTTACATTAACTTGCACGTTGGGGGGACCGAGTTAAGCCCTGGCAAAACCGATATGTTTACGGTTTACCCTAATCAGTGCCCATGAAGCAAGTGTTTAAATGGTGCGAGTTCTGCAACGAAAAGGACCTAGTCAAGTGTAAAAACATGCTCATGCAGAGAAGAATGAAAATCAATCATTTTCGTAGAAAACCATTTAAGAGTAAAAAAAATCATGGGCTAAACAAATCAATATTTCACCATAAATTATACTAAGTACATATCTATGAATGAAAAATCCTTTATATTCCATAAATTACAGTGTCATGTGTCTAATTTTTATTTTATTTTATTTTTAAACTTTGGTTATTTAAAAGAAAAGAAAAAAAATGTATGAAACTATGGTTGATAGAGTATAACAGGGTGGAAAACTTTAGCAATTTCCTAAAGTCCCAAAATGGAAGAGCCCTCAATAAGTATAATTTTATCGTATACTACACTTTTATATATAAAAATATGAAATAAGAAATTTAAGTAATAACTCAATGATAATGATATTTTTTGAGGTGCTACATATTTGTGCTTCGAACTACATCTCCCTTTTTTCTTATTATCTACCTATAAAAAAAAAAAAAAAAAAAAAAAAATCATACTCAATGACTTTTTAAAATAAAAAAAGTTCATATTTAGCAAAATAATATATTAATTTTTCTTCCTTTTATCTCTTTTAACATTAAAACATTTGTCCAAGATTTACCAAAAAAAAAAAAAAAAATTCTATATTTCTCTCTCAAAAAGTATTTCTTGTAATGTGTCACAATAAACCATTCATTTTCTTGCTATTTTTAAAGGACACGGTTTCTTCTAGTGCAATTATGAACTGGACACAATACGATGCGAATACGAGTTCAAAATTGGACATATGTCCACATCGAATCGTGTCCAATGCATTAGACAGCATTTATGAACTGGACACAATACGATGCGAATACGAGTCCAAAATTGGACACATGTCCACATCGTGACGTGTCCAATGCATTAGACAGAAGCTTCACTCATTTGCATATCTTATCAACATGTTATTGTCAAATCATACTTTTCCTCTCTTTTCTTTGAATTTATTCGCAAAGCTCACATTTGAGATAAATATTTATTTCAAAAATTTTTCTCTATATTATGTCATATATTTATTTGATGTAAAAAAATAATTGTTATTAATTTGTGTTTATGCTAATCCATCTATTCTTGTAAAAATATACTTATAAAAAAGGGAAAAATATCAATTTTTTTTTAATGGGAAGAATATGAATATCACAATTTATTTTTTAATGTAAAAAACTAAAAATATTACATATTGAATAAACTAATTATAACAAGAAAATAAAAATAAAATAAAGTTATCATGCCTAAAATTGTATCAAGCCGCAAGCCGGCCTGTCTTTGGTAATTCTATACTCTCCCTTTCAATACTCGAAAGGCAACTTAGGTGGAAGAGGATAGACACACATGTAAAAGACAGTGCAGCGCTCTGTAAATATCACGACAAGGGACATTCGTCCTGGCCATCAATATCCTCAGAGACCGTCGAGGATGCTATCTTGTCCAGACTTCAGAGTATGCTCTTCTTGTCTCTCCTGCGTGCGTTTAAAATGTTGTGCGCTCTACATGTTTGACAATGTTCCTCAGAGAAACCTGGTTTATTGAGTTCTACCTTACCATTTTGAGATACATGTGTTATATGATTCATAATTTTACAACCAAAACTTTCATGGCAGGCTGTGCTGCAAGGCTGTGTTTTCATAATATAACTTTGAATTTTTTACTGCACTTATCTTTGATGGAAAAGGTTTCTTGTGCATATGAAGGAATTTTTTTATTTTCTGAGATTAAATCTTGGTTGTTGGTTATGTGAGTATTAATTAGCTTAACATGAGCAGTAGTCTTATAACAATGATGGGTAAAGAGGTTTAGAATATGTTCATGTATATGTATTAGTATCACTGAAAGTGCCAAGTTGGGATATCTTAATTGTCTGAGACAGATACTTCCTGAAATCATAGTTTGGAAAACCTGTTTTGTTTTCCTTTTTGCTAGCACGATCACTTGCGGGAATTCATTCTTTTTAGCTTTTCTAATCACAGTAAAATTATTGTTGCAACCCCCTCATGCTTTGATCACTCAAGTCCTGCTTGTCTTCTATATGGATTTTCGGTAATGTTTACCTTACTTAATGCCATACTCTGCAACCTTCATATTGATGAAGTATAGCATACTCTTTGTGGTACCATAGGTTTTCTTTTATCTTTCTATTTATTGGATTACCTCTTAGTTTCTGTTTTATTTTTCATATCATACATTTTTCCAGCTTTTGTCATTAACAAAGACCAATTTCTGCAGGTTTCATGTTGTAACACATGATTCCCCACTAGTAGTCTATTAATGTTTTGTGATCTTGAAAATGATGGTTGGAGCAGCAAAGATTTGCAGATTTCTTCTGCATTTTCATGATTGTCACTTCCGGTTTCCTTCAATTCATCCATTCTCATCGCAGCAACGGCTAGAAGAATCTGTTAAAGCTGCAGTTGAAGCCAAAACCTACGAACAAATTCCTGACCTTGTTTCCTCAAAAGAAGCTTGCCAAAACCCAAATCCATTCTCATTCCTCTCGACCTTTCCCCTCAACCTCAGAACACAAATCGTTGATGAAATTTTACAGTCTTTTATTCCTCTCAGACCCCGCTCTCGCCCCCAGATTGCCTATACATGCCTCCTCTCGTACACTCTCCAAAGCCCCAATCCCCTCCCTCTTGGACTCGCTATCCTCCAAAGAGTTCTTCACTCTGGCTGTGTTCCTGTCCCTCAAACTCGCCTCCTCCTCTCTTCTGCATGGCTTGAGCGCCGGCACCATTCTGAGTCAGTTCCTAACATCCTGTTGGAGATGCAATCAATTGGATATTGTCCAGACTGTGGCACATGCAATTATCTTATATCATCTCTATGTGCTGTTGATCAATTGGCAGAGGCCATTAAAGTGTTGAAGGGAATGGGTAGGGCCGGATGTGTTCCTGATCTGGAGAGTTATGGCATTGTAATCAGTACAATGTGCACACTCAGAAGAACTGCAGAGGCAACAGAGATGTTGAAGCAAATGGTGGTGCAAATGGGATTGACACCAAGGCAGGGAACAGTGGTGAAGGTGGCAGCGGCATTGAGGTCAAACAGAGAGATATGGAAGGCAGTTGAGATGATTGATTTCTTGGAGAGAGAGGGTTACGCTGTTGGGTTTGAAAGCTATGAGTTGGTGGTTGAGGGGTGCTTGGAGTGTAGTGAGTATATTTTGGCAGGAAAGGTGGTAATGGGGATGACAGAGAGAGGGTTTATTCCATATATCAGGGTCAGGCAAAAGGTGGTTGAGAGACTTGCTGGTATAGGTGAATGGGAACTTGCTTGTGCTGTGAGGCAAAGATTTGCAGATTTAAAGTCTTAGCACTCACAATTCTTCTGGGAGTGGGTTGATTAAAGTTCAATGTCAATAGGACTAAGTACATACTGCAACATCTAGTTGGCATCCGAAAATTACCAGGTCAATGTAGTTTTGTTAGCCACTCAGTCGCATGGTCAATTGTAGTAAAAATTTATTACTCTCGTATCTTCATACAATGCTCAAGAGGGTGTTACAGTTGAAAGCCAGTCTCCTCTGCAGTTACAGCTGAACAAGGTTGTGTATTGAAGTTATTCTATTCGTTATAGGGCAGTTATAAAATTGCAAAGATAGAAAACATGAAAATTATACAAATGTTATGAAAATTTAAGTAGAAATAAAGAATCAAGAGTTTTCAATGCAATGCTTCTGATAATTTGTCCAATTTATCTTCTTTCTGGTTCTGCACATCAATTGGTGCATAGCTTATATATATATATATATATATATATTGGCATAAGTACACAGCTTTTATTGGTTTTTGTGGACTTCTTCTTTCCCAATTCAGATGTCCACCTGTAATTAACCCAACCCTTAGCCCACCTTCTTGTGGTCTGCCAAATCAGTTGTATCACAATTCTCTTTATTTCAGTTCTTTTTCATCTTAACCTTTTCCTTTTAGTTTTCATAGAACTACTCTGCCTGGGAATATTTTATTTTCTCTCAAATAGTTTTATTAATATTGGAGATTTTGTATCATAGCATTCATTATTCAGCTAATGATTAGTAGAGGCTGGAGTTGTTATTTTATTCATAAAAATGTCAAGAATTTTTAAAAAGTTCCATGTTTTTGGCTAGGATGTGCTTTAAGCAAACTACTACTAGAATTCGACAACTAATTGATGGTTATGATAGTTTCATGTGGGAATGCATCCCTTGACCTGCATCTAATTGCCTATTGAGGTAGACCTATTGTTTGAAAGAAGTTTAGCTGTGCCAGTGTACATCCCATACTGTGTTACGGAAGGTCATATGGATTAGCTTCTTCAAGGCATTGTCTGATATATTTGCTTTAAGTGCTGCTTGTCTCTTGGATTGGCTATGTCCAGTGAACTGCCTCACTGAACTTGTGATCCTTAAATCTCAAAATCTTGATATCCTAAAGTTCACTGTCTCTATTGAGTGTCTTTTTATCTCCAGTTCTCCTATGCTTCTTAATGAGGTTGTGCCGTTGAAGTTAACTTGGTAAAGCCTTGCTCAGGGCTTCATTTTGTATTGATTACTTTATCTTAATCAACCGACAGTTGTTGATGAATCACTTTTCCCTTCATAGAAGTAGTTTTTTTTCTTTTAACTATATTTAAATTCTCAAATATTTGCTAATATATGTCAATTTAAAAATTTGCAGACATACTGATGGACGTCTGTTGATGACAAGGGCCTGCATTCACATTAAAATATGTTTTTGTTAGCCCTAAATTTGTCTTTTGATGCTGATCATGGTGATCTCATGTAGTGTTGCAATAATAGCTTTTCAAAGTCATGTTCACTCATGGTGACAGATCAACCTTTAGTTTGTTATTAATGGAATATTGTCAACACCTCTGACTTATATACTAAGCACACCAGCATTACTGGCCAAATAAATCCATCAAGCAAGCAATCTCAGTAAGATATGTTATGGATTCCATGCTAACCCAATTGCTGGGCCATCAAGATTGCTGGTTTCAAATTGATGCCTTGTTGATGAATCTCAACTTGCACCTAAAAAGCTTACTACGCTGAGATTTCAAGGTTCAGAATATATCCATGGTAACCAATCGGATTATAAACAAATGTAGTCAGTTTGGAAAAGTTCAAAATAGAATTAGAAAAGGATTCTGAAACAAGAAACCATGATATGGATTGATTATTCATATTATGATCTGCACATGAGCCTTTGTTCTTATGTAAGATTCATATTTCGTGATACCTTGCACCACATCATTTTCCCTAGTCTGTGACCCACATATCTCATATATTATTTATTTCAATTTCATAATTGCACTTTATATTTGAAGTTTACATATAAATACCGTTTTAGAGGAACTTTTTAAGCTAACTTACTGTCATTTTAAAGCCAGAAATGGCCAGATGAACTAACAAGGCTACTCAATCCATAAGAGGGTAGCTAGCATCCATAGCAATTCCACAAATACCATGCTTATTTTTGGAATCACGTGTCATCCTTATATAACCGGATTCACCCCAGTCAGCACCCCATGAATTCTTCACAATCCAGTACTTACCACCATCTTCTCCATAGCCAACTGCTGTGACTCCATGATTGAGTTGAGTTCCACACTGGCCAGAGAAGATACCTTTAGAGTAGAATTGAAATTTATAACTGCCAGCATCTACTGCAACAGAGACAGGTTGGTTAGCAACTGCAACTTGTAGGCTTTTCTCATCATTGGCCGGTACCTTTTCATAGCCGCTTATCATCACTGCATGAGTTTTTTCTTTGGCTTTGTTGCAGGAGCCTTCCTTTCCCTTATAAGGATAATCTTCTTCAGTGGTGAGTCCACCATTCTTTTTTATGAACTCAAATGCTTTGTCCATGTATCCACCATTGCAGCCTTCATTTCCATTGTCAATATCACAGTCCATGAGCTCTTGTTCTGACAGAGATACTAACTTTCCTTTTTTGATTTTGTTGATACCTTCCACTGCTGCCACTGCAGAGAATGCCCAGCAACTTCCTGAATCATAAGGTTGGTAGTTGGTATCAGATCATGAAGTTTGATGGAATTTGTCAAAAATAAATTTCTTGGAGAGCTTCCAATGACGGAAAAACTATTCTAATGACCTATTTTTCATTATCGGCACCATAATGATGTTGTCGTTAAAAGTTTTTTTGTTGTTGTTGTTGTCATAAAAGGCGCAGGCATTTACTCCAAAATAATATCTATTTTCCCATCTTCTAGGAGCTTTCAGTGAAGCTGATTTAATTATACAAGCAAAAATCTAGTTCAAAAGTTCATAAGAAATTGTTGTTAGTAGTCAATTCTCTTTATGGTCTTTAACGATGCACTTAAATGTTCAAATTTACACCAGGAAAAACACAAATTCCTACCACATTCGCCTTGATCCTTCATTGGAGTAACAGCACCTCCTTTTCTCCAATCCATACTAGTTGGCAAACTCTTATTATTGAAATGGCAGAAGTTTGTCATTGGATGCGACTTGGTTCCAAATCCCAAGTAGGCAGCTCGGTACTCCCTGTTTGTCAAGTCTGCAAATCTATTGTCAGTGAGCTTGAATGAATGGTTTTGAGAATTGAAGTGGTCAATGAGCTCGAAGTTCATTTGGTAAATGCCAAAACGCAATTCCTTTTCCTCTTTGTTCTTGTATCTTCGGCCATACCGTGCAACCCAGCTTTCATATCTCTTCCTCATGGCTTTTGGGTTATATGTTAGAGGCAGCGTATACTTCTCACAACATGCCCTTGCCCAAAAAATCCACATGATCAAAAGAGTCAAGCAGGCATTTCTTAATTTAGTAGGAGTCTCCATGTGTAGCTCAGAATGTAGATGGAAAATGAAATATTATGTTTAGCTAGCATTATCTTACTAAAGAAAAAGCCTTAAAATGAGTTCGATTTCATGTTCAAATTGGCTACGTCTCGCAGTCATCATTTATGCTTGCCTTTTTTTCGTTCATGTTTTTGCGCTTGAGAGTTTTACTAAGGCAAGTAATTTGTTTTAGCAAAAATAATAATAATAAAAAAGCAAGTAATTTGTTGTATTCAGTTTCCAGGTTGGGTTATATATATGGTAAGCTTAAGACGGCTAACTGGCCAAGGTCTCAAACTAGAATCAATTGCAGATTTCTGTAATAAAGCAGTACGACATTTTGGTGGGTTGGGTGTAATTATATTGTCAATGTCTGCGCATATGGGACTGTACACGAGTCACGAGAGGAGCTAAGTCGAAATGTTGAACACTATGGTGTTCAAGTTTCATTCACAATAAGTCCAGAGACAAAAAAAAAAAAAAAAAAAAAAAAAAAAAAGAATTCAATTGTTAGGCTGACAAATTGTTATGTGAGAATCGGTAAAAACTGTCAACTTAATTGTTGTAAAAAATATTGCCTGTAATATTACTTTTTACCTTTCTTACTTCATAGCCATAAGTAATTTGTTTATAATTCAGAAGTAATAATTTTTATAATTATAGATAGTATCATAGTGTTTTCGAGCATATCCATGAGCATTGCTTTATTTAAATTTCAAACTTACTTCATATAGAAATTGAGCTTCCAAGTGCTTCCAAGTTTGAGCCTAAACTTGGTTCATTTCATCAATACACAATATTGGATGACCATCTTAATCAACCACGAGACATTGCAATACAAGAAATTATATTGCTTTTAGGCATAGTTATTAAGCCTGACTCGTAGTCAAGTTATTGGTTCAATTAGTGGGTCATTGGTTAAACATCGCAAGGTCAAATAATTTTTAAAAAATAAATATATATATATAAATAAGTTTGAAAAATCATAAGATAAATATGTAAAATTTTAAAAATAGTCATATAACTAAATTAAACTAGCCATTATAATTCAAAATTAGGGTTTCATAATAATAGAATAATCTTTTGATAGAATGAGAGATTTGAAGGTAGGCAAACATATAGGGAATTGCATTTTTGTTGTTATTGAATTTTTAGGTTTTTTCAATTTTTAAATTACCATATTATAACACATCAAACAATAAAAAAAAAAAAAATCAATAAAGTGAACATATAAATGTAATTTTACAAATTTCACAAACCTAATCGGGTAATAAAAACTCATTTGGGTTCTATAGGTCACCACAAACCCATCAAGTTTGAATGGGTTTGATTGTGTCTTATGCAAAAATAGTTCATTTAAACACCTGAACTGGTCTCAATGTTAGGTCATTGGGTTTTCGGTTTGACCGGTTGGGCTAGTCTAGGATTAATAACAATGCTTTTAGGGCCAATACATCTACAACATGTCGAAACCAAACCTACGGATTCCAATTTCTCTAGGATTTTAAGGTCAGAGGCCAAACACGCTATAAGATCTTGCCAAGCCAATTGTTATGCAAGAGCCGGCAAACAACACGATGTGGTGGGCCTTTTTTTGTATCCTAGGTCGGACTACACCGCCATACTATGGCCTAATGATTCTAGGGTAGGAGAGTTGGGACTAACTCAACTGAAGCTCACCTTAAGCTAGCTTGTGCACAAGCTAAGACCCTTGGCAAAGATCTTGGTCACATGCCCATGACAAGGAATACTATTACAAAAACGTTATGGCAAGAGAAACATAATACGAGAGGATAGTTAAAATATTTTAACTAAAGTATCAAAGATAATGTTTAAGCGATTTTTCAATAGGAAAAGTAAACAATAATATGAGTATGGCAAGAATGAATAAGCAATAGAAGAATAACGTTAGTACTTGAACAACTATGATAAAAGAAGGAAGGGGTTAATTTACTCGAACTTGGCCCTTTGGCAAATTTAAGTCCAAGAAGGGAACTAATTTCCAATGTAGGTAACCTCACAGGAGATTTTGCCATAGAAATTGCCTACTTTGGAAAATGAGCCTAAATGGCTTAATCTCAAACTCTTAGCTTGCTAAAGAGTGGGCTATTAAGAGGGAGAGAAGTAAGTAGCCTATTGGTGCATGCTCTATCATTCCTCACACTCTTGTTTCCTTACTACTCTTTTGTTCTCTTTCTTTTTGTTTTTTCCCTCTGTTTTTCTTTTGCTTCCTGTTTCTCTCTTTGTTCCTATGTTTCTTGCCTTCCTTCCTTGTTGTTGTTTCACTATGCATGGCTAAGGCCTATTTATACTGTTTGTCATGGTTAGATTTACCGTTTTACCCCTCAACCACTTTTGGCTTGTTGTGGGTGTCCATCCCGGACTACCCACTGGTCTGCTAGTTGCCTAGCCACCATCACTACCCTCTTGGCCGCACCACGTTCCATTCCTAGACAAAGGGAATTTTGTTTTATTTTCTTACTATCCGTGGCATTCCCATCTGGATAAGGGTCGGGCATTCTCTCATACTAACTCCTATAGCATGCACCTAGTAATTCTAGCTCATCTTTGCCTCTTTTGGGTGGTATGTTATTACAACAAGACATTTCTCCCAAAAAAGTTTAAGTAGGAACCCCAAAATAGGCTTCTCCCTTCTCCCCACCGTCGGACTACACTCTCTCTTACCTCTGACCCATGGCCCATCGCCCCTGTATTGGCTAGGTACAAGTTGGTTGGTGGTGCTCGAGTCTTGTGCGTGCTTCACTCCTATGTGAGTCCATTGCTTGTCCAGCGTTCACGCGTTTGCTATTGCCTGTGGGTTTGTTTGGTATTGCTGTGTGTTCTGCCGCTTGCTTAACCTTTTGTGGCGTGGGTGAGTCATTGGGTCTTCATTCTTCTCATTTTATTTCTTCTTTGGGCTAGGTATTGTGTGGATATGGGCCTTTGCTTCTTTCAATTCGGCCCTTATCTTTTTTCACCCTTGGTTTGTGGGCTGACTAATACTCCCGCCATGCCACCGCATTTTTCCCGCCATGATATTGTTTAACTTTCGTTTGATGGCCTTACTCTGAGCCTGCCATGTATTATTTCTTCCCTCAATTTATGTTACCCAAAGATTTTTCTCACTGGTTAATTCTCACATCATCTTGGGCTCCCTTGGCCTATTTTTATTCCTTTTGGGCATCCTTGGCCGCTTTCATTCTTTTGGACATCCTTGGCCTGTTTCATTCCTTAGGGCATCCTTGGCCCATCATATTCTTTCTTACTTCTTACATTCCCATGGACTTTTGCTAAACCTTTCGGGCTTTCCCGACCCAATTACCATATCCTTTATTTTTGGGTTTATTGGCCTTTAAACCAACCCCATTTACTAATTCATTTCTTTGGGCTCCTCCGGCCCATCTTTGCTTGCTTTCTACTTCTTACGATTTTTATGGGCTTACTTCTTCATTTTTTGGGGCTCCCTTAGGCCTATTTGCTTTATTTGGGGTCCTTTTACTATTTTGTAGGCTTGTGTATCATTGTTTCTGCCATTTGGGTCTAATGGTTTTTCTTACTTTGCTAATTCTTCTTTCTTCACCCTTTGTTATATTGTTGGGCTTCTTCTTGCCATTGGGCCTTTTCTTTTTTTCCAAAATGGGCCTCAACACATGATAACATGCTAATGAAAGTGGGGGCATAAACATGGTGTTGATATAATATGCAAAGCATTACTTACGTGTGGGAAGTTTGTTCCAACATTCCTTGTGATTAAGACAAGTACTATGATAATACTGGCCACGTTAAGTTTATGGCAAAACTTAGATACAATAATTTAAGTGCTTTACAGTAAGTTCCTTAGTTAAATTTAAACATATAATTGTACTGATTAATAAACACAAATAGTGATCTTTTTCTAATGACAATTAAATTTATAGATCAAAAAATCAATTCGTTTGGTTCTAAACATGAGTTGAATTTGAATTGGGCAAAATGAATCATAATTTTTAATTTTTTTTTGGCATTTTCATGATTCATGTAAGAAGAGGAATTTGCTGAAGACAGACTAGCAGATTCATAGAAACTTGCTTATATGGATGAATCAAATTTTGCCGCACAAAGCCTAGTTCTTTGTTCGATAGAGCAAAGAAATTAAAGGAACGAACCTCTAAATATTTTATGGTGACAGATGGTAGAAGACTATTTGTTACACAACTACCAATATATAGGCTAAAAGGAGAGAGGCCCCGGGGGGGAAGGGGGGTTGGACTTTTAATCCTTGCAATATCATAATTACAGAACTAAGCCCAAAACTTTCATTATTCACATGCTTTACTCAAGAAAAGTGTAATTCTTAAAAATTATTTACTCTCAGAGAGAGAGAGAGAAGTACTTGAATTTAATTTTGAAGAACACACACCCACGAAGATGCTTCATTGCCAGGCATTTGCCTCTAGATGGAAGGCGGCAAATATATTCTAAACATTTGTCTAATAATGATTAGTGCGGCAAACACTTAAAAAAAAAAAAAAAAAAAAAAAAAAAAAACCAACATGAATTCCGGAGGGATGAGATAGAAGAAGGAAGATACGTAGAAACATAGAGATAAAATTAAGGACATAAATATGCCCTACATGTGGGTATGGTTTGGGGACAAAGCAAAGAAAGCCTTAGATCGAGCGTGCAAGCAATTCACATGGGAGCATGACATATGATCCGATCCTTTATAATCCTAGCTCCTTTCCCCTTTCTCTTACAGCTCACTCCCCAAATCTTATCCCACGTACAACTATTCCCACTCATCCTAGCTACTACTACCATTTTCCTCTTTTCATACCATTATGCTTTGCCTCCCATCCATATCTACCACATCAAAGTTTGTGTAATCATTGCTACGTTTTATTAAGTGAAACTAGTGTGGGTTAGTTAGTGTATTGTTTTAATTGTTGAATTTCTTGTTTTTATTAATGTGAGGTTTTGGTTAAGTAGTATTGAATCTATTGATGATCTAGAGTGCTAAGTATCAGTTGAGTGATTAAATTTTTACATCCATCATTGAAGCTTGTCAAGAAACTCAATTAATAAAAGAGACTTTAAATCTACCACTTTACAATCATTTACATAATATTTATTTCATCATAAAACCTATCTATTTAGAACCAAATTCTCTACATTTTATAATTCTAATCTATTTACCACCGCACACCCTTGGTGCGATGATCACTTCACAAGTATAAGTGCTTGTGAGGTGTGGGGGGTAAGAGCCGGGGTTCAAGTCTCCGGGAGTGAGTTTCACGTACATATACACTTAGATTAGGTTAGAGTAGAATTTCTATTTTGTATTAAAAAAAAAATTCTAATCTATTTAAACAAGCTATTAAGATCGAATGATCGATAAAATTTGAAAAAAGAAGAAGAAGACAAACAAATGAATTTGGCTTACCTCTAATACTTTTTTAACTCTATATGTCCTTTTATTTTAAATATACAATGGCAAGTGGTAGTGGATTTTAATCTCTATCTTTTATTTAGTTAGTGGATGATGTGACTGTTTCTCATTAAAACAAAAAGAGATTTTAATTAAAAAAGTACTGGAGGTAAGCCAAACTCCAAACAAACAAACTATCACTTGAATCGGTTACATAAATTATATTTATCCATTTATGTCTTTATTCAAATATATATTTCGGACAAATCTTCAATAACAGTTTCCTAACTTCCCTAAAATATATTACAATTAGTCAAGAATCATGTCTTATTAAGTGGAGTTACATGACTCATTTTTATCATTTATGTCCTATTCAAATAGAGTAATGCTAGGACTATATAAAATGACACAACTTTTTCAAAAACTTGCCGCATGGTGAGTTATGAGTAGCAGAGATGTAATGATGGATCCATGTGGAGGCACATTCTTCCACTCACAACTCACCATTTTATGTGATCCTAGCATTACTTATTCAAATATATATTTCGGACAAATCTTCAATAATTGTTCCCTAACTTCCCTAAAATATATGACAATTAGTTAAGAACTCACTTGTCTTATAAATCGGAGTCACATGAATCATTTTTTAATAATGTTAGAGATACAAATTTTTTTACAAATTTTTTTTACAAACTACTTATGTGGTAGGTAATTATTGGTAGTGATGTTAATAATGGGCCTAGATGAAAACCAATAAGAAGTTGGATACATCAACAATTTATAAAAATGGTGTAAAATAGTTTGTGGTTGTAACATTGCTCATCATTTTTATCCATTTATATCCTATTCAAATATATATTTCCGAAAAATCTTCAATATCCGTTTACTATAACTTACAATAAGTTAGGAACCGTGTTTGATTAAGCAAAGATCACTAATTCAAATACTATTTTCTCATATTCCCTTGCAACCAAAGACTCAAAAATTACCCCCAAAAAAAAAAAAAAAAACTCATCCCCTCAGTTTCTAGATAAATTGTAGAAAGATTAGGAGGCTATAAGTAGCAAATAAATCTTGACCCATGTGAGTGTTTGATGGAGACGTTTCAAAACGATCAAAAATTCCAATCCAACGGCTGTAGATTAGAAAAGCAAACTTGAAAAAGGTTTTGATAAAGTGGTAAGAGAAGCATGGGAATGTTTTTTTTTGGATGTATATAATAATAATGAGACTATAATAAGCTCTCTCTCTCCCACTAAAGAGGCGGTCACAAAGGCACGTGGTGGCTGATTCCGCTAGTTATTAAACTACTGGCGACTTTCCAGTAATACCGTTGAGTCCCAACCTCCTCCCAGCTGTACATAGCTGTCCAATCCTCCCCCATGTGACCCCACTGCACAAACACACACACACACACATTGCATATAACATTTATTAGGATTTTGAAAAGGAGCTGTGTAAGAAAAAGCTTTAAACCCCTCCTCTTATAATGAATGATATGTTGTTGCAATAGTAGTTGTTGTCGTTCATGTGGTTTTTCTTTCTACTTCTAAACATTGTCTAGTTTGCTTTTGGGTATGTTTGAGGCATTTGGTTTGTGAAAAGAGATTGTCATTTTGGTTTTACTTTTCCAAGTTTCAACATTGTGTATGTGTGTTGGATTGAGTTTATTATACAAGAAGCTTTGTTGTAGATTAATTGTCATTCAATTTGGTTTGGTGGGTTTGTTGGGGTTGAGTTAATTCTTTCTTTTCCTTATATCATTGTGCTATGGCACAATTGCCTCCCAAAATCCCAAACCTTTCACCAAATTGGCATGACTTCTCTCACCAAAGAATACCTTCAATTGGGAGTATGACACCAAATATCACCACCACCAATTCCACCCCCACCAATGCCACCACCCAAAACCCTTCTTGGGTGGATGAGTTCCTAGACTTCTCGTCGTCGAGGCGGGGATCTCACCGGAGATCCGTTAGTGACTCGATAACCTTCCTAGAGGTGCCAATGCTAGATGAATGTCGCGGCTCGAATGCACCACCTGGCTCTGGGGTTGCAAGCAATGAGTTTGATAGGTTTGATGATGAGCAATTCTTGTCCATGTTCACTGATGAAATATCCACTGCTGTGGCCCCTACTGTGTCGTCGTCGAACCCCTCCACACCATCTGATCATAACAGCATTAATGATGAGAAAGAAGCACCATCACAAGATCATCAGTTGAAGCAGCAACAGCAACTAAAGAATGAATCCGAGGAGGTTGAAAGCCAATGCAATTCAGACTCACAAACTCCACCTAACATGATGCCAAACTCGTCCAACGATAGGATAACTGATCCTAAAAGGGTCAAAAGGTAATCATGCATTAACATTTTTTTTTCTAAGAGGGTGTCGTTGAATATGTCAATAATAGACCAAAAAAAAAAAAAATGAATTGTTATTTTTTCTTCTTTTATAATTCCATAGACCATAGTTATAATTCTTGGCAAAGTGAATCACTTTTTAACAACATAATGCGTCTACAAAATAAAAACTTTATATATGAATGATGAAATATGAATCTCTTCCTTTTCATTTTTCTTTCTTTCTAGTTCTTGGCATGAGTAGCATACAATTTTAATTAATTTCTGATTAGCATCAAATGAGATATTAATATATTTGACGAGAAGTAAATCCCACGTCTTATATTGGTTTACATTATGGTTTACAATTATGTAGCAAGAAACAACAATGTTGCCAAAAACTTGCGCTGATTAATTAATATTTGTTTATTATTTTTTTGGGTTTGGATTAGAATCTTGGCAAACAGACAATCTGCGCAAAGATCAAGGGTGAGGAAGCTACAATACATATCAGAGCTTGAACGTAGTGTCACCTCATTACAAGTATGTGTTTTTATCTATGGATTTTCTGTAAGAGTTGTAATTGTTGTTATTGCATGCTTTAAAATGTTCACATTTTTGTTTGAAGGCTGAGGTTTCGGTGCTGTCACCGAGGGTTGCGTTTTTAGACCATCAACGCTTGCTTCTAAATGTTGATAACAGTGCTCTTAAGCAAAGAATCGCGGCCCTTGCGCAAGATAAGATTTTTAAAGATGGTAATTAGCCCTTAATTATCCAATTAACAAAGATTTATTTTCCAATAACATGTTCATAGTTGAATGAATAGTGTTTACTTTTTTTTTTTTGAAATATGAATAGTGTTTACTTGTTAGAACATATTTCACACCACGCAATGAATAGGGTGTGATGCTCAGTCCAAGTTGTTTCTGGTTGCATTTTTTTTTCCACCCCCAAAGAATATATTCTATATGATATACAGAATCGTGTCTAAGATTTTCAAGAATTGACAGGTTCATTTGGATAGAATCTGTTGAATTATCCATTTACCATAGCTTACTTGATTTATGAATAACTTTTTATTTTTTAACATTTTAAGTACAGTTGTACTTTTGTTCTGTTTTATTTATCGATTTTTTAAGTCCAATAAACTGGTGAAAATATACTCTTCGACTGATTTCGTAGGACTATGATAGGAGTATAGGACAGGGTATCATGCATGACTTTTTTTTTTTTTAGCTGTGGAATTCATTATTGAAAGATTCCTTGTCCATGAAACATGCAAACATTTCTTTAATACATGCCCGGTTTGAATTAACAAGATTTGTAAGAAAATATAACCAAAGAGTAGGTGGGCCTCTCAGTTTACACTCTAAAAAATGGTCCAAGGACCTATTAAATCTCATAATGTCATCATAGAGAAGTAGCAAATCTCAATTTGCAACTTTTTTATCATGACTGTTATCAAAAAAATAAAAAAGAAGAAGTTATTTATCATGATTGTATGAAAAAAAAAAAAAAAAAAACAGAAAAAAAATGTTCTCTCATTCTTTGGATGAGGGGAACATTTTGGTGACATTTGATTGCAAACTAAGCAAATCATTCAACTAGAACTTAACCAACAATGAAATCTTTCTTAGCTTCAAATTCTTGGTCACCTCTGTATCCGTGGCCAATGGATCAAATATGAAATCTTTCTTAAATGACCATATAGTGTTTTCTTGAAAATTGCATGTCTAGATTTCATACAACCTTAAGAGAGGGGATGAAAGTGATTGGAGGGTCAACAAAATTAGTTTTAGGATAAAGTTATGCATGCATAACCGTGCAAAACATATGCCATTGTCAGAAAACCTTGGAATGGGCTTTAACCAAATATATTGTATTTTGCAAAACAATGCAGCTCATCAAGAAGCACTAAAGAGGGAAATAGAGAGATTGAGGCAAGTCTATCACCAACAGAACCTCAAGAAGATGGAAAATGGTGCACCACAATCACAACCACACTCTGATGCCAAGGCTTCAATCGATAAAGAACAGCTTCTCCATGTTTGACTCTCTCTCCCACAGACTCCAAGTAGAAAGTCCAAGTACAAAAAAATCAGCTTGATTTTTCTAGGGGTGCTTTAATATGTTGCATGTGACCCATCAAAATGTTGGCTAATTTTTCATTAGAGAATGACAAAGGAAGTGTTATTGGGAATCAGTCACGTTCTGGGTGGGGAGGACTTTGGTTTGGTGCTCTCTGTGGCTAACCTGAGCGCTCTCACGTGATGTGTTTACCTTTAAGAATGGGACCACTCAAAGGTTGAATGATTGGATTGCAGGAAAGAACATGTGCATCTGTGGTTTTGAGCCAGGCAGAATAATAAAAAAAAAAAAAAAACAATTTGAGCTTTGTATTGCTTTTAACTGATTGGTAGGGTGTTGTGATGATTCTTTTTAGTATTTTATAGCTCATAAAAAATTCTTTTTATATTTTTTTCTTGTTTCCAATATCTTAATCTTGGAAGGCAAAGGTTAGTGGGTTTGTAACTTTGTGTTGGGATGTATGAAAGGAAGGGTTTGTCAGAGTGGTGTTGGGTACTTTCAGGTCAGATCTATTGTACTTTTTCCAGTGTTTTTCTTGGTTGTATGATAAACTTTATTCATCATATTGATTATGAATTTTCTTTTCTTGAATAAAAAAAAAAAAAAATGTAAAGATCCATTTGTGAACGTGAATATTAAATATAGAGCAGAGATTCATTTATTTTATTAAAATTAATTTTTTTATTAAAAATATTATAGATTAATGTAAAAATTAATTAAAATAGTACAATGAGATCTATAAATAATATCAAAAAGTACAATGAAATCTATAAATAATAACAAAAATAAGCTAAATAGTAAAATAAGTTAGTAAAAATAATTCATGCCAATTGCACACTAAACACTGAATTTCATAAAATATGGGTCCTGAATCTTTTATTTTGGATGGACAAAAGATCAATTCTAAACGTGAACAACTTCCAAAAAAAAAAAAAAAAATCTAAACATGAACAAATTAATAAAAATTCAATTTTTTTAATAGAAAATGTCTTTAATACCTTCAAATGACAAACACATCATGAACAATAAAAGCCATTTCTCGTTAACTTGTCCACGTGATGTGTTTATTTTCTGGGGGTATTAAGGATATTAATGTGTTTTTTGTTCTTGCTTTTAAAAAGGTAGAGGCGTAATTTGCATCTATCCTAAACTTAAAGAAGAAAAAGTGATTTTTATCAATTTTAATTTTGAAAACTTCATTATGTGGAAGAAAATTTAATGGATATTGTCATTAAAATTATGTAGAAATACATGCCTTCGAATATAGGACAATGGCAGTTGCAAGATCTCCTCTTTACTTTTAAATATAGCACGATATCCCATTATCTTTTCGTAATGAATGTTTTACACTATCTGTTAATATTTTCGTTTAAATAAATAGAGAGTATTTTTTTTTTATATATATAAAAAATGTCCTAATCCACACATTAATGTCCTTAATACTAGAATTTGATTGATCAAATATACCATAATATTTTTATAGAACATTAGAATCATTCAATAACCTTAGCCTTAATACACAAAGACCAAATTCAATTAAAACTATTTTAATTTTTTTGATAATTTGAACCCTAGTTTTCCTCAAAAGAAGGAGAAGGCAATGTTGCTAATCTACAAAGTTTTTTATTTTTTATTTTATTTTTTATAAATATTTTCTTTTTAAGACTAAAATTAGAAGCCTCTTGGCCATAAAATGAGATTTATAATATAATTATCCACATCATTTATGTAAGATTGATGAAGTAACAATTAAACAAAAACAACCAATTGGAAAGCAATATATAAAGCGTATATTAAAAAAACATTATTTTTATTTTAAATATGACTTAGGAGAATAATTTTTTTTATTTTTTTGAGAAAGACATAGGAGAAAAACTTTAAGAGTAAGAGAGAAAATAAATTGTTTGATGATGATTAATTATCCATAAATTTAGAGAGAGAGAGAGAGAGAGAGAGAGAGAGAGAGAGAGAGAGCATATGTGGTTAATTGGTCACTAGTTATAAGAGTGAAGTTTTTTAGATGGAGAGAGGAAGAAGAGACTTTTGATGGGTAGATGGAAACATATATTTTTTGGCAAATGATAAAAGTTTTTTTTTTTTTTTTAATCTTTGGATTATTTTTTTATAATCTTATTGTTGGGATGATGAGATTTGAAATCTAGGAATCTCTATTGAAAACACCAAGAAAAAAAATGAATATGGATTTTTTTTTTCAATTTTAGTTAGATATAAACACTTTTTCCAAAAAGAAAATGTAAATAATTGTGAAAAATATTTTCTTTTAGGCTATTATATAAGTATATTATGAGACTTTTTTAAAAAAAAAAAAATATTTTTATTCGGAGACCCTAGGTCTAGGAGGTGAGCAGGCCTTGGTGTGGGATTCGATCTTAGGTTCAGTACTGCCCCCATACATGAAAAATTCCTAATCATTGAGTTAACATATGCATTAATTAGGAAAACAGTTTGATAACAGAACAATTATTGTTAGACAATTTTTTTTAAAAACGATTTCGTACTAAGGACTATAGTTTAATGCATAAATTAAAGAAAGTTAAAGCATAGAATCACTTGATTATGATGATTTGTCATCTTTCATTCACTCGAGATTGTAGAAACATAGCATGGTGAAGAACAGAGGCCTGACTTCCTATAAACCTAAGCATATATTTCTTCTACTATTCATCTTGCATAAATTCCCCAAAAAGAAATGAGTCATATTGTGGAACACATTAGCATGAGATCAAAAGCCCAAAAGTAAAATCTCGATAGCCATAAAATGACAGCTAAACTGAGCTAAGGGCATATATCCCATGAAATGGATCCAAAACCGTGATTCCGTGACTATTGAATAAGGTGTGCACACCCTATTAATTAAATTCCACGACAACCCGATCTCCCTAACACTATCTTAGTATAAAACTTAAATGGGCATGGTTTGGGTCCACTGTTCAAGTGCAATAACCCAACACAAAACATACATGTTGTTAGGTTCTAAAGTCTTAGGATTTTATGTATTTAGAACTCTAATTTGTATTGTTGGCAAACCATGATCAAAACAATGTTTTAAAAGTGTTTTAGTCTAGCTCAAAGTTGTGATTTTATGTAAAGTTGGAATCGAGTTAAAGCGGGAAGCATTGTGCCTTTCGGCCTGGCTCGATCGATCGAAGCTCGGGCATAATGTTTTTCTGCAGATTCGTCCAACTCAGCCCTAAGTGTTTTAAAACGTTTTTAGGGTTTCTTATTTGTCCTAAGTATAAAAGGTAAACCCTAGCCACGTTTTAGCGTTGCTCATAATTGCGGTTTGTGTAAATCTCTTGTGAGATTTAGAGGAGTTTTCCTTTACAAAAACTTAGGGTTTTCAAGGAGAAGATTTATCTATACCTTGATGATCAATTCAGTTGTTGCCATTGAAGCTTAAAGAAAACACAAGCTGGTGTGCTTGTATCCGGTGGTGAATCCAAGAAAGAAGGAGTCCGTGGATTCGGAGCTTGCACGTGGTCGTGTCGGTAAGTTCTCTTGGTTGGTAGCAATAAGAAGTCGAGCGTGGGGGCTTGTAAGTCTTATTGTATAAACTTCGATTCTTTCAAGATAGTGGATTCAAGTTTACCTTGAGGATAGCTAGGTCAAATCTTCCCCAGGTTTTTACCGATTTGGTTTCCTGGGTGATCATATCTTGTGTTATTTATTTTCCGCTGCTTTGCATGATTTGATCTTTATTATTATGATAACCTAGACTTGTTTAATTGGACTAAGTAACAACTTGGCTAATTACCTATGTAAGAACCAAGTGCAAGACTTCTGGACCTTAGGTCACTTGGGCTCACAATTTATTTGTAGTGGGCTTAAGTATTTCCTACAATGGGTCGTTCTCGGCAGAGAGACTCAAAGTAACACCCAGTTGGTACCCTCTCCTTGACTGTTTTCTCTCAATTTTTCTGAACCCCTTCTTCTCCCAACTTTCCTCTATTTATAGCCAAGGTTAGTGGGGAGATTATGATTACTGATCACCGTTAGTGTTCTCAAGGTCCATATTATCTGGTTAAAGTGGGTGTTTAGGTGAAAGGGCGGTGCGGCAAAGATTTATGATCTTGGAACTTGGTTCCATTTTGACCGATTATGTTCGGCAACTCACGTTCCGTGCATATCATGATTTTCCGGATATGACTCATACGCTCTACCGGAAAGCTTAACCGGTCAACTCGGGAACTCAATACCCAAAACTTGTTTTTACTCTAAGGCGCTTTTCAAGAAGGGCATAAGGTAACTGGAACTTTCTGCCGGGCCTGCGCCCAAGGCTGGTATGGGCTTGGGCCCGGGGCCTAGATGGGTCTGGGCCCAAGGCCAGTATGGGCTTTGGAATGTCGGTGCCGTACAATAGCCCCCCCTTGATTCATACTCGGTCGCCGAGAAGAATCAAGGAGCTGCCTGGGCCTTTTGACCTCGGGAATCTTCTAGCCTGGGGCTTCGGGCCGTCACTTCTTATTAATATTCATCTCAAAAGACGCGCGCCGTTTCGCGGCGCCAGCGCAGATCGTCATTATTGCTGACGGTTCGTGAACCAAGCGCGCGCGCGAATCGATTACGCTTGGCATTATTTGGGTCGCTCGTGAGATCGTGCCCATTTATTGCTTGATTAAGCGTTTCTTCTTCCCCCATTTCTTTTTGGCTCTATAAATAGTCCTTCTCTAAACACCATTCCATTTTTCCTTCGCCTCGATCTTTAGTGCTTACTCTCTGCCGACCACATTTACGTGCGCTTGCTTGCTCAGCGTTCTTTTCCTCCTTAGAACCCAAAGTAAGTCTTTCTTCCCCTTCCCCTTCCTTTCCTTGACTTTGTTTCTTTGAGTTCACTCTTGTAGTTTTAGGCTTTATAGATGGGTTACTCTTACCTTCTAGAATCCCCACTGCTTTGGCCACCTTTAGGAGTAAATTTAGTATTCCCAATGACGTGGACGTGGCTTACGCCATGAGAGTGATATGGAACTCCACCGAGGGCGGGGTACAGCCTTCTTTCCTTTGATGTCCATTTTAGAAGGTAGGGTTAGGTTCCCCGTAGATCCCCTCTTGATAAGCACACTCACTTACTATGGGTCAGTGCCCCACCAGCTTCCCCCCAATTTTTACCGGGTAGTTAGTTGTGTCGACAAGTAGAACCATACCTTTAACTTACAATTAGACCACCATGATATTAACCAAATGTACAGCCTCTGTGGGAGCAAATCCACCAATTATTACTTAAAGACAAGGGATGCTCGTGCACGGGCGATATCGTGCCTACCCGATTCGAACAGGAACTCCGCCGGGGAGTTCGTCGAAGTCTTGCGCGGCAATTGGTTTGCCGGGGAGATCCCTTGCCCCCTCACACGGCGTGAAGTGGGTTCGTACCATCCCCTTCTTATAATTGTTTTCCACCGCCTCTTCCTTTCTTCTTATTGGAGTAAAAAAAAATTTTTATTGTTAAAGGCTAATGCGTCACCTGTTCTTTTGCGGACGGCAAAGTGTTTGTTCAGGACCTCAGAGCCGTTCACACCAGGGATTTAAACTTCGTCCTCCGTTCCGAGATCTACGTGCATTGGGACGGGCAACTCCGGGCCTCACACCCGATCCTCGGAGTGGAGCCGGTTTATTCTACTTGGCAGCCTTTCAAGCAAGGCGATAGTTGATGACCCCTGCTATCGTACATAGACGTCCGGTGCGTGAATTTTTTGCCGCCGAAGCTTACAACCGGGGAAGCGAGGGAATTTGGTCGGCGGTTCACCGCCGCGGACGAACTAGTTCCCCTGCGAGACGATTCCGCGGAACGGGTATCTCGGCGCCTTAGAGAGAGAGCTCACGAAGCCATACAACAAGGGGACCAAGCCCAAGAGCAGCCCCATCCCGAGGATCCACCAGCCGAGCCTCAACAGCAAGCGATAGAAGCGGCTAACTTGCTAGCTGAAGCGATCCAACCCGGTGCAAGAATGGTGGTAAGGAGAGTCATGACCCTTGACCGGTTCGTGCCTGGTGCCCGGCCGCCCAACCAGCCCCCGCCTACTCAGGGTCGGGGTCCAAAGTGTCTCGACCTCCTCCCCCTCCGCGATCCGGGACGGGCCCGTAAGAAAGCAATGTAGTAACCGAGCCCTTCCACGGGCCCGGGGATGCCGCATCCGAACTCCTCCCGACCAACAGGGGAATTGTTATCCGCGAGCCGCCAACCGGCCGGCACGGGGGCGCGCGTCCTCCTCCCAAGTGGCTCCGGCGTGGGAGCCAAAGTTCCTTCGGGCGGCAAGCCATTGCCCTCAACCGCCTCGTTCGGATGTGGGATAAGGGCGAGGCGGCCGTATTGCCCAAACTTTGGCTGAAGCTCTCCAACTTCCCGAGGACGTGCACGCTTTCGATGATGGGTCCGAGGAGTCTGCGGGGCGCCGGTTAGAGTGGCACGCCATTGCGGTAATTCTTTTGTCTATTTACTCCATATAGATTTCCTTTTGTTTCTTTGCTAACCTTCCTGCTTGCTAGGCCGCTCAACTGGCTCACATTGTGGCTGCCCGGGCACGGGAGCTTGATGAGGAAAACGAGCGCGAGAAGGGGGCGCGGAGTCGCAGAAAAAAAACGGCTAAGGAAAAGTCTAAGATTGCTTTGAGGCTCGCGAGAAGAAGGCTACTGCTGCGGAGAAGTTCCGGGCATTGGCCGAAAAAAGGAATGCAGAGCTCCTGGCCAAGCAAAATGAGATGGAACTCAAACTAGCCGAAGCCCTCACCCTTAACACTTCCAATGCCGAGGAGATAGCCGATCTCGGGCGGGCTTAGCGGCCATGAGCAAAAGTGGTATGACGTAGGTTTTGCCGACGCCGAGAATTCCGCAGAGCCGGTGGTGGCTCGGGCTCGGCATATGGGTTTCGAGGCCGGGTGGTTTGCCGCTCTTGAGGCAATGGGAGTTCCCGAAGATTCGCCGCCGAGAGACCCGGGCCAGATTCCATTTCCGAACCCCGTACTGCGCCCCCAGACGCCCACGCTGCTTTTGACGAGGAGGAGACGGCCAAGATGAGGGAGTTGGTTGAGCAAATCGATTCTCACGCCGAGCCCGAGGAAATGGAGGCCACGAGCATACCTGCGTGCGGGAGCTTCTTGGTGAGGGCCACCTTTTCCCGACCGTCCAAAGGCAGAAGTGCCACCGCCGACTCAACCTCCCACCTGATTTTACTTTTACTTATTAGCTTATTTTTATTTTATTTTTATTTGCCTATGTCACCGGGATGTGGTGATTGAACAATTGTTTTTACTTTTTGGTTTTATTTGCCCACGTCACCGGGATGTGGTGATTGAACAATTGCTTTAACTTATCGGTTTTATTTGCCCATGTCACCGGGATGTGGTGATTGAACAATTGCTTTTACTTGTTTAATTAGTAGTCCGTTTTCTTTTTCCGTTTCAATTTGTTGAATGAAATTATATCTGTTTGTGTTTTTCTTGAATTATACCAGTGCTATGGCCGCTTAATAGCATGGTACCCCCGAAAAACTTGTTGCGCGTGGGGTAATTTGAGAGAGCTATTGGACTTAGTTTTTGTAAAAGGGTTAGGTTTTTATCGGGTTTTGGTTCAACCGAGAATTGTGTTTTCGTCCTTCGAGTATTTGTTTGCAAAGTTTCCACTTGTCCGGGTATTTGATTTGAACCGAGAATCAAGTTTCTGTCCTTATAGATTTACCTGTAAGGTTCTCACCTGCTCGGCGATATTGATCGAGCCGAGGGTCGGTTTCATCCTTAAGATTTATTTGTAAGGTTTTCACCTGCTCGGCGATATGAGCCGAGGGTCAGGTTTCTGTCCTTAGGATTTATTCGTAAGGTTTTCACTTGCTCGGCGATATTGATCGAGCCGAGGGTCGAAGCTTCGTCCTTAGGATTTATTCGTAAGGTTTTCACCGCCGGAGATATTGATCGAGCCGAGGTCGGGTTTTACGTCCTTAGGATTTATTTGTAAGGTTTTCACCGCTTTCGGCGATATTGATCGAGCCGAGGGTCGGTTTACGTCCTTAGGATTTATTTGTAAGGTTTTCACCGCTCGGCGATATTGATTGAGCCGAGGGTCGAGGTTTCGCCCCTTAGGATTTATTCGTAAGGTTTTCACCGCTTTCGGAGATATTGATCGAGCCGAGGGTCGCTTTACCCTTAGGACTTATTGGCGATTCTCTTGGTGTGCGGTTCTGAGGTCAAAAACAGCATAGACAAAAAGTTCATCATGCTCTTAATCTTAATAGAATACAAGTTTTGGCTTACATCGATGATTACGCGTAGAATTTCTTCGAGGTTGTTGGCGTTCCATGGTCGGGGAGCGGTCTCTCGTCCAAGTCTTCCAAGTAGTAGGCCCCTGCACTGCGATGGTCGTGACTCGTATGGTCCCTCCCAACTCGAGCAAGCTTCCCCTGCAGCCATGTCCCGCATGTTCCCCACTACCCTTCTTAACACTAATTCCCGACCAATTCCCGGCCTTTACATTTCGGTTGTACCTTTGGGCTAGCTTCTGCGATACTCGGCAAGACGTGCGGTCGCGGCCTCCTCGCATTCTTCTAGCCAATCCAAATGCTCCATCATCGGTCGGCGTTCATGCGGGGTCAAACCCGGCGACCCGTGCACGCATAAGCTCACCTCGGTCGGTATCACGCTTCTCTCCGTATGCCAGAGAAAATGGGGTTTCCCCCGTGGATCTCCTGGGGGTCGTGCGGTAGGCCCATAAAACACTGGGTAGTTCTTCCGCCCATCTTCCTTTCGCTCCATCCAACCTTCTCTTGAGCCCGTTTAAAATAGTCTTGTTTATTTGCTTGACTTGGCCGTTGCTCGGGGGTATGCCGGGGTTGAATACTTGTTCTTGATGCCGAGCTCATTGCAAAGGTCCGAAAAGTTGCTATCGAATCAGAGCCCATTGTCTGTTACTAGCGAATTCGGCACCCCAAACCTTGTAACTATGTTTTTCCACACAAATTTTTTCACGTCAAGATCCGGATATTGGCCAAGGCTTCAGCTTCACCCACTTTGTGAAGTAATCTACAACCACCAGTAAAAATCGGCGGTTCCCCGTTGCTCGGGAATGGCCCGAGGATGTCAAGCCCCCATTGTGCAAGTGGCCACGGGTTGCTGACAGGATTTAGACGTCCTGCCGGCTGATGGATCATTGGGGCGTGCTTTTGACATTGTTCGCAGCTCCGAACGTATTCGGCGGCGTCCTTCTGCATCTGTGGCCACCAAAACCCCTGCGTCATTGCTCTGTGTGCTAAAGATCGTCCCCAAAGATGCCCGCCGCACACTCCTTCATGCAGCTCGGTTAGAAGCTCCTTGACTCTTTCGGGATGCAGGCACAAGAGGTAAGGGCCCGCGAAGGACCTTTCTTACAACTTTCGATCCAAGACAACCAGTACACAGGAGCCATTCGTCGAATCTTGTTGGCCTCGGACTCATCCTCTGGAACTTTATCTTCGGAAAGAAAGTCTATGATCGGGTTCATCCAGCATGGTCCGGCTACCGCCACCTGCGCAACCTCTACTCCGGCCTGGTCGAGAGCAGTCTTCACACAGATGCTTGGCTCCCTTATAAGTTCTATCGTGATAAGCCTCGGCGTGTCCTCGGTGAGCCGATGAGGATAACGTGGCAAGAGAGTCAAGCATGCTTGTTTTGTGACCGGGCTACAGGGATATCTTTACCGTTCCAAACGACCGATAATTTGCTTTGCCGTACTTAGATAAGCTTTCATTCGGGGTCCCGAGTCTCGAAGTCCCCAGTGATCGATAAACAACCAGCCGAGAGTCCGAGTAGATCTCCACGTCCTTTGCACCTAGATGCACACGCCTCAACCCGGCCAGTAGGGCTTCATATTCGGCCGTTGTTCGAGGCTTTGAACCCCAATCTAAAGGAGTGTTCCAGTCGCATACCTTCGGGGTGATTATGACAATACCAGCCCCGACCCCCCCAGCATTTGATGCGCCGTCCACAAATAACCTCCACGGGCGAATCTCAAGACTCAGATTACCTTGCCTTCATTCTTGGGTGTAAATTCCGCGATGAAATCAGCGAGAACTCCGTCCCTTCACCGAGCTTCTAGGTCGGTATCTTATGTCAACGATCCCAACCGAGTCCCCCATTTAGCAATCCGTCCCCGTGAAGTCGGATCTTTTCAACAGATGATTGCAATGGATACTCGGTGAGGACGAACACTTGTGTGTGCCTGGAAGTAGTGTGGTAACTTCCTCGTGGCGTGCACCAGGGCCAAAACCAACTTTTCAAGAGGCGGGGTACCTTGTCTCGGCATCGACTAAGGTTTTGCTCACGTAATACACCGGCATTTGCACTCCCGGTCCCTTAGTAACACAAAGACACTTACGGCATGATCGGTGACTCGCAAGGTACATAAACAGATCCTCCCCGGCCCGGCCGTCAAACCTTGGCGCCTTTGCCAAATATTCCTTTAGTTCTCGAAAAGCTTCATCGCAGCTCTCGTCCCATTGAAACCCCTTCCACTTCTTGAAGTTGATAGAATGGCCGGCAGCGATCGGCAAACTTGGAGATGAATCGGTTCAGGGCGGCCAACATCCCGGTGAGCACTTGCACCTCCTTAGGATTGCTCGGTGGTTTGAGGCGATTGACGGCCTCTATTTGGTCGGGGTTAGCCTCTATTCCCCGAGTGGAGATCGGATAACCCAGAACTTGCTTGCCCCCCACTCCGAAAGTGCACTTTTCGGCATTCAGCGCAGCTTGTGTCGTCGTAGTATCTCGAATACTCCCCGAAGGTCTTCGATTATGCAGCGACTCTTTTCTCGCTTTTTACCACCATGTCGTCGATATAAACTTCAACCGTGCATCCAATTTTTTCTCGGAACATCCTTGTCATCATACGCCGGTAGGTGGCCCCGCATTCTTCAATCCAAACGGCATGACCTCGTAGTGATAGTTTGCGTTCGGGGATATAAATGCTGTCTTTTCTCGGTCCTCGGGCGCCAAGGCAATCTAGTGGTAGCCTTGGAAGGCGTCCAGGAAGCTCATTCTCGGGTGCCCGTGCGTGGCATCCACTAGCCGATCAATCTTGGGCATCGGGAATGGATCCTTGGGACACGCTCTGTTCAAATCGGTGAAGTCCACACAAACTCTTCATTTACCGCTCTTCTTCTTCACTACGACAGTGTTTGCTAGCCATCTCGGGAAGAATATTTCTTTTATGACCCGGCTTCCTTGATCGCCGGACCTCCAGGTTTCTTATCGACGTGTTCCTTTGATGCTCTTCTCGGCTTCGCTTTCGGAAATGATGGGTCCACATTGAGTTTGTGAACAATGAACTCGGGGTCTACGCCGGGCACTTCATACGGGTTCCATGCGAAGACATTTACGTTCAGTAACAGGAACAACAACATCTCTACCCTTTCCTTGGTCATTCATGCTTGTACCTATCTGGAAGTATTTGTCACTATCTGGGAGAATTCTTACCTTCAGCACCTCCTCGGCAACGTCCGCCCCAGTTTCCCGGGGTTTCTGTAATTGCTATGCAGTCTCTTTCTCGGCGTGCTCGGCTTGACCGAGCTGTTCCTTTTCCCACCGGACCGCGGCTACGAGGCATTGCTTCGCCACCTGTTGATTCCCCCTTACCTCTACAACTCCATACTCGGTAGGAAATTTTACTTTTACGTGAAGGGTGGACGGAACAGCCCCCATGGCGTGAATCCACGGCCTCCCGAGGATTGCGGTGTAAGGTGCGAATGATCGGACTACTATGAACGTAACTATAACTTCCTTGCCCTCCATGTCCACCGGGAGAGAGATTTGCCCCTCGGGAATCACAACTCTCCCGTCAAACGAGACCAATGGCGTGTCATACTTTGCCAAATCCTGGGTTTTTAACCCGAGCCCTTCGAAGAGGTCCGGGTACATAACGCCGACCCCGTTACCCTGATCAATCATCACCCTCTTCACCAAGAATCCGCCTATCCGGGCTGTCACCACCAAAGCGTCGTCGTGAGGTTGGATTGTTCCTTCCAAATCATCTTCTCCGAACGAGATGTCCAGCCGTCCAACTTTCTTTTGCTTCTTGGATGATTCTCCCTCCGCGCAAGCTCTTGTCATTACCCTTTTTGCCGCTTCTTTGCTCTTCTCGGTGCGGCATGAATGATGTTGATTACCCCCAGGGTGGTGGAAGGGGTTCCTTTTCATTGGGCGCCCGCCCGGTCTCCCGGTCGCTGGAATCTGCTACAAACTCTTTCGGTGCCCCGCCTTCACTAATCGTCCGAGATGATCTTTCAATACCCTACACTTTGCTCGGTGGTGTGCCCCTTGTCTCTGTGATAGGTGCGGATAGGCTTTGGTTCCTCCGAGATGGGTCGCCCCCATTTTGTTCGGCCATCCGAAGAATGGCTCGTTCCTTATCCGTTCCAATATTTTGTGCACGGGCTCTTTAAACAACACATTAACCCCTTCGATCTGCACCTCTGGTTCCCGCATTCTCAAGTCCCTTTTCAGCTTTGGCGGCAAGATGCTTTGCCAAGATCTCCCCGTAAAGGAGCTTTCCCCGCTTTGCGGCCGGTCATCCTCCGGCGTTTGTACTCTTCTATGCGTCTCATCGCTTGCCTCATATCCTCCGGGGTCTTCTTGTCGCGACTCCCGCACCGAGAATCTTCGGGGAGCCCCATCCTCGAAGGTGCTAGCCGCACTTTTCTCGTTTCCCCCACCAATCTCGTTGTAGAGTTCCCAGATCGGGCCGGCATAACTCCGAAGGGTTTCCCGACCCTCATTTTCATGGAAAGCAATCGCGTCGACCGGTTGTTGCACTCGGCTGCATGTTACGAACCTCTTCGCCGAATTCTGAATCAGCCTCGGCGAAGCCGTGTATAGAACCTTTCGCAACTCATTGAACCATCTCGGTGCGGTAGAGCCGAGACTAGAGGGGAATACTTTACACATCAATGCATCGTTGTGCGCATGCAAAGACATCATGTGGATGTAATGACTGACATGCTCCACGGGTCCTGTCCTCCCCTCATAGGAATTGAATGGTGGACGCGTGAATCTGCTTTCGGCATGGGTGCCCGTTCAATCTCATCGAGAGAATGGAGACCGGCTGCCATCCGCAAGGCCCCGCTCATGGCGTCCATCGCGGCGTTGTGGTGCCGCCGTTCCTCTGGCGACTCGACCCTTGGTTATCATATCCATGCGGCCGAACGGTCCCGTCTACGACGCGTCTCCCGGGAGTGTCGATGTGACTCTTGAGAACGTGATCGGTCTCGGTATTGTTGTGTAACAGATCGGCCGAACCTTCCTCGCCACGGTTTCTCCTGGGTTGGGGTTGTGGTTCCTTTCATGGCGCCGACCCCTTGCTTCCAGCTCTAAGTCCATTACCAATCTGCGAATCGCTCCGGCTCCCGGTCTCTATCATCATATTGCCGATGTGTTGAGACGCTTGAAATTGTCCGGTGTGTCTGGGCCGATCCTTCTCCCAATCCGGACCTTTCCTCTCCTCTTGGATGCTCCCTATCCTCCAGCCGTTTTTGCCTTCTCTCCCTCCACGTCGATCCCCGAGAAGATCCTGCGGAATTGCTCGGAACGTGCCCCCCTGAACGCTCCTCGGGCATCTCCCTTGCTTGAGTCTCACCCAAACCACGACTCGTAGGAGAGCCCCATGGTGGGCGCCAATTGTAAGAACCAAGTGCAAGACTTCTGGACCTTAGGTCACTTGGGCTCACAATTTATTTGTAGTGGGCTTAAGTATTTCCTACAATGGGTCGTTCTCGGCAGAGAGACTCAAAGTAACACCCAGTTGGTACCCTCTCCTTGACTGCTTTTTCTCAATTTTTCTCAACCCCTTCTTCTCCCAACTTTCCTCTATTTATAGCCAAGGTTACTGGGGAGATTATGATTACAAATCCACCGTTAGTGCTATCAAGGTCCAGATTATCCGGTTAAAGTGGGTGTTTAGGTGAAAGGGCGGTGCGGATTTATGATCTTGGAACTTGGTTCCATTTTGACCGATTATGTTCGGCAACTCACGTTCCGTGCATATCATGATTTTCCGGATATGACTCATACGCTCTACCGGGAAAGCTTAACCGGTCAACTCTGGGAACTCAATACCCAAAACTTGTTTTTACTCTAAGGCGCTTTCAAGAAGGGCATAAGGTAACTGGAACTTTCTGCTGGGCCTGCGCCCAAGGCCGGTCCAAGGTCAGTATGGGCTTTGGAATCTCGGTGCCGTACAACTTAAGTTTAATCAATTGTTTAAGGGGTCTAAAAACTATTACATGTGGGATAAATTTTGAACATGTATTTGCGTAATATCTCCCCCCCAAAAAGCAAAGCCTTCAAATTCAAAGAGACCCACGTACCTGTGTTGCTCTCTCTAATTAACCATTGTTTGTTTCTTTGTTAAAAGTAATTCCTTCAATATAAGGGAAACAAGAGGTTAGCCTTTGCTATTCCTGGCTATAGTCATCCTTTCTAGACAGGATCCTGGCCAAATTAAGCCATTTACATTGTTAACATACAGAAGCTCATTTGACTAGCAGGTGAACCTCTCTATTTCTATTACTATTGACCTATGAAACTGAGTAACTTGAATGAAAGAATGGGACTTAATGAGTCGTTGTAATTTGTTTGTTTGTCTTCAACCGTATACCTTATCTTCTTCCTTTATTTATTTATTTTTAATGATGGAAAAATTTGAAACTTAATTACCAAGGCAAGATCTTTTGGACCCATCCCCGAGGAGTAAACCCCGATATATGACCCTACCTATTAGAATCTCTATATCAAGTAATCCCAGGAAACTCCTAGTAAAGATTGAACCCGCTTAGCTTATCTCCTAATATGCACTTTTAAAAAAATTTACCATTGAGTCTACAACATCCTTAACCTTATTTCATCATTTAAAATCCACAAAAAAAAAAAAAAAAATAAATAAAAAAGATAATTTTAGTTCGTGTTTGAATAAGCTTAAAATTATGATTTTATTTAATCAAATTAGGTTAGTCTATTTAGTTGGTTAAGTTGTAAACCAACTCTTATAATTTTTATAACTTATGATTAAGAATGACAATTTAAACTCGTCCCATGGGTACCCACTAGGGGTGTGCAACGAACTTGCCAACCCACCAAAACCGATCCGACTCAACCCAACCCATCTTGTTGGGTTAGTTTTTAAGGGTCGGTAGGTTTGGTTGGGTCATGATTTTTTTTTTTATAAATTTTTTTTAAGTGGGTCTAGTTGGGTTCGGGTCATAAGGTTTACAAATCTGCCTAACCCGACCCAACCCACCAATAGTTAATATATTTTTAAAATTTAAAAAATATATTATATAATTTTATTAATTACTTTTTTGCCCCTCCTCCTAAATAAAACCCAAACCCTAAGTTCTTCTCATATAATTTGTGTTTGTTTGGTGTTATGCTCATGATTATTTGATTATAAATTTTTTCTTATTTGTGATGGTGTTATTCTAATGCTTAATTTAATAATAATAATAGTAATTTAAAAAAAAAAAAAAACTATCCAATCCATGGGTCCAACCCGACCCAACTCGATCCAAGTGGGTTGGGTTGGGTGGGTTGGGTGGGTTGGGTTGGGTTGGACCTCTGTGATGGGTTGGGTTAGGTTGAAAAAACTCTTTAGCCTAATCCAACTTGTGAGTCAGGTTGGGTTTGGGTTATAAGATTTACAAATCCGCCTAACTCAATCTGACCCACCAATAGTTAATATATTTTTAAAATTTTAAAAATATATTATATAAGTTTGTTAATTACTTTTTTGCCCCTCTTCCTAAATAAAACTCAAACCCTAAGTTCTTCTCATATAGTTTGTGTTTGTTTGGTGTTATGCTCATGATTATTTGGTTATAAATTTGTTTTTATTTGTAGTTGTATTGTTCTAATGTTCAATTTAATAATAGTAGTAGTAGTAATTTTTTTTTTGAGGATCAATAATAGTAGTAGTAGTAGTAGTAATTTTAAAAAAAAGACTATCCAACTCATGGGTCCAACCTAACCCAACCTAATCCAAGTGGGTAGGGTTGGGTTGGGTTGGACCCTTGTGATGGGTTGAGTTGGGTTGAAAAAACTCTTCAACCCAATCCAACCTAACTCATGCACGCCCCTAGTACCCGCCCACTTTGCCTCCTAAAACGGTGGGGATGGGGGTTAACTTCTTCTCCTAAAGTGACTTTAGGGTTTAGGCAAGTATTGGGGAACCAATTCCATACTCGCCCCGTTTATATTTATATATTAAAGAAAATACTTTTTTATAATATTTTTATAGGTATTTTTATAAGGTATATATATTTTAACCTTTAATCTTAAAATTATGATATACTTTGCTGTTGTACTATTGAATTTATATTTTTATATTTAATTAATATTTAAATTATTTATTATTTTAAAATTTTGTACTATTATGTTTGTTATTTTTGTTTTAAAGTTTTTAATGCTTGAATGGTTATATTGTTATACTTTTAGAAGGTTTTGTAATGTTATAACTTGATTTTCAATCTTTTATGAGTTTTAGTTAAACTATAATATATTTTAAATCAAATTTTAATAATTTACAAAATAAAAATTTGAGTGAGACAAGGTGGGATAGGTACCTAAGGTTGCGGGTGCCCTCTAGCTTGAGGGTGGGGTAAAAAACCCACCTTGAAGTGTTGGGGGGTAGGGGTAGGGAATAAGAAACTTGCTAGTACCTACCTTGCTGTCATTCCTACTTCTCATTATATAAAAAAATTGAAAGTTAAAAAAAAGATCAGAAATTAGAGATTAAATTTGGAAAATTAAGTCTAAGAGCCTTGTAACGAAAATCTTTTATCCCACTTTCACTGTACCACACTATGCTCCACAAATTAAACTATGCCACTAGTCCATTAATGCCTAAATATAGGGATGGCAATTTTTGCCCGACCATGGGATACCCGGTCCGGCCCGGCCCTAATGGGCCGGATTTTACCCGGTCCGATTAGGAATAGGGTCGGGTATGGGTTTTTAAAAAAAAACCCGAAGCGGGTCCGGGTTTTATTAAAAAAATCCGAGACCCGACCCGAAACCCGACCCGAATAAAACCCGGTACCCTAAAATTACAAAAATACCCCTCTCTCTCTCTCTCTCTCTCTCTCTCTCTCTCTCTCTATATATATATATATATATATATATATATATATACCTATCATCTAACCCTAACCCTCATTTCTTCATCTCGCTCGAAACTCATGTTGCCTCATTCACAATCTCTTCAGCTCAGTCTCGCCACTCTCACTCACTCACTCACCTCACCTCGCCGCCGTAGCTCACCGCCGATCCCTCTCTCTACCGTCCCAAGCTCACTAACTCACAAGCTCACTCACTCACTCTCAATCTCACCGCCGACCCAACTGTCCAACCTCTCATAGTCGCCGTAGCCGGTCCCTCTCATCGCTGTCCCAAGCTCTCGCCATCGATCTCTTTCTCTGTTCATTCTCTCCGCTTTTCTTCAATTTTTTTTTTTTTTTGATATTGATGTACTCGGTCTGTTCTGTTCTGTTACGTAGCTAAATCAAACATTTTGTGTATATATATAAATGATAAAAGAAGAGTTGAATGTGGTTGTAGTGGATTTGTGTTTTTGACTTTTTGTGGTTGTTTTGAATGGTGGGTGTGATTTGTGTTTTTGTTCAAGTTTGTTCCTTTTTGGATTAGTTGGTTTAGCTTAGGAGCTGGAGAGCTCATGAAAGAAGCTCAAGGTTTTCCCATTTTGTTTACTTGAGTTTCATAAATGGATCTCGCTTTGTATGTGAGGTTCACGCTTTTGAAATTTGGATTTCGTTGTTCTTGTTACAGTCTCAAGCCAAAGTATCCGAGAGAGGGGTTTTGTGAGTCTCTTTGCATTTTTTTTTTTTTTTTTTTTTTCTGTTGGGCCATGATTTGGGCCGCAGATTAGGCCCAAATCTGGTTGGGCTAAACGGGGCCAGCGGGGCCCGTGGGGCCCGATCATGCGGGTCTGGACCCTGGGAAAAAAACCCGTTTAATAAACGGCCCGGGTTCGGACTACAGGTCCCGACCCGTGGGTCGGGTCCGGGTATGAAAAAACCCGATCTGAACCCGACCCGTTGCCATCCCTACCTAAATATTTGCTATTTTATTTCATTAACCTAAAATAAAAGAAAAATAAAAATCAACCCATATTCCTTCTTGTTGGGGATATTACACAAAGTAATAATGGAAGAACAAAATTAACACAAAAGACAAACGAAAAATAGATAACTTGGAGGCACAATTTCATTTTTCTTAGAAAATATTTTCCCCCACACTATTATTGCTTAAAGGTTATCGCAAAAATTTGTCTTCAGGATACAACCAAGATATTGAGTTCTACAAATAACAATTCTGGAGAATGATCACAGGATTTCTTGTGTTTTTTCTTTAAATGAATATAAGCCTCTATTTATACCTATAGAGTTATATTTCATCAAAAAGTACGTATGGAGGGTCAAAATGTTTCATAAAATCGTTCACAGGCTTGATACCTCTTCAAACATTCAGAATAGTTACTAGAAAATTCTGTAGAAAGTTCTATTTTTCGACTTTCGATTGGTCGAAAGTTCCTTACGATCGATCGAGTACTTTTTTCGATCGATCGAACAGGAATCAAATAACGATCGATTCATCTAGAGGCTCCAAGATTATTTTCTTATCATTTCGATTGATTGAACCAAAGTTTCGAGTGATCGAAAATGCTAAATTTCGAATTTTCACTTAGAAAATCTCGAACTTGAATTTTCACTTTAACAACTTTATGAAACAATATTCTCCAAACTCAAATATTATTATTACAACATATCCATGTATATACTATATATACAACACTCCCACCACCACCAATTGCCGGCAAGAGACCACCATTACCACCACCAACCTTTGGATGATGATGGTAAGAAAGGAGACTGATCCTTCTTGAATCTTTATCTCCATTGCCCTCTCCCTGTGTCTCTTTGCCTTCTATCACATGCCCCCCAACAACATCTCAAGTATATATTCTGATTGATGGAATTTGAAATTTCTAATTCCTAATCAAAAGGAACAGGACAAGTATGTGATTGATATATTGGACTCATCTCAAAGGTTGTGTTTGAGTACTTGAATTTGAATTTTGAATCAATAGATTTGGATACTTGAATATCTAATTGTATGCATGCCATTAACTATTCATCTAAATCAAGCTGTGTAGATTCAAATGAAATTCACATAATGAATTTAATATCTAATCTAAAGGATACAAATTATTAACATTAAAAAGAGTGTTACTAGCAGCTAAGTACAATGTGTGCTTTTGCCAGCAGGTTTACATACATGGTTATTACAGATAAGATTGTTATTGGTTTTCCATTTCAGGGGCAAACATCCATATTTCATCGACAGATGGGGCATGATGCTGTTGTGCTTGGGCTTGGCCTAAAGGTCGATACCATCTTTCACGAACATAACGAAAAATAAAGGCCAAAAGAGCAATGGTGGACATTCCTCCAGTGATGACAAAGAGACCCCAGAAACTATTCAGTCCAAGACTATCAAGATTATCGTCAGAATTAGATGCTAAGCACTTGTGGGAAGAGGTTAAAAAATCCTCAAGCTGTCGCAATTTTCCACTTTCAGATAATTTTAGAACTGCTTCAGAAATATCAGGTAGATAAGGGGAGCTCCTTGGGAAAGCCTGAGAGTGAGAAATGAAAATTATCATTTATGCTCTACATTAATAAAACTTTTAACCGTTAAAGTATTGTACCTTTGAATAAAATAATACCCTCACATCCGCTCTTTTATAATCATAGTTTTACATCAATTTTTTATGTTTAAAAATGTGGACATTTAAAATTTTTTTCTTAACTTTTAAAAATGTGGATATTTTTGTATAAATTGTGTATAATTGTGCAAAATAGTAGATAGAAATGAGTGTATGAGGATTGTGGGACCCGGCCCAAAATAATAGGCTAATTGAACTACGGGCCCGTCTGAGAAGAATCCTGTCTGAGGAGAGGTCATAGCCCAAACATTATTTAAGCCCAATTGCGGTAAAAGAAACCTGTCCGAGGAGTAATTCCTCCTCGGACATTACGAAGTCTGGATCAAAAGCTCGCCCCAACCATTGCAGTTCGTCCTTTGAGCATATAAAAAAGATAAAAGACCCAAAATATCTCACGAAAAGCTGCCACCACCACATTAAATGTGTCACAACCACTCTCTTGGCCGCATTAATGGGGAAAAGACCCCTGAACAGTGCTACCTAGGCCACCGCAACTCACAAAGGAGTGATAAGGGTGTCTGATAGGGGCAGTGTGCTCAAGTGGGGGCTTAGATGATCAACAAGTGTAAGGTTCAGATAATAAAGAGAGACCTATATAATGTAGAGAAGTCCCTCAAAGAAGAGGACGAAAAATGTATGATCTGTACCCAGGAAATATAATCTTTGGTGAGATATCAATTTTTGTGTTCTTATTTCTGCAATAATATTGTCCATGCACCAGACCGACTAAGTTCACCGAGGCTAAGTTCTTTAACCCATTCTCTACAAAGATTTATTGTGTGTTGCACCTTGGGCCAAGGCCTGATCGGAAGGATTTGGACAAGAAAAATCGTGCAACTACAAGGATATTTTTCCTATTCCTACTATAATATTTTCACACGTAAGAAGAAAAAAAAAAAGCCGTCTTTCTAAAAGAGAGTTATATGTCTCCTCTAGTGGCTACTTCAATGCAAAGTTCTAGTGATATTCAACTAAATAATGTCGTAGAAAAATAAAATAAAAATTAAAAAAACTTTAATAATCACGAACTAACGCGACAGAATACATCTTCTTGAGAAAAATCAAATGCGAAAACACAATCTAGAATAATGATTTGAAAAGGTAAGGTTAAACTGTGAATGAGTCAATAGATACTCACAAATCCAAAACCCCCAACTTTAAATGCTGGTCCTGAAGTGATGAAACCATCACAATATTTAGCGAGAAACACTTTAACATAGGGGCCTCAATAAAGGCTGCTGCAATCTCTTCACTTTTAAGAGCCTGTGGATAATAATCTCCCGGACCTATTCTCCTGATGTTGTTGGGTTGAAAACCTAAGACCACCTCCAAATATGTTCCAACAAATGAATTCGCATCACACCCAACTTTGGCTCCACTCTTTTTAAGTGTCTCAATGTCGATCGTTGTTTGATGAAGTTGTTGAACGGTAAGCAGTGATGTTAGACTGAACGTGAAACTTTGTGTGATAACTAACGCCACAAATAGCCATACAACCATAGTCATCCGGGACAGGTTGCTGTGTAATTTCGCTCCTGCAAGTAAACACACAATAGTTACTAACAACAATTTTCTGGGTTTATATATTTGTACATATATATATGAGTGACCTCCAAGTAAAGAGAGTATATACAACTTAGGCCCGTTGGTCTTATATTCTAACAATAGAATTCCACATGTTCCTATGCTAATGCAGTTAGATAAAAAATATGTCATATATGAAAAGGGGTATCCTACGCACTGCATAGCATGGACAGGAAGAATCTATTTATGGATTCTCCTATATGATTTAACTTGTTTAAATTGCATTGCATTGCATGCATGCATAATGCAAAGATTTTTTTTTTGATAATTTAATAGTCAGAAGAAGATGTGTGATTTGTACTTTAAATATCTCTATTAAAAATATTATGAGATATTAGTTAAATTACAAAATCTTTGCCACAAAGACTTTAGTTGGTATCTTTAAGAAGGGATATGACAAGAGTAAATTTGTTACAAACTCTCATAATAAATGTCGATTGAAGAATCCTTCATGATTTAATCCAAGTAGTTAAGAAACGAAATATAGTTACCATGTTGTGAGAACAGCGTTGTGAAGGCTAAGGTAAGCATGGTTCCAATTTGGTTCCATATACTGCCCCTGAAAGTTGGGTTGTGATTCCGCTCTATCAACCATACAACAAATCCATTATAAACATTAATGACCATTGTAAAAACCCACATAAAGGTGGTGAACGGTTTCTTGAACAACCAAGCTCTTTCTACCCTTTTTGGCTTGAAATATATCAACATCTGGAGACCTGAGTCAGAATAGGGTTGCGTGAATTCTGCATATTCACTACGATTGGCAATTATGGCAGTATCTCCAACAACTGCATCAAAAGTCTTCTCAAACACAAAGTAACATATCAGTTGAGGTAATCTAGTAATACTTACATGGTTAGTGCTTTAGTGGTAAGTTTTGCATTTCATTCTCCCTAGCTTCTAAAGACGTAGAGTTTACAACTTGAATTGAAATTATCCTAAGATGACATATTCATATATGCTATAACCTTAAGTCAAATTAATATAACTAGTTTTTTTTTTTTTTTTTTTTGAGCGAAATATAACTAGTTTATTGAATGAATGTGGAACAAACTAATTAGAATATGGTAGTTCCATCAATTTTCATAAGTTGCTTTTATATATTTTACACTATAATAATTTTTTATGTTGCAAATGAATTGATTCAAAACAATTTGGGTGGCAAAATAGGACAAACCTATAGTATACTTTCTAAATCGGTACTACAAAAAAGTACTGTAGTTGATTAATATTACCTCAACATATACTTGCTGGACCAGAGAATCATGTGTGCCGTCAGATGGAATAAATTCATATGGCAAGTGATATGGTAGAAGATCTAAGGCAGCTTCAAAGACAGCAATGGAAAATCCATTAACGATTGGTTTGTCCCCAGGACGATTATATCTCACATTCACAAATTCGCTAAAAGTGGTCACTGCAGGTACTCCTATTTTCAGAGGTTGAGCATTAATTGGTACCCCCCACCCTTTTGGCACTGACCAAGGCCCTCCCGGCCAAAACACTTGTCCTAGAATACTCATTGACCTGTTGTACTTGCTAGCCTTATGGATGCTCTCTGAGAAGCCTAGTCCCTCCGACCAGAATCCAAGTTCCCTATAACTTTTCCCAACCACATTAACTATTCGAAAAATGTGTATTGGAGCCAATTTTCCCTCTTTAAAATTGAATGCACCAGTTAGCCCCTCAAAATTGCTTTGCAAGATTTTTCCAAGCAACTGTTGTCCATTCATTTCATGCATACAGGCAACATCGTCTGTCAAATTTGTACAGCTTTTCAAATTAGGCTTTTCCATCAATGCGATAGCCACAGCCCGTGCAGCATCATAGGCCTGCATCGCAGAAGTCCCTGATTCCGGTACTGGCTCACCAGGATATTGCAAATGAAACATGGCCCGAAATCTAAAGTGGAAATCTTTGTAGCTTTTAGGTGTGGTAGAAAAGTAGCTCTTGACTCCTAAGACACCTTGCATTGAGGAGATAATTGATGCATTAAGTGAATCAATTTGACTTGTAATGGCATTGGTGGTGATCCAAACATAATCCTTATCCATCATTCCTATACTATTCGCTTCCATGAAGATTTTAGTGGCTAAGGTAATGGAAGTGTGAACAATGAAAACTCTGCACGACCCATTTTTCAGGTGCTCCAACTTTTTTGAGAGAGAATGATATGGAGGAAAGAGAGAGAAAGGCAAAAGGTCGTTAATCTCCGCGTCCACTTCTTGTATAGCGGCAATGAGTTCAGGGCTAATGCCAGTCACAGCTGGGTTTATGTCTTCATAGATAATGTTCACTTTCCTCCATTTCCAACTTTGAATTATAGCTGCGACAACTTTCATTTGAGCATTTTGGCTGCGAGCCGCATTTACAAGGAATGGCCAGTGGCAAGAGGCCCACTGGGACTTCATTTGCCAATGACAGGATAGGGACTTTGGATTCATTGCCAAGCTGAGCAACAAACACAGCCTCTTGCCATGTTCCAAATCCTATTATTGCTTTCGTATGTTGCTTCTCAATGAGGTTCTTAACTGCAATCAAAATTTTATCATCTAAAAGTCTAATATAGCTTACTTCAGTTGAAATTTAATTTAAATCCGTTATGCAGACAAATACCTATTAATCTAGAACCGATAAACAAGTTCGTGTCCTATATTCATATATCCATGTCAAAATCTGTCAAGATAACTCAAAGCAGTTACCTAATAAGATTTGTAGTGAGAAATTAAAGATCACATCTCTACCGACTAACTATTAAAATTTTATTTCGAACGTATTTGTGGGGTCCTATTAATGTAGGAAAGAGTAAATTTACTGCATCGTATGCATTGATATAAATTTCCATGATTCCATCTAGCTACCCAAGTCATAGATTCCCGTTGAATTTCAATCTTACCAAGGTGATAGAATCTCATTGATCGAATCAGGAGGATGAGTAATTAGTTTAATTGCAGGACACAAATTTTCATGCAACCTTACAAGAGGGATGATAAAATATCTCTGGTCTCATTAAACAGGAAAGATCTTTATGAAAATTAATATTTTTAGCATTGGTGTTTACAATATATTCTGTCATCTTAGTGGTTTAAATCTTCACTCAACAATGAAAAAGGAACATCTTGTACGTTTTTAGACCTCTTAAAACATAATTGGATTAACCTAGTTAATTAGTCAAGTAACTACTTAGTCTAAATTTCAGATCTAGGTTAGCACAATCATATAATCATATCAATGTAAAATGCGGAATATAAAGAACACAAAGATATGATGACCTAGGAAACCACACCAATAAAAATTGAGGAGGATTTAACCTAGGTATCTTCAAGGTAAACTTGAATCCACTATGAAAGAATCGAAGTTTTATAATAGCGACTTAGACCACTAACATCCTATTGCTACCCACCAATAGAAAACTTACTGACACGACCACGTGCAAGCTCTAAGACCACGAACTCTTTCTTTCTTGGATTCTCCAACAAGTACAAGCACTCCCCGCTTGTGTATCTTTAAGCTCTTTAGTGTAGCAACTAAATGATCATCAAGCTCTTAATGAAATCTCCTTCTTGATAATCCTAAGCATATGTGAAGGCAACCACCTTTTAGATCTAATAAGAGATTCACACACACAAAGAATAGAGCCACCTCAAAAACATGGCTAGGGTTTCCCTTTTATACCTAGGACAAAACATAAAATCCTATACGTCATATGGGTTTAAGACTGAGTTGGAAATTTTGCAGAAAAAATATTCTGCCCGACTTTCGATCGGTCGAACCTAATTCTCGATCGATCGAGCCAGATCGAATTGCACAATGAATTTTGCAGCAGCTCGATTTCAACTTTACATAAAACACAAACTTTGAGCAAGTCTAAAATAAGACTAAAAATCTGTTTTGATCACGGTTTGCCAACAATAAAAATTAGAGTTCTAATACATTAGTTCCTAAGTACTTAGAACCTAACACAACTTAATATTAGTTCTTGTTGGCTTGTTGCCATGAGATTGAGTTAATTTTAACAACTGTAATTAAATAATACCTAATGATATCTAGATCTAGCCTGCCTGGCATACTTTCACTTATTATTGGGAAACAATTTCAATGGACACAATTCTGAATGAATTACGAAGCAACACATAAAAAAGTTCTCACCAGAAGAGGCTGCTCGGAAAGGTTCTCCTCGAGAGTTTTCCACATGTAGGGTGGGGAAGTTCTGGTGATTCGCATGAGCATATATATCCTTAATTGCCATATCTATCGCTACCTTCTCTTTTTTGCCAGCAAGAGAGGTGCAATCTACAACTGCACCTAAACTGAGCATGTCAGAATGTTGTTTCTTCAAACCATCATTCAGTGCATTAGACATGCGACTTGATGAACATAGTAGCAAGAGGAACAAAAACATAGAGAAACAGTGGGATGTAAACATTCTGCTTGCCCTTTTGGGCGCATTTCATGCGGGCTTAAGAGACTCAGATGCATATATTGGCTTTAGAAAATTGTGAAGGTTGCATATATAAATGCAAGTTGATTTGATTCGTCTCCATTATCGCCTAAAAAAGGACATGAGGAAAGTTCTTGTACGCTATGTTATACTGACTAAACATTATATATATGCATGGAGAACCATTCAAACCTATACGGGGAGGGGAATAGAATGTTAATATAATAATTTGACTTCAAGCTTTTCGTTGAAAATTATTGATCATGTGCTATGGACATTGGTGGATTCTAATCCCCAACGTGACTGCACTTTTGCGGTGTTATATTCTCTTGAACTGTCAATGCCTAGATTGCCGAGTATGTCAATTTTAATACAGCAACTGTGCTGTTGATTTAGTAGACTTAGAATAGGGTTATTGACTTAAAAGAAAAATAAAAAAGACTTGGCTAAAAATTATGATTATTAATAGTCTTTGGTGGAAGATTGATCCATGAGCAGTAGGGATTTTTTTTTTTTTTTTTGGGAATAAGAAGGGGGGCGGGGGCGACTATGTGTGACTCACTTTCTTGGGTGTGATCATAGGGACACCTCCCGCTAGGAAATGTTGGATTGAGCCATAAATACTGTGACTAAGATGCCACAGATCTTACCCTAGCACCTTAAGAGAGCTAACAATAAGACGCAACACATGAGTACTTTCACCTATCATCCCTAGTACCTATCAAGGTTTGAATGAGGAATCATTGCGCATGCGCACGGGTTCCTTACCGCTAGGCCACCCCTCTTAGGGTTATGCAGTAGGGATTCTGATGGCCACCACTACTCCACTTTTACCGTGCTAATTTTTCTTTAAATGTCAATGCCTAGATTGCGTAGTATGGCAAATTATAATAGAGCAACCATATGGTGCTGACTTTAATGGGAAAACTTGGACAAAGATTATTATTTAGTATTTTATTTCAATAGTAGTTGTTGTATTATTATTGCTGGTCTAACATGGACCTGTTCAAAGAATACGAATTTGATTTCATAATAATTTTGGTAGGCAATGCAAGAAGTAAAATCTAGAAAATATTCTTTGTAATTCTAATCGCAAAAACATATGTCACACGGTTACGGTATTTCTGCAAGGGCAACATTATAGAAAATCATACGCCTTTGAATTTAAAATCTTATCTGTGGCAAGCTTGTTTGCTGCTTCCTTCCCTGCGGATATGGTTTGCATCATGTACAACTTCAGGTTTTGCCAACTAGCTCATTGTGGAGATATTGAGATCGTTTTGTGTCAACTTCCAAATAAAGCTGCAACCATTATTTGTTTCTCTCACATGGAATTATAATACGAATGAATATTTCATTCATCAAAAACACAAACTGTTACACGAACAGTTAAAAAAAAGAAAAAAAAAAAGCAGCAGTGTTATATTTTATGTAGGAGAATAGGAAGAATGATATAATAATGTAAAAAAATTGTCATAAATCAAAATTCAAGAAATTTGGAAATTGAGAAGGTACTACTGTAAATCTTCATAAAGTCGGTAGCAAAATGGTGTGTCATACGTCACTTTTGACCCAAATTCACTCATTTAAGCCTCCATTTTGATGAGTTGTATATTTATAGTAATTTTTCATTTATTATAACTTTTCTTTGTAAGTTTGAAAATATATCTTTATTTTTGGGATATTTCCTATAGTTTATAGTATTAACTTTTTTGAGATAATTATACATTACCCAATTGTGTTTTGATTGGTTTCTTTTTGCTTATCTGTGATTTGAAAAATATTACTTTACTTACCCAAGGAAAATCTTTATAATCAAAATTTCTCAAAAAAAAAAAAAAAAAAAAAAATCTTTATAATCAAAGATTCATTAATAGTGTTAGGTCAATCAATGAATTCTACCAACTGCAACTTTGCTTCAAATTTTGGAATATCCATCTTTAGACAATAATCTTGCAAGAAGTGGAAGTTTTTGAACCTTTAAGGATAGGGCGGGGTAGTGTTATGCAGTGGTGTAGCCAAGAATTTATCTTCGAGGAGGCCAAACAAAAAATAAATTTTTTTCTTTATATATATATATATATATATATCAATTATATTCCTATTATGTATAATAGTTTCAAATGGTAATGTAAATGCAATTCAATATATAAGTTAAATATTTTATAATTCAATGTGTGCTAAAAATCTGTATTTATTAAATTAAACAATCAAGAGAAGACAAATTTGAGAAAAAGAATGAGTCAATAGTTTTTAATTTGCCTATAAACCTAAATTTTCAAAATAAATTAGACAAACAATCACTCAAATTTCAATAAAACTCTAATAAGAAACAACCAATTTGCAATACAAAAATCTAAATATGGTACTAGTATATTTTAATAACAAATAAATATATGAGAAGAAAAGTCTAATCAGAACAAAGATGAGAAGAAAACGTACCTGGAAATTCTACACCAATACACTTGCTTTTGTAGACTCTTCCTTTTAACCATAGTTAGTCTCTTCCTTTTGGAGGTAATAATATATCCATTTGGATGGTTGGATCAAAACTTTAAATGTTACACAGCTAATAGCTTCGTAAATAACGCAAGAAGTAAAGAAGTAAAGGAAAGAAACACATAGGAACAAAAACATTCAGATCTTGAAAGTTGAGAGTCTTGAGACATTGGAGAGAGATAAAATATCAAAGAGTCACATGAACTGATGGTGCTGCAACAGTGTGGTGGCGTGCAAATAGTTGCCCTTTCTATGAATATTTTAGAGGCAAATCATAGTCTCATCTCCTACCACTGCAGCGCCGCTTGCTCTATAGTAAAACCAAGGATGAAAATTAGAAAAAAAAATTCTCTCTTTTGTCTGTTGGGTGATCATCTAATTATTTAAAGTTTTTGATATATACACTTATTACTAAAGTAAAATGAAAGTTAAAAAGTAATTTTAGACTTATTTACTTGCACAATTTTTTTACAACAAATTATTTTTTTGTCCATCTATAACAGAGAATAACATCATGCTATTTAGAATTTGTTGTGAAAATGAAAGTTCATTGTAAAAGTATCATAAAAATGCGTAAATAGCATTTTCCAAATATTTATCTGTCATTTGGGGGCAGAAGCATATCTAGTCTTTGAAAATTGTTAAATTGGTCGGAATAACTCATTTTAATGTATCTACTCTCTTTTTTTTTTCAAAAATTTGGGGGGGGCAAGACCTCTTTGGCCCCAACGTGGCTCCCCCACGGGTGTTATGAGATCCTTGGCTATGAGCATAGTGGAATCGGTAGACATCATCTTCATCATAACTAGCAGCTTCAATCTCCGAATCAAGATGCCTAGCACCACATATCCTGTGAACTCATAAAACTCTATAGAGTCTAGACACACTTGTACTTATTTTAGTTGTCTCCTTATTTCATCCATTCAAAATCTTGCATATCTCTCTCGGATGCCCGTGGCTCCTCAACGTTTTGGCCATGTTGAAGACAACTAACCATATATAGAACAAAAGCTCTGATACCAAAGTTGACACCAGTAGTTGGATGAACACTTTAATTTGGAAGATGAAAACCCACATCAATAATTGGATGAACACTTTTGTGAAGTTTGTGATTCACTTTGAGTTTTTGGATGTTTGAGATTTTGGTTTGAGAAAGTCATAATTGAATTTTGTTTTAGTACTAAAGAAAAAGAAAAATTCTAATTGATTATTTATGAAGTTGGCTGTTTTTAGAACTCATAATTTGTAGGTTTCTTTGTAGGTTTTTTATTGCTATTTTGGGTAGTATGAGCCATAGTGATGAAAAATAAAAATCGATGATAATTTCAAAGAATTTTTCGCTTATTTTTTTAAAGGATATGGAATCCCAACTAAAGACAATTAAATTCTGATAAAATCTTATTTTATGCTTTAAATACTTATCTAAAGATTTCAAAATCATTTAATCAGTTTAAAAATAAAATCTATTTTCAATGGTAAATATTCAAATCTATTATAGTCTTATAGTGTTATACTCTAATCAATATCAATATATATATATATATATATATATATATATATATATAAAGTAGAGACCTTATACGTGAGAGCATGAGGTTTTGCCCTGTGGTGCACTCTATGAAAGAATTGAAATAATCTTAAGCCACATTAGAGATAAGAATAAATTTAAAAATAAGGACTCTTTATTTCTTTTGGTTCAATGCTTCAAGACTAATTTTTATTACATGTTTTATTCAATGTTTTAAGACTACTATTTGTTTCATTTGGTTGTTTCAAGGCTTTTCCTCTTTCTTGAACACAAAAAAATCTTTGTATTTCCATTTACCCTTCTAACTTCTACACCTTTCTATACACGTTCCCACATCCCTTGGCTACATGCCCTTCCATCTCAAGTACACTAAGACAAAAAACGATATTATTTACTTTCAACTTAAAAACGATATTATTTACTTTCAACTTTTCTATGACATCTACTTAACTCCAACATTGTAGTACTATTTGACCCTAACCCGTATGAGTAGGCTTTGACCAAGGAAAGGGGTTTGGGTTTTTTTTTAGTGACGGTAGCATTTGGTTTTGATGTTATAGTTAGACATTGTGGATTTTGTGAAGGTTGTGATTCGCTTTGAGTCTTTGGATGTTTGAGATTTTGGTTTGGGAAAGTCATAATTGTATTTTGTGTTCGTACTAAAGAAAAAGAAAAAGAAAAATTCTAATTGATTATTTACAAAGTTAGCTATTTTTAAAACACATAATTTGTAGGTTTCTTTGTAGGTTTTTTAATGCTATTTTGTGTAGTATGAGCCATAGTGAAAAAAAAATAAAAATCGATGATAATTTCAAAGAATTTCTGCTTATTTTTTTAAAGGATACGGAATCCCAACTCAAGACAATTACATTTTGATAAAATCTTATTTTATGCTTTAAATTCTTAGTAATGGTAAATATTATAATCTGTTGTAGTCTTATAGTGTTATACAATTTTTTAAAAATAAAATATGAATTAAGAAAATCAAGTTTCAAAATATTCAACAATATTGCGGGCAAACAAAAATATTATTATACAACAAAAAAAGTATTATATGTAGGTCATAATATATATAAAATTGATTTCAAGTTTCAAACTCTAATCAATATCAATATATATATTAAAGCGGAGACCTTATACGAGAGACTATGAGATTCTGCCATTTGGTGCACTCTATGAAATAATTGAAATATTCTTAAGCCAAATCAGAGATAAGAATAAATTTAAAAATAAGGACTCTTCATTTCTTTTGGTCCAATGTTTCATGACTAATTTTTATTTCATTTTTCATTCAATGTTTTAAGACTACTATTTGTTTCGTTTGGTTGTTTCAAGACTTTTCCTCTTTCTTGCACAAACAACAAAAAAAAAAAAAAAAAAAAAAATGTATTTCCATTCACCCTTCTAACTTCTACACCATTACATACATGTGCCCACAGCCCCTGGCTCTATGCCTTCCCATCTCAAGTACACTACGACAAAAAATGATATCATTTACTTTCAACTTTTCATCAACACCTACTTAACTCCAACATTGCAGTACTATTTGATCCTATCTCGTATAAGTAGGCTTTGACCAAGAAAAGGAGATTGGGTTTTTATTTAGTGACGGTAGCTTTTGGTTTTGATGTTATAGTCAGACATTGTGGATTTTGTGAAGTTTGTGATTTGCTTTGAGTCTTTGGATGTTTGAGATTTTGGTTTGGGAAAGTCATAATTGAATTTTGTTTTAGTACTAAAGAAAAAGAAAAAGAAAAATTCTAATTGATTATATATGATGTTAGCTAATTTTAAAACTTATAATTTATTGGTTTCTTTGTAGGGTTTTTACTACTATTTTGTGTAGTACGAACCACAGTGATAAAAAATAAAAATCGATGAGAATTTCAAAGAATTTTCCCCTTATTTTTTTAAAGGATACGAAATCCCAACTAAAGACAATTACATTTTGATAAAATATTATTTTATGCTTTAAATTCTTATTAATGGTTAATATTTTAATCTGTTATAGTCTTATAGTGTTATACAATTTTTTAAAAATAAAATATGAATTAAGAAAATCAAGTTTCAAATTATTCAACAATATTGTGGGCAAACATAAATATTATTATACAACAAAAAAGTACTATATGTAGGTCATAACATATATAAAATTGATTTCAAGTTTCAAACTCTAATCAATATCAATATATATATATATATATATATATATATATATAAGCAGAGACCTTATACGATAGAGCATGAGGTTCTGCCTTGTGGTGCACTCTATGAAAGAATTGAAATAGTCCTAAGCCACATCAGAGATAAGAGTAAATTTTTTTTTAAAAAAAAAGACTCTTTATATCTTTTGGTTCAATGTTTCAATACTAATTTTTATTACATTTTTTATTCAATATTTTAAGACTACTATTTGTTTCATTTGGTTGTTTCAAGACTTTTCCTCTTCCTCGAACACAAAAAAATCTTTGTATTTCCATTCACCCTTCTAACTTCTACACCTTTGTATACATGTGCCCACAGCCCTTGGCTACATGCCCTCCCATCTCAAGTACACTAAGACAAAAAACGATATTATTTACTTTCAACTTTTCTGCGACATCTACTTAACTCCAACATTGTAGTACTATTTGATCCTAACCCGTATGAGTAGGCTTTGACCAAGGAAAGGGGTTTGGGTTTTTATTTAGTGACGGTAGCATTCGGTTTTGATGTTATATTTAGACATTGTGGATTTTCTCAAGGTTGTGATTCGCTTTGAGTCTTTGGATGTTTGAGATTTTGGTTTGGGAAAGTCATAATTGTATTTTGTTTTAGTTCTAAAGAAAAAGAAAAAGAAAAATTCTAATTGATTATTTACGAAGTTAGCTACTTTTAAAACACAAAATTTGTAGGTTTCTTTGTAGGTTTTTTATTGCTATTTTGTGTAATATAAGCCGTAGTGAAAAAAAAAAAAAAATCAATGATAATTTCAAAGAATTTTCTGCTTATTTTTTTAAAGGATACAAAATCCCAATTAAAGACAAGTACATTTTGATAAAATCTTATTTTGTGCTTTAAATTCTTATTAATGGTGAATATTATAATCTGTTATAGCCTTATAGTGTTATACAATTTTTTAAAAATAAAATATGAATTAAGAAAATCATGTTTCAAAATATTCAACAATATTGTGGGGAAACAAAAATATTATTATACAACAAAAAAAATATTATATGTAGGTCATAATATATATAAAATTGATTTCAAGTTTCAAACTCTAATCAATATCAATATATATATATATATATATATATAAGTAGAGACCTTATACAAGAGAGTATGAGATTCTGCCATGTGGTACACTTTATGAAAGAATTGAAATAGTCTTAAACCACATCATGAGATAAGAATAAATTTAAAAATAAGGACTCTTTATTTCTTTCAATCCAGTGTTTCAAGACTAACTTTTATTTCATTTTTTATTCAATGTTTTAAGACTACTATTTCTTCATTTGATTGTTTCAAGAGTTTTCCTCTTTCTCACACAAAAAATAAATATTTGTATTTCCATTCACCATTCTAACTTCTACACCTTTACATACACGTGCCCACAGCCCCCGGCTCTATGCCATCCCATCTCAAGTACACTAAGACAAAAAATGATATCATTTACTTTGACCTTTTCAATGACTCCTGCTTAACTCCAACATTGCAGTACTATTTGATCCTAACCCGTATGAGCAGGCTTTCACCAAGAAAAGGGGCTTGGATTTTTATTTAGTGACGGTAGCTTATGGTTTTTATGATATAGTCGGACATTGTGGATTTTGTGAAGGTTGTGATTCGCTTTGAGTCTTTGGATGTTTGAGATTTTGGTTTGGGAAAGTCATAATTGAATTTTGTTTTAGTACTAAAGAAAAAGAAAAATTCTAATCGATTATTTATGAAGTTAGCTATTTTTAAAACTCATAATTTGTAGGTTTCTTTGTAGGTTTTTTACTGCGATTTTGTGTAGTATGAGCCATAGTGATAAAAAATAAAAATCGATGATAATTTCAAAGAATTTTCCGCTTATTTTTTTAAAGGATACGGAATCCCAACTAAAGACAATTACATTTTGATAAAATCTTATTTTATGCTTTAAATTCTTATTAATGGTAAATATTATAATTTGTTATAGTCTTATAGTGTTACACAATTTTTAAAAAATAAAATATGAATTAAGAAAATCAAGTTTCAAAATATTCAACAATGTTGTACACAAACATAAATATTGTTATACAACAAAAAAAGTATTATATGTAGGTCATGATATATATAAAATTGATTTCAAGTTTCAAACTCTATTCAATATCAATATATATATATATATATATATATATATATATATATATATATAAAAGCAGAGACCTTATACGAGAGAGCATGAGATTCTGTCATGTGGTGCACTCTATGAAAAAATTGAAATAGTCTTAAGCCACATCAAAGATAAGAATAAATTTAAAAATAAAGACTCTTTATTTCTTTTGGTTCAATGTTTCGAGACTAATTTTTCTTACATTTTTTATTCAATGTTTTAGGACTACTATTTGTTTCATTTTGTTGTTTCGAGACTTTTTCTCTTTCTCACATACAAAAAACTCTTTGTATTTCCATTTATCCTTCTAACTTCTACTCCTTTATATACCCATGCCCACAGCCCTTGGCTTCATGCCATCCCATCTCAAATACACTAAGACAAAAAATGATACTATTTACCTTCAACCTTTCAACGACACCTACATAACTCCAACATTGCAAAGATTATTTGATCCTTACCCGTATGATTAGGCTTTGACTAAGGTAAGGGGCTTGGATTTTTATTTAGTAATGGTAGCATACGTTTTTGATGTTAGAGGAGTCGAACATTGTAGATTTTGTGAAGGGCTTGATTCGCTTTGAGTCTTTGGATGTTTGAGATTTTGGTTTGGGAAATTCATAATTGTATTTTGCTTTAGATCTAAAGACAACGAAAAAGAAAAATTCTAATTGATTATTTATGAAGTTAGTTTTTTTTTTTTTTTTTTTTTTGTTAGAACTCATAATTTGTAGGTTTTTTATTGCTATTTTGTGTAGTATGAGCCATAGTGATAAAAATAAAAAATCGATGATAATTTCATAGAATTTTCCTCTTTTTTTTAAAAGGCTACGGAATCCCAACTAAAGACAATTAAATTTTGATAAAATCCTATTTTATGCTTTAAATTCTTATCTAAAGATTTCAAAATCATTTAATCAGTTTAAAAAATAAAATATAGTTTTAACGATAAATATTATAATCTGTTATGGTCTTATAGTGTTATACAATTTTTTAAAAATATAATATGAATTAAGAAAATAAAGTTTCAAAGTATTCAACAATATTGTGGGCAAACATAAATATTATTATACAACAAAAAAGTATTATATGTAGGTCATAATATATATGAAATTGATTTCAAGTTTCAAACTCTAATCAATATCAATATATATATATATATATATATACTCTCTCCGTCCCACTTTGTTTGTCCTGTTTGAAAAATCAAACATTTTAAGGGAACATCATTTATTATCTTGTCTGCCTTATAAAAATGTATAAGTTTACAAAATTACCTTTAAATAAATTTATTAGCTTTTTTAAAAAAGAGTTATTCTTAATGAGGCTTAGGGGTATAATAGGAACATTAGTAAAATAATAGCTTTTATTTTTAGAAACAGGGCAATATTTTGGGACATCTCAAAATGGAATAGAGGATAAATAAAGTGAGACGGAGAGAGTATATAAAAGCAGAGTCCTTATGCGAGAAAGCATGAGGTTCTGCCATTTGGTTTATTTTATGAAAGAATTGAAATAGTCTTAAGTTACATAAGAGATAAGAATAAATTTAAAAATAAGGACTCTTTATTTCTTTTGGTTCAATGTTTCAAGACCAATTTTTATTACATTTTTTATTCAATATTTTAAGACTACTATTTGTTTCATTTGGTTGTTTCAAGACTTTTCCTCTTTCTCACACTCAAAAAACTTTTTGTATTTCCATTCACCCTTCTAACTTCTACTCCTTTATATACACATGCCCACAGCCCTTGACTTCATGCCTTCCCTTCTCAAATACACTGAGACAAAAAAAAAATGATATTATTTACCTTCAACCTTTCAACGAGACCTACATAACACCAACATTGCAATACTATTTCATCCTAACCCGTATATGTAGGCTTTGACCAAGGAAAGGGGCTTGGGTTTTTATTTAGTGATGGTAGCTTACGGTTTTGATGTTATCGTCGGACATTTTGGATTTTGTGAAGATTGTGATTCGCTTTTAGTCTTTGGATGTTTGAGATTTTGGTTTGGGAAAGTCATAATTATATTTTGTTTTAGAACTAAAGAAAAAGAAAAAGAAAAATTCTAATTGATTATTTATGAAGTTAGCTATTTTTAGAACTCATAATTTGTAGGTTTCTTTGTAGGTTTTTTATTGCTATTTTGTGTAGTATGAGCCATAGTGATAAAATATAAAAATCGATAATAATTTCAATGAATTTTTTGCTTTTTTTTTTTAAAGGATAAGGAATCCTAACTAAAGACAATTAAATTTTGATCAAATCTTATTTTATTCTTTAAGTTCTTATCTAAAGATCACAAAATCATTTAATCAATTTAAAAAATAAAATTTATTTTTAACGGTAAATATTATAATTTTTTATAGTCTTATAGTGTTATAACATTTTTTAAAAACAAAATATAAATTTGATAAGCCAAGAATGTATTGACCCGTTATGATAAATTAACCAATTAATTTAGCCAAGTGAATTAATTAAGTTGATTAACATGCAAAGCGCATGGTAACAAATCACCAAATAGCTAAATATGTAGCAGAAAATAAATTGACACGGTGATTTGTTTATGAATGGGGAAAACCTACATGGTAAAAACCCCACAAGTTGATTTTAAGGTCACCACTCCCGAGAATCCACTATTATCACAACAAGTGGTTACAAGTAAAAGAATCTCGGTACCTTATACCAAGCTACGCTTGAACCCTTACCCCAATACCCAATTGGACTTGTTCTATAGTGACAATCTCTCCTTGTAATGCATGGCTCTCTGATGTAGAACATACAACACATGTAGAATAGATAGCACATACCTTCCTGGAGTAGTAAGGGCGCAGGAAGTCACAACGTAAGATCAAAGGGGGGTGCCAGTAGGGGCCATCAAGGTAACAATGTCGGAATTGCATAAAATTTGGCAGGTTGAAGGAAAACGGCGTTCTTAATAGTAATATTTGTTTAGGCGAATTCCTTCATTAAGGCCCCGAAAACAATGTTTTTGCTATTTATAGTAATATTTGTTTTTCCTTAATATCTTTTAGTTGAAAAGTCAGAATAAGGCCCCGTCTTTTTGGGATGACCCTTAAGGCCAGTAGTTTATGATTCTGCATTTAACTCAATTTTGCCATTCTTGGTAAAATTCGGTATTTTTGTCACCTAATCGCATAATTAGTGCGAATTAGGGCTTTTAGACGTTTTTCTCGGTATTTATATGTTTTGTAGTCGTTAGTGGCAAATTAGACTATTATCAATAAATACAGAAGTTTTGTCAAATTTTTTTCTAGTGGATTCCAGTTTTATTCTTCTTGTGGATTCAGGGAAACTAACCGTTTAGTTTTTGTTCCATCAAGAGAGCATTGTGTGTGCTTTCTTTAGGCTTCCGTGACATTACTTTCAAAGATGTGACTAACCAATTACGCGGATCCTAGTATGTGACTTCAATCACCAACTAGAGAAGGTTGTTGACCGCAAAATTCTTGAGTTCATCACACGATGAAAATCATGAAGATGCTTGGTCATAAAACCCTACAGTATACAAAACACAGCAACTTCTTCATAAGAAAGATAAACTAGAGAAAATTCTGTCTTCGGTTAGAATTTGCTTGAGCAAATTTTGCTTAACACTTGTGCAACTTGTGTCCACTTTGACGGCCCTTAAAATAATCATTTTACATTTCTAGGGTTGTGAGAAAAGAAAACCCAAACATACAATCATGGATTGGAGTTAAAACAAAACTAAAATTCTGTTTTTCATAAATCTCGACAAATGCCTATCTGTCGAGTTGCTATTGAGATACGGGCTTCAACGACTTTTACAGGTCTCGATAGATAGCTAGCTATCGAGCTAGTTGTCGAGATTTAATGAACAACATTTTCCATATTTGAATCTTGGACAGACTTGCATGGCTTTAACACTTGATCTTGAAACACGGTTTCTTGAAGTATTAAACATATCCTAGATCTACCCAATTACAAGTAAAGTGCGTTTTATTAAAGGATTAGCCAATTATATAAAGTAAATTACATAAAGTAGTGACATATGTTCCTAACAATTAAATCACATATGTCCTAACAGAATTAATAAAATCAAGTTTCAAAGTATTCAATAATATTGTGGGCAAATATAAATATTATTATACACAAAAAAATATATAATATGTAGGTCTTAATATATATAAAAATGAATTAAAATGAAATTGTAAAGTAGTCCACATATCGTGTGGGATATCATCTAGTGCAATAAAATGATATGAAGCTCACCAACAAGTAGAAATTCAATAGGATACAAATTATCACCACCAAAGAGAAGTTTACCAAGGATACAAGGCTTGAATAAATTCATCACTCAATAGAATTCACCAAAGAGATACAAATTTTTCAAATCAGACAAGTTTTGTTGTTGCATTCAAAACTATTCAATGTTTGTCTTCTTCACTTACAAAAGCACATATAAATATTTGCTTAGAACAGCCCTCTAAGCATGGGAGAAATAAAAAGCCAGGCTAGTTCCAAAATATAATAGTTGCAAAACATAAAAAGAAAAAAAAACCTTGCGATTCCAATACATAGATAGCTGATACTAATGCAGAATAAACACATGAAGTTAGATTGACATTAAAAAGTTTAAAATGACACCTCAAAGTCTTGTGTACGTAATCGGCCTGGAAGTGGGCATCCAAGTCCAAGTTGCATAATTCTTCTGGCTGGGCTAGCAATACACTATGGGCTGGGCTTGCGCACTTCACAATGGACACTCCTGTCCTGTGTCACCAAATAAAACCCATCCTATATATAAAGGACCAAAATTAAATGTACCGATATTAAAGGCACCAAAATCAAGCCTACCTCATACACGAAGCGAAGAAATTGTCCATCTTTTGAAATTTCAATTACCAAATTCAGATTTTTAATTTTGAATGACCAAAGTATAATTTACGCAGGTTTTTCAAAAAAGTTATATGCATACAGCTTGTAGAATGTACAAATTTCTTCTCTTTTTAAAACTTCGTTTACTTTATTAAAAAAAAAAACACTTAGCCAGAGTTAGAAGCTCATAAAACAAATTCGGATATTTGTCTTGCAATATACTGATTTAGATGCTGTTATCGAATCATAAATCAGTAGTTTGAAATTTATGTAGTAGGGAATATAACACAAATTACACAAGCTATCTTATTTTGTTTTAAAAATATTCCTTTATTTTTGCAATGCAGTAGCAAATTTGAGTAGAAAACATCGATAAAATGTTAAAAAGTTCAACTTCTTAAAAAAAAAAATTGTTCAACTTGATCAAAATTATACAACATTTAATTTGCATAACAAGAATTCCAACTTTAAACAAATGTAAAGTGGACGAATGAGTATTTAATATGCATATATTTATATGTGTATATGGATTTGCAACTCCAATGATCACACAACAGAGATAGAACAATATTAAACTCTTAGAAGAAGAATAATTAAAAGAGAGGGAACTGATTACTCCATACCTCATTCTCAGCTTATTTAATCCGCATATAGTCAAGATAAATTTCTTATGCATGAGCAAACTTGTTCCATTCCTATCCGATTTCCGGTTGGCATCTTCTACTTAACTCAGGACATTCGGCACTTCTGAATGATCTTCGAGCCACAATTTGGGGCAATTCAAAATTATAAGTTTTTTAAGTGTTTCAAGATTCAGTAGCCACTATGGTAATGTTGTCAAGTTGGGACAACTCTGGATTGATATGGACTGTAATGTTTTTGCAGACCGTTTAATCCATTCAGGCAAAACCACTAATTGTGGTAATCCAGAGAAGCTTAATGCTCGAAGACTTGTTGGGAATTCTTCTTGATTGTCTTCCTCTTCAGTCAGATCAAGTTTTTCACAATTCTCAATGGCCAAAACCTCTAAACTAGTAAGGAATTTTAGGATTGGAATCAAAGAAATCATACCCCCATAACTGTCAATAATCAACATCCGAAGGAGGCCTGTGCAACCTCGCAACATTTCAGACAAAGATTCTAGATTGCCACAATTAAATAATGCCAAATTTCTTAGAGAATTCTAGGCCCTAGGTAGAGACTTTTGTTTGGTTGTTATTGACAACCATCTGAGGCTGATCATGTATCTTATATCTTTCGGCAATTCTTCTAATTTTTCACATCAATCGAGTAATAAAGTCTGCTGATTTTGAAGCTTGCAAATGGAGTTTAGGAGCTTTTTCATTTTTGCTTAAATTTATCCACCTTAAATGCTTCATGGTACTGATAGAGCTAGCTAACACCTCAAAACATGAGTCACTTAAATCTAGAACTCGCAAGTATTTAAATCCTGAGAGACGCATCAATAAAGGATTCAGAAGTGAGTCCAACCCCTTCAATCGGAGGAAAAATGGTCCGTAAACTCTTTGATTTTTGTAAACATTTCAAAATATTTTCATCTTGCCAAGTGTTGTCATAATAGGACAAATGCCAAACTTTTTTAGAGATGTTTTGGGTCTGACAATTCATAACTAAGCACTCACTTTGGGATATTGATATAGTTAGATCATCCTCAAGAGTCAAGATCATGTATTTTGAATAGTCGAAAGTAACCATCATCACTATAATCTTCAAGAAAGCATCTTGAAAAGAGCTCATCTACATATTGGTTGCCAATATCTTCTGGCTCTTGATTTTCATCCGGTGATTGAAACAACCCTTGTGCCATCCAAAATGGAATTAAGTCTAAAGTATTGTACTTATAATCTTTTAAAAGAAATTAAAAATAAGCAAAACATTGTTTCAAGTAAGATGGCATCTGATTGTAACTCAATTGCAAGAACGACAAAATATCACCTTCTTTTCTGTTCAATTTTCAGATTTCATTGTCTTTAACAAAACGCCAATCATGCTCATCAAGCTTTGAATATAATAAGCTTCCCAATGACTTCATTGCCAAGGGAACTCTTTTGCATTTCTTCACAATCTCTTCCCCAATTTCCACTAGGTTTGCATGTTGCCTCTCTTCTCCTTCATCAAATGCCCATTTTATAAATAAAGACACACACTCTTCTTGTGGAAGACCTCTCAAATTGTATGGGCACTTGGTGCTCATCATGGAAGCAATTGTGGGGTTGCGTGTAGTTACAAGGATCTTACTTCCATTGGCACCCCCCATCAACAAATTCCTCAACTCAATCCATTTCACCCTGTCCTCATTCCAAATGTGATTCAAGATGAGCAAGAATTTCTTACCATCTAGAATATTTCGAAGGCGCATTTGCAATTGCTCTTCCTCCAAATCGTTACAATTTTCACTAGTTATTGATCTGATAATTTTTACCAATAGTTGTTTTAAAACGAATTCATCAGAAACACACATCCAACCTTTTAACTCAAAATGGTGGACTACTCTTGCATCATTGAACACTAGTTTAGCTAATGTAGTTTTACCAACCCCTCCAATCCTAACTACAGAAATAACAGAGACCTTTTGATTACCTGCAGGATGCATTAGACATTCTATAATTTGTTCTTTATCTTGGTCTGTTCCTATTACATCTAAAGCCTGGACAAAGGAGTAGCTCATCTCCCTCCCACGCACCAAATGCTTATTATCCGACCATTGAGAGAGATGAAACTTATCCTTATCGGCTGCAACCTCATCTAAACGAGCTCTAATTTCTTTGACTTTGTGAGCCATCTTGGTTCGGAATACAAGTGAATTAGAGGAAGAAAAGAAACGGCGTAATTTCCTGGTGGTGCTCCCCTATATTTCCACCACTTGCCTTCGCAATGCTTCACACTCGAATTCATCAAGGACATCTTGAGCATCATAAAACACTTCTTTGAGCTGCCCAAGCTAGACGGTCAGCTCCTGATTATGAACCTGTTGGTCTTCTGCATCCAACAACACAGCTTTGATGGTGGATAGAGTGTTTTCAAGTCTGTTCAGATCGCTTTCAACACCCCATACCAAGCAAGCTTCTTGGAAAGCCGAGGACCCTATTTTCCCCAGCACGTTTGCTGCGATGTTAAAGACAAATGTTTCTGCAGCCATCTAAGAGAGAGAGAGAGAGAGAGAGAGAGAGATGAACGGAGTTTCTTAATTTGTGTGAGGTTGAAACTTGAAAGTAGAAAATGAGGAAAAGTAAAGGGATTTCAATTTCAAAGTATGAACTGGTTCTTAGGGCAAAATTTGCGAAATAGTATGTTTTTAGAAAAGTTTTAGGAAAGCAGTACACAAAAGAAGTTATTTAGTTAGTTAGACTGTTTTTGGAAGTCGAGTTTGGCAAACTCGAGTTTGGGCTGGAAGTCGAGTTTAACAAACTCAACTTCCAAGTAGGACCAAGCAGGATGCATCAATATTAGACGTGGCAAAACGGGCGGATCAGGTTGGGTTCAGGTCGGGTCAATCGGGTTTGTGGGTCAAATGGGTCGTGGGTCAAAACAGGTCAATCAGGCTGCAAGTCAATTGGGTCGCAGGTCGAGTCTAGTTGCGAGTCAGGTTGAGTTGACCCGTATTTTTCAAATAAGTTTTTTTTTTTTTTTTTTTGAAAATAGATGCAATCAGTCAATTGTTATGAGTTCCTTAATCGTAATTAGATTCTCACTGGTAAGATTGTTACCAATTACCAGTAAACACTTGACTTGATACCCAAATTTGGTGTAACTCTTTGTTCCAGCTTTCTAGAAGCTAATCTTGGTATAATCTTCGATCTGTTTAAAGTAGGAAGAGAAAATGAAGGTGGCAAGTAAAGAATGACAAACTATAATGGAGTACATAACATATTAAGTAAGGAAGAATAAGTAAATATTTTATAAGAATTACACCTCAATCTCAATCTACTCAACGTTACTACGTGGCAGAATGAGCGGGTTGGGACGGGTCAATCGGGTCACAGGTCAAAACGGGTCGATCGGGTTGCGGGTCAAACGGGTCAGGTTAAAAAATTCTGACTTATTTTACCATGTCTAATCAATATTGCTTAGAAGTCGAGTTTGTCAAATTCAACTTCCAGCCCAACCTCGAGTTTACCAAACTCAACTTACAAAAACAGTTTAACTAACTAAAAAACTTCAAACATATGCTATTCACCCAAATTTTTTTTTTCTAAAAAAGTACTATTAAGGAAATTTTTTCTGGTTCTTAATGTTCCCACCCAACCATTGACTTTCTAGTATATTCACATGGCTGCCAGCCGGCCCCAAATACAATTTCTTTGTTTTGTTTTTGAGTTCTTTGCTTTGATTTGACATGATTTATATACCGTATTACTCATTATATTTCTTTTAGTGGCTATGTGTGCCATTTGCACCTTTCGACTGGAACAGTGTGAGAACAGGGCAAAACAAGCTACAAGCAATTTTGTGTCTTGTATGTATTGTGTGAGAGATAAGAATACTCATAAACAAATGTCACAATTTAATTGGATATTAAATAGATTAAATGGCTATAACAAATAATGATTTTAACTAAAACCCTAAAAATCATAGCATGCTTGCAGTACACAAAAACAATGTAAGTGACTAATGAAGACAAAATTCTTATACAAAAGAACTCTTATCACTGTACAAGCTATTGAATGAACTAGTTTTAGTCCCCTCCACTAGCACAGCAAGATTAAGAGAATGGTTCATGGATTTTGTCCATTTGGAAATGCTTACCACTCTATGATAATGAAAAATACAAATCATCATATACTAATGTCATAGGTTAAAATCTCATCGTATAATATATTTATTAAAAAAAATTAAAAAACAAGAAATTAATAGCTTTCAGCATTTACATGCTCTAATTTGATTTGAAATTCTGAACTCAATTACGGTTTCTATATTCATTGTATTCAAATTCAAATTCGGGTCCTATATATAAAAGTGAATTTGGATTAAAATCTTGTTTAATATGCACATTGAGCCCAACTTTTATTTATTTATTTTTTCAGCATATGCATTCACCCATTAATCTAAGGGCGAAGGTGCATGCTAAGGTCGACTCCAAACCAATAGACACGCAACTCAACCATGCTAATTTCACCATATTAGGGTAAATTATATTTTTGGTACTTAACCTTTATACTCTATGTCAATTTGGTCCATAATATTTCATAAGTGTCACTTTAGTACTTTACTTTTTGGTATCGAGTCAAAATAGTTTATGCCGTTAAGTGGCAGATAGAAAATGCTAATATAGTTAACCGTAATATTAAAATATTATTTTTGTACCACGTGTATTGCCACATGGGCTGCCATGTGGCCATAATTTTTTTTTTTTTTAATTAAAACTATTAAAACTTGATAATTAAAAACTGCCAATCCAAACGACCTATCCATCTGACCTTCAAGCTCTACTCTCCAGTGACCACCACCATTAGAGATGTCACTTTCATCCATTTTGGGTATTTTATTATTAAAAAAAAAAAAATGCCTCATGGTGTTAGTATTTTTAATCCATCATTTAACGATAGAAACTATTTTAAGTTTTTGACACAAACACAATACCAAAAGATTGAAGATTAAAATGACAACATTTAAAATGTTAGGGATCGAATTGACACATAATGTAAATACTAAGGACTAAAGATGTAATTTAGTTAAAATTGAATTTGGATTAAAATCTTATCTGATATGCACATTGAGCCCGGCTTGTTGATAGGCCTAAATAGCCATGTACATATAAATGTGTAATAGCTTTGCATTTTGAACACAAACAATGGTGACCTTGGGAATCCTTATTCAATTTGTCCCACTAAAAAGGAAGGCATCAATTGGGCCTGAAAACCCATGGGCTCAGACAAGGATTATTAGTTGTAGAATTCTTCCTTTCAAACTTATTGAAAATGTACGCAACATTCTGATTATAAAAATAAAAAATAAAAATGATCGAGGAGAATATGATGATTGATGATCATGAAGATTAGCTTTAGTAGCAAGACACCCAATGTTCACTCTATGAAATAAGTCGATTTGCAATTGATTTTTGAGGGTCTAAGTCTTGTTGCATGGAACAGCCTTACTATTGATTAGCAACATTATAGGGCATCCTAGTCATGCCTTGTGAGTTGTGACAGACACATTGGCCCTTTTGTATGTCATTGGACCAGAGGGTGTGAAGCCAGAAGGATCCTGGGCCCGGTATTTCTCATTCTTTCTCATTGGTTTGTGTTTCATGGCCTGGTATTTCTCTTCTTCTTCTTTTTCTTCTTTTCTTTTATTTTATTTTTTTTGAGAGGATTAACCTCCTCTACTCTTTTTTTTTTTGATGAAATACTTCAAGGATATTAAGTAGCATAAAAAAATTAATTAAATAAATTAGGATGTGCCTAGAAGGAACCAACATTGTTTGCAATAAAAATATAAAATCATTGTAACTTGCTGGACAGAACCAATCATTGAGCTTAAAGACATTAGCATTATATAGAACAAAATCATGAGACAAAAGTTCTCAAACCATTGTCAAAAACTCAGAAGTCCTTTGAGAGTACTAGTTATCAAGCCAAAGGAATGTGTTCTCCATTACCTGGCCAAATGATGTTAACTATACTCCATACCCATTAGTTCTCCTTCTCCTCTACCCTCATGAGTCATGAGCAAGCCATAGACACTACTCTAGTGTATGAGGAATCCATAGATATTATGCATGTTCTAGATTTAATGGCATCACATATGTAATGCCATAACATTGTGCATCTTTAAATCAAAATATTATCATTGTCTCACATGTCAGGCTAAGCTTACCGTTAGAAAAATCAGATTTAATTTTCATAAACTCCAAAATAACATTATAATCCACCTTCTAATGATAAAACATAAATAAAAATTTCAAATAACTCATGATAGAGTAAACTCCCAAATGATTGAATTTCAAATACAAAAAGATTTCAATGATAGTCCACCTGAAGCTCAAAACATCACGTCCCTAATGATCTTGTAAAATTGTAACACAATCAGCTAATCTGCAAAAAATATTGAAACGACAAATAAGGCGCTAAATAAACCTTGTAAGTGATAAATCACGCACTAACATCTAGAGGTTAAAATAGAACAACAAGATTCGTATTGAAACAAGTGTAAATAGAATAGTAGAGGTGAGAAAATATTATTTGTTTCTCAATGGGTTCAAAAATTTCAAAAGAATCACTGGATAATAGTGTTAAGAATCAGAGGCAAGTCAAAAGAGAACAAGATCGTGTATTATATAATGGAAATAGGACGCTCAAGAGATAAATTATATAATCTCAATAAACATATCACAAGTTTGATAATCTAAATTGTGTGTCTTGTGTATTGCTCCATTAGATACGATCACATTATTATCTTCAAAGTTTGGGTCAACGTCAATGAAATATATCTCAACTATCAAAATTATCATCAACAATATCACATTATGAATCTGCATAACCTCCACTACATCACATAATCCAGATAATGGCTATATTAAACACATGGACAGGGTTACTGAAACTATCTTACAGCCAAAAATTCAAGTTAAAGAAGTATGAATAAATCGTCAATATAGAAAGTCAAAAAGTAGGGTGTGCAGCTAACCCATCAGTCCGCCAAAACCAATCCAATCCAACCCAACCCTCTAGTTGGGTCGATTTTTAGGGGTTGGTGGGTTGGGTTGGGTTGCCAACTTTTATTTTATAGTGAGTTGGGTTGAATGCGGGTTAGCGGAGTTATAAATTTGCCTAACACAACCCGGCCCAACTATATTTGATATCTATTTAAAAAATATTATATGGTTTTATTATTTACTCTTTTGTTTGATGAAATACCAACATAATTATAAGATATAAATTTGCTTTTATTTGTGTTGGTTTGATGCACTAATCATATATTTTGTGTTAGTTTGATGCTATGCTCGTGTTTAATTAGTAAATATGTTGTTATTTTAAATGTCCAATCCGATCCACATGGGTTGGGTTGAACCCTATGATGGATTGAGTTTTTTTTTAAACCCAAATATAGTGGATTAGATTGAAAAATCCCTTAACTCATGCACACCATTATAAAAGATTAAGAAGCTATAACGAGTTGGAATTGGATCTCAAGAATATACAAGATAGAGAACACTTTTGGATACTCCTAGATCTTAGTTACATGGTATTCCCTCGTTTCATATGAATGTTAGATCCTACCATACTTTAATTATTATTATTTTTTGGTTGAATCACCATGAATTCAATTAATGGAACCCATAATAATGTGAAAGGGGGCAACACAACATAATTGTACCCTTAGTGGATCCAAGAATTCTTTTAGGGGGTCATTAAAAAACTTAAAATAAATAAAATTTAATAAAAGATGAATTTTAATATATCGAGTTATTGACCAAAAAAAAAAAAAAAAAAACCCCAAATATATGAACTTTCACAATTTCATTCTAAGAGTTTTCAAAATTTGAAATCTCAGTTGACATTATCTATTGCCAATGTAGGTAGGCGTTTCGTTTTATTTTGTCAAGTTTAAATAATATTTTTATTTTCATGCGCTTTTCATTGTCTATTTGTCCTTGTTTTTATAAAAATATTTTAAACTAAATGACAAAACTCAACCTACTAACACTGTATTAATTATTGACCCACATAGTCACACTCATCCATACATAAGTAATACACTAAAAATATGTTTAGTAGACTGTAATATGCACTGTAATGTAATAATTATTCATATAGTTTAACTATTTAATAGTTTGATTATGTTTATATTATAGGGAATAGTCATTTCTTATGAATAGTCATTCTTTAAAATGAGGAATAATTATTCATTTCTAAAAGGGTTGTAATAGCTATTCCTTAGTAGGTGTATTAATTTCTAAAATTAATATATTTCCAAATAAACAAACTTTCTGTAGGGATAATGGGCCCAAGTGTAGGTATTGGGCCATAGGCCGTGTCTGATGGTATCAGATAGTCCGAGAACAGAAAATACTAATGGAGGCATACAGATTGATGGGCCGTGGAAGAAGTCTAGTTATAAGGGGTCAGGGGCGTTGTTCGAGGAGAATCACCTCTTCGGCCAAGCAAAGTAGAGGTTAAATGGTCCGACCATTTCTCAAGAACAGAGCAACAGGCAATCGGAATTAAAAGGATAAACACCAGAGAGGGATAAGACAAAAGTGACTTAGGAAATGTCTCAAGAGAAATCTACTACCATCGCATTGAATGCTCGGCATCTAATCCCCTGGCCGCATTAATGTGGAGGTGATACCCGAACAAGAAACTTTCAACCTTATAGCCTCCCAAAGACTTCAGGAAGGTGCTGGTGGGACAAATATCAAAGAGATTAACAATCTGATTTACACATGGAGGGCTGAGATGAAAGAAAAAAAGAAGAATATAAAGGAGAAAAACCCCATTGCAAGGGGATTATCAAACAATCTAAGGAAAAATCACTATAGACTCAAGAATTGTAATTTTGTACAAACCTAAGAGAATTATATAAGAATAGACTATTCTTGGACTTTGCCGAGGAGAATTTTTCTGATATAAAACTATTTGTTTTAGTCTTTCCAATAACAACTAACCTACTGTAATCACTATCCACCTAACTCATTGAAAATTCAGTTTCAAGCTCACTCTATATAAATTCATTGTTTTGGGCTCTTTAGGCCATTGACCTTTCATTGGGCTTTGGGAACAAAAACGTGGCCTTACACTTTCTATATGCACATAACAATTATAAAGATAAAAAATCATAAAAATAACTAATCTCTCTTTCAAAATTTTTTTTTTTTTGGAAATATAATTATATGAGCAAGATATTTCTTAAAATATATGTTAAATTTGATTTAAAATGCTTTCATTCCATTATCTTCAGGGTTCTATTATTGTGATGTCACCAAAAAAATGAATAGTAATAAATATTACATTACATCACTTTTATTCCTTGTAATACTTATTCTTATTCCTATGTAATTCCTGTTACAGTCTACCAAACGTACCTTCAATGTCTACTCAACCAATCAAATGCTTGAACAATCACAGCTTTACTATTTTTTTTTTCCTTGAATCTTTAACTCTATAACAGAAAATTATTATAACATGATAACAATACACATACATTGAACAAATCATCTTTATTTGATAATTATTAAATTATATAAAGTTATATTATATTTATACAGTACATGCACACATCTACACACATCACAATTCACACAAATAACAATATAATAAAAATAAAAATAACGCGTACAATTAGTATCAAACACACACACACACTCACACAATTCACTTTGTGTCTTTTTCTTCTTTTTGCTTTTATCCATTTCTTTTTTTTTTTTTTGATAAATAAGAAAGATGTATATTCAAGAAACTACCCCATGAAAACATAAGGTAGGGCAAAGAGTACAGAGAAAGAAACAAAAAGAATAAGAAAAAGACAAGAAAACAAACGGAAAACAACAAAGAGCTAATTACAACGGAGAGAACTAAGGAACAAAGGGAGAGAGTCACTAGAGGTGAGTCCCCAAGCCCTAGACCAATCAAATAGAGAACCACAAAAATAAGCCAGCAATTGGTCATCGGATTTGTCCCTGTCCTCAAAAGTCCGCCAATTTCGCTCCCTCCAAATACACCACATAAGGCACAAAGGAGCTAAATTCCAAATGCTAGAAGAGTGCTTTCCAAACCAATTCCACCAACCAAAGAGCATATCTGCAACCGATCTAGGCATGACCCAAGAAATCCCAAATGATCTAAACACCAAGCTCCACAACTGATAAGCTTTTTCACAGTGGAGAAGCAAATGATTCACCGTTTCCCCATTACAACGACACATAACGCACCAGTCAACAAAATCAAAGCCTCTTATATTCTCATTTGTCTTTTTTTTTTTTTCCCCACCCTTGTTTTTTCTCATCTGTTTTGGATCTTATGGCTTGTGGTCTTTAATATATATATATATATATATATATATTAATTGAACTATCGATAAAAAAAAAATTAATTAAAAAAATATATTACTTTTTGTTTCATTTAATAGGGATATAATTGTAAATTTATACCAACTTCATTTTCCATCCTCCAAACCAAACATATATGAAAGAAAATTAAATCTCTTCTATCCTCACAATTTTCTATTACTTCCTCATTTTCTATTCTTCCACTTTTCAACCCCTCCAATCAATCGGACCCCTAGTAGATTATAGAAAAGAGCACTTGTATAATTACTTTATAATATAGTCTTTAAGTATCTCCACCAATTAAGAGCCCTTGTCCAGATTAAGCAATTTATCAAATCAAGAATATCTCCGTTAGTCCATTAATACTTCCAATTTTAACATCTAATTAACATAACAAGAATTCCGACTTTGACCAAATTAATGTATGGTGGACATATAATGCATATTTACATGTATTAATGTATATATTGATTTGCAATGATCACACTACCAGAGATAGAATAATATTTTATAAATGTTAAACTCTTGGAAGTAAGAATAAATAAAAGAGAGGGAGAGCGATTACTCCATACCTAATTATCAGCTTATTTAATCTGCTTGTAGTCCAGATAAATTTCTGAGGCATGAGCAATCTGGTGCCAATCCTCTCCAATTTCCGGTTGGCATCTTCTAATTAATTCGGGACAATTTGCAATTACGAAAGATCTTAGAGCTGGGAGACAAAGCTTCCCCTTCGATAGAGAAGACAATTTGGGGCAATTCACAATTGAAAGTTGTCCAAGCGATTCGAGATTCACCAGCCACTCTGGCAATGTTGTCAAATTAGGACAATTGATTATTGAAACGAATTGTAAATATTTTGAAGAGCGTTTAATCCAATCGGGCATAGACACCAACTGTGGTAATCCAGTAAAGTATATTTCTCGAAGGCTCGTTGGCAAATCATCTTGATCGTCTTCCATTCCAATCAGATCAAGCTTTTCACAATTAACAATATCCAAAACCACTAACATGGTTAGGAATTTTAGTGCAGGAAGCAAAGAGATCAGACCCCCACAATTGTGAATAATCAACACCCGAAGGCTTGTACAGACTTGCATCGTTTCAACCAAAGATTCTAGATTGCCACAACTATATAATCCCAACAATTGCAAGGAATTAGGGCACCCAGGTAGAGACTTCTGTTTGGTTGTCACCCAAAACATTCTGAGTCTGATCAGGTATCTTATATCTTTTGGTAATTCTTCTAATTTTTCACATCCACTAAGATCTAAAGTTTGCAAATTTTGAAGCTTGCAAATGGAGTTTGGGAGTTTATGAATTCTACAACTGTTACTCAAATCCAACAGCCTTAAATGCTTCATGGTACCAATGGAGCTGGATAACACCTCAAAACTTGAGCCACTTAAATCTAGAACTCGCAGGTATCTAAATTTTGAGAGACATAAATCAACAAAGGATTTAGCAGAAGGTCCAACTCCTACCACCGGAGTAAGAATTGTTCGTAAACTCTTTGATTTTTGCAAACATTTTAAAACATTTTCATTCTGCCAAGTATTGTCAGAATATGACAAATGCCAAACCTTTTTAGAGATGTTTTGGATCTGACAATTAATAATTAAGCACTCACTTTGGGCTGATGATAGTGCTAGGTCATGTGCAAGATCATGTATTTTGAATTCCCGCACGTAACCAATATCAATATAATCTTCAAGGAAACATCTTGAATAGAGCTCATCTATATATTGGTTGCCAATATCTTCTAGCTCTTGATTTTCATTTGGTGATTGAAGAAGCCCATTTGCCATCCAAAATGGAATTAAATCAAAAGAATTGAATTCAAAATCTTTCGGAAAAAGTGAAAGAAATGCAAAACATTGTTTCAGGTAAGATGGCATCTGATTGTAACTCAATTGCAAGACCGACAAAATATCCCCGTCATTTCTGTTCAATTTCCAAATTTCATTATCTCTTACAAATAGCCAATCACGTTCATCAAGCTTTGAATATAGCAGGCTTCCTAACGATTTCACTGCCAAGGGAACCCCTTTGCATTTCTTCACAATCGCATCCCCAATTTCCACGAGGTTTGTGTGCTGCCTCTCTTTTCCTTCATCAAATGCCCATTTTATAAATAGGGACAGACACTCTTGATGTAAAAGACCTTTCAAGTTGTAGGGGGACACTGTGCCCATCATGGAAGCAATTGTTGGGCTGCGTGTAGTCACAAGAATCTTACTTCCATTGGCACCCCCCATCAACAAATTCCTCAACTCAATCCATTTTCCCCTGTCCTCGTTCCATACGTCGTCCAAGACGATCAAGAATTTCTTGCCATCCAAATTATCTCGAAGTAGCACTTGCAACTGCTCTTCATCCAAATCGCTACGATTTTCACTGGTTATTGATTTGATAATTTTAACCAGTAGTTGTTTTAAAACGAATTCGTCAGACACGCACACCCAACACTTTAACTCAAAATGCTCTTTCACTCTTTCATCATTAAACACCAGTTTAGCAAACGCAGTCTTGCCAAGACCTCCAATCCCAACTACAGGAACAACAGAGATGGATTGATCATCACTAGGATCCATTAGATGCTCCACAATTTTTTCTTTGTCTTTGTCTCTTCCTATCACATCTGAAGGCTGGACAAAGGAGTAACTCATCCCCCTTCCACGCACCACATGCCTATCATCCGACCGTGGAGAGAGATGAAACTTAGCCCTATCGGCTGCAACCTCATCTAAACGTGCTCTAATTTCTTTGACTTTGTGAGCCATCTTGGTTCGGAATACAAGTGGATTAGAGGAAGAAAAGAAACGGCGTACCTTCCTGGTGGTGCTCCCCTGCATTTCCACCACTTGCTTTCGCAGCGCTTCACACTCGAACTCATCAATGACATCTTGAGCATCATAAAACACTTCTCTGAGCTGCCCAAGCCAGACGGTCAGCTCCTGATTATGAACCTGCTGGTCTTCTGCATCCAACAACACAGCTTTGACGTTAGATAGGGTGTTTTCAAGTCTTCTCAGATCGCTTTCCACACCCCATACCAAGCAAGCTTCTTGGAAAGCCGGGGACGCTAATTCCCCAAGCAATTTGCCTGCGATGTTAAACACAAATGTCTCTACTGCCATTTTTAGAGAGAGAAATGGAGTTTTCTAGAGAGAGAGATTGAAATGGGTAATAGAATGAAAGTGAGAGAGGAGATTAGGAAAGTCTAGGGATTTCAGATCGTGAGGGAATCTTGGCTTTACATTAACGCACAAGCTCCAAGTGGACCCACTTTTTTTTTTTTTTTGTTGCTTTTAGTCTATTTTACACGAGCTGGAGCCAACTCACAAACAGAGAGTCAACATGTTCAGCTACCAACTTTTCTTCATGTTGACTGGTTGATTATTTTTGGGGAGAAAAAAAAATGTTGGCCGGTTGATATTATTATCGGACACATGGGGCTATGCCTTTTTTTTTGGCTAAACACATGGTGGTATGGTGCTGTGCCTTGCAAGAACTCTATCCTAGGAAATGCATTTCTTTTCTTGTATGTGATTACTGTGCATAGTCTTGATTGATTTTGCTTGAATTGAAATTCCTTGGACGGGGGATAATTGGCGATTACTTCTTGCCCATATTCAACTCAGTTCTAAATACTATTGTCATCCTCGATAAGTTTGCACTCATGCTATTGGCATTGTTTAAATTAAGCACTCGGTAGGTATTACGTTGCTCACATTTGCATTATTGGACATCAATTATGTACTACATCAAACCTTTTACTTCAGTCATGAGAATTGTATTCCAAACCAAAAAGTTCTTGTCTTAACTTTCAATCTGAATGTAAAAATTGTTGTATGAGTTTTAATTGTCTGTTTCCTGCTACAAAAGGCAAAATCTTTCCTTATTGTTGCTCTAAAATGCAAGAAATGTAGCTTGTAAATGATGATTGGCACTCAGGTCACTTGGAAGCTTCTGACCTATTGCTGTTTTAATGTCAAATCTTGCCATCTGAATCAATTTGTTCAATAAAATATCCGTGAATTCAACACTTGTTATAGTGAACTGCACTAAATCAAAATTGACTAATGCTAATGAACCTTTTTTTTTCCCCCTATAGATTAGGGCTAACTGAGACAAAGGAAAAATGCTCAAAGTTAGTTTTTAGTCGGGATGGGCTAACTGGCTGGAAGTTCTGTTATATTTCTTATATTACTGTGGGGATGCTGGGTAACTGTTAGCAAGCGCAACCTTGAAGAATCAGTTGTAAGTGACAGATTTGACAAAGACAAAAATACTTTTAGTTCATTTAGTATTTTCTCATACTTCCCTTAGCATTTAGTAGGGCTCTGGGTGCATAACTGGGCGCTTTGAAGAAATGATGACTGGGTTTCAATTAATTGAGTGACAATTAGGCATGCATGTGTTTGCATAATCACTATAAATATGGAAATGCTTACCACTCTATGATGATGATAAATATGAATCATCATTTACTAAATGTCATAGGCTAAAATCCCATCATATAATATATTTATATAAAAAATATTAAAAAGGAATTAAAAGCTTTTGGCATTTACAAGCTCTTATTTTGATTTAAGTTTTGAACTCAATTACGATTTCTATGTTCATTGTATTCGAATTCGAATTCAAGTCCTATATATAAAATTGAATTTGGATTAAAATCTTGTTTGATATGCACGTTAAGCTTGTCCTTTTTTTTTTTTTTTTTTTTCAACATAAGTATTCACTTATTAACCTAAGTATGAGGGTGCATGCTAAGGTTGACTCCAAATCAGCGGACACGCAATCCCAACAATGCTAATTTAGCCATATTAGGGTAAATTATATTTTTGGTATTTATCCTTTATTTTCTGTGTCAATTTGGTCCATACATATCAAATGTGTCACTTTAGTTCCTAACATTTTGATATTGAGTCAAAACCGTTAAGTGACAAATAGAAGACACTAATGTGGTTAATTAAGATATTAAAATATTATTTTTATACCATGTGTAATGCCACATGGGCTGCCATGTGACCTTAATTTTTCTTATAAAAAAATTAAAACTATTAGTGACCTTCAAGCTCTACTCTCGAGTGACCACCACCTTTAGACATGTCGCCTACCTTCTTTTTGGGTATTTTATTTAATTTATATATATATATATATATATATATATATAAAAGCCTCATAGTATCAGTATTTTTCATCAATCACTTAACGATAGAAACTATTTTAAAATTTTGACACAAACACAATACCAAAAGGTTGAGGATTGAAATGACATATTTGAAATGTTATGGATCGAATTGACACGGTGAAAATGCTAAAGACTAAAAATTTAATTTACCTAAAAATGAATTTGGATTAAAAAAATCTTGTCTAATATGAGCCCGGATTGTTGATAGGCCTAAATTGCTATGTTCGTGTAATAGCTTTTGCATTTTGAACAAAAACAATGGTGACCTAAGAAAGGAAGGCATCCATTTGGGCCCGAGAAAACATGGGCTCAGGCGAGGATTATTAGTTGTAGAATACTTCTTTTCAAACTTATTGAAAATGTACGCAACATTCTGATTATAAAAATAAAAAATAAAAATCATCAAGGAGAATATGATGATTGATGATCATGAAGATTAGCTTTAGTAGGAAGACACCCAATGTTCACTCTATGAAACAAGTCGATTTGCAGTTGATTTGAGGGGCTAAGTCTTGTTGCATGGAACATCCATACTATTTATCAGCAACATTATAGGCATCCTAGTCATGCATTGTGACAGACACATTGGCCCTTTTCTATGTCACTGGACCAGAGGTTGTGAGGCCAGAAGGATCTTGGGCCTGGCATTTCTCATTCTTTCTTATTGATTTGTGTTTCATGGCCCGGTATTTCTCTTCTTCTTCTTTTTTTTTTTTTTTTTTTTTTTTTTTTTTTTGAATTTTGAGAGGATTAACCGCCTCTACTCTTTTTTGGTGAATTACTTTAAGGATATTAAGTAGCATAAAAACAAATTAATTAAATAAATTAGGATGTGCTTAGAAGGAACCAACATTGTTTGCAATAAATATATAAAATCATTGTAACTTGCTGGACACAACCAATCATTGAGCTTAAAGACATTAGCATTATATAGAACAAAATCATGAGACAAAAGTTCTCAAACCATTGTCAAAAACTCAGAGGTCCTTTAAGAATACTAGTTATCAAGCCGAATGGATGTGTTCTTCATTACCTGGCCAGATGATGTTAACTAAACTCCATACCCATTAGTTCTCCTTCTCGTCGAGCCTCATGAGTCATGAGCAAGCCATAGGCACTACTCTAGTGTATGAGCAATCCATAGATATTATGCATGTTCTAGATTTAAAGGCATTAAATATGTAATGCCATAACATTGTGCGTCTTAAAATCAAAATATTCTCATTGTCTCACATGTCAGGCTAAGCTTACCGTTAGAAAAATAAGATTTAATATTCATAAACTCCAAAATAACATTATAATCCAACTTCTAATGATAAAACATAGATAAAAATTTCAAATAACTCATGATAGAGTAAACTCCCAAAAAAAGAAAAAAAAAGATTGAATTTCAAATACAAAAAGAAAATCTCTGAAACTAACAATGCACTCAAGATTTCAATGATAGTCCACTTGAAGCTCAAAACATCACGTCCTTAATGATCTTGTAAAACTGTAAACACAATCAGCTAATCTACAAAAAATATTGAAACGACAAATAAGGCGCTAAATAAACATTGTAAGTGATAAATCGCGCTCTAACATCTAGAGGTAAAAATAGAACTATAAGATTCGTATTGAAACAAAGTGTAAATAGAATAGTAGAGGTGAGAAAAATATTATTGGTTTCACAATGAGTTCAAAAATGTCAAAAGACTCACTGGGTAATAGCGTAGAAATCAGAGACAAGTCAAAAGAGAGCAAGATCTTGTTTTATATAATGGAAATGACACTCAAGAGATAAATTATACTTAATAAACATATCACAAGTTTGATAATCTAAAATTTAGTGTCTTGTGTATTGCTCCATTAGATATGGTCACATTATTATCTTCAAGGTTTGGGTCAATGAAATATGTCTCTACTATCAAAATTATCATCAACATAATCACATTATGAATTTGCACAACCCCCTCTACATGACATAATCCAGATCATAGCTATATTATACTCATGGACAGGGTTACTGAAACTATCTAATAGCCAAAAATTCTAGTCAAAGGAGTATACACATACATCAGTATAGTAAGTCAAAAAGTAGAGTGTGCAGTTAACCCACTAATCCGCTAAAACCAATCCAATCCAACCCAACCCACTAGTTGGGTCGATATTTAGGAGTTGGTGGGTTGGGTTGGGTTGCCAAATTTTATTTTATAGTGAGTTGGGTTGAATGCGGGTTAGCAAATTTACAAATTTGCCTAACCTAACCCGACCTACCTATATTTGATATTTATTTAAAATATATATTATATGATTTTATTATTTACTCTTTTGGTTTGATGAAATACCAACATAATTATAAGATATAAATTTTCTTTTATTTGTGTTAGTTTGACGCACTAATCATATAGTTTGTGTTAGTTTGGTGCTCTGCTCGGGTTTAATTAGTAAATATGTTGTTATTATTTTAAATGTCCAATCCGATCCACGTGGATTGGGTTGAACTCTATGATAGATTGGGTTGGATTGAGTTTTTTTCAACCTAAATATAGTGGATTGGATTAAAAAAATCCCTTAACTCAACCCATGCACACCCCTATAAAAGATTATGAAGCTAGAATGAGTTGGAATTGGATCTCAAGTATACACAGTATAGAGAATACTTTTGGATACTCCTAGATCTTAGTTACATGGTATTCTCTCATTTCATATGAATGTTAGATCCTAACATAAATTAATTTTTTTTTTTGGTTGAATCACCATGAATTCAATTGATGGAACCCACAATAATGTGAAAGGAGGCAATACAACATAATTGTAATCTCAATGGATCTAGGAATTCTTTTAGGGGGTCATTAAAAAACTTAAATTAAATTAAATTTAATAAAAGATGAATTTCAATATATCGAGTTATTGACAAAAAAACCACAAATATATGAGCCTTTACAATTTCATTCTAAGAGTTTTCAAATTTTGAAATTGCAGTTGTCATTATTTATTGCTAGGGTAGGTAGGTGTTACTATAGGGGTGATAGGCCCAGTTGTATATATATATATATATATATATATATATATATATATATATGTATATTTTGGGCCAGAGGCCCAATCCAAGGACATCCAATAGTCCGAGAACGGGTAAACGTTGTTACTAAGTCGGCATTAGTGAATAAAGAAAGGTATCCGCCATGGTGGTCTCGAGAAGATGATCCGAAAAGGGATGCTTCCTCGGCTGAGTAAAGTAGAAGTCGAAAGGTGCGGTTTGTTGCCTAAAAGTAATGTTTCAGGAGATTCTATTAATAAGGATATACATCATGGATGCACAGGACAAAGGAAAGTTATAAATATCTAAGAAAAAGCTGCTATCACAGCATTGAATGCTCTATATCTAACTCTTTGGCCACATTAATAAGGAAGTGATACCTGAACAGTAATTTTTAGCCTTACAACTACTCCCAAAGACTTCAGGAAGAGGCTAATGGGACAAGGATCAACACCAACAATCCAATCCAATCCACACGTGGAGAGTGGAGATGAAAGAAAGAAGATAGTATAAAATAGAAGGGAGTCCCTTAGGAAGGGGGGATCGGAGATTTGAGAGAAAAACATTGTAGCAACAAGAACTAAACTTGTAATCAAAATTCAAAGAAAGATATGCTAGAATTAATCTCCTCGACCGTGTCGAGGACGACTTTCCTTAGGAAAAAACCATTTTATCTTTGTTTCCTTGTCATCCGGATCCACTTTAATTGTTGTTTTAACCCATCGGGGCCTAGTTTTCCAACTCACTCTCTACAAATTCATTGTATTAGGCTTTTTAGGCCTAAATCCATCCATCCTTTGGGCTTGGAAACTAAATTGAGTCCTTACGATTGGCGCCGTCTGTGGGGAATTCTAATGTTGTAGTGAGTTTAATGTTCAATTATGGTAGGTTCAGTCTACACCGCATGAGAATCTATGGGGTCCTAACGTCAAGATCATTTCCTTCAACTTAAACAAAGGAGGGACCGGGAGGGAAGCGTGCATACCACCCATACTAGTAGGATCCAATCTCAAAGTGGGAGCCACATCTTTCATGAGGAAAATGCTAGAAACATGCAGCTGGAGATTGATCATTTGTGGAGGAAGCTGCGCCGCGAACGACAAAAGAGAACTCCTTCAAGTTCTGATTCTTCCTCCGATGGGGAAGGAGATGGCGATTCTGAGCCCCGGATCGAGGACTCCCCCTAATGAGTCTTTCTTGTGCGATAAAGATCACCACCATAGGCGCGGGGGTAAAAGCCCATCCCGCAAAGGTCCGGGAAACGACGTGATGAGTAGGCGTTGAACCAAATTTCCAAATCACCTTTCACATGCAGGATTGAAGGAGGAAAATTTCCTCGGCACTTCACTCACCCAACATTTACCATGTACAATGGCCGTACTGACCTTGTGGAACATGTAAGCCACTTCAACCAGAGGATGGCCATACACTTCAAAAATGAGGCCTTGATGTGCAAGGTATTCCCATCCAGTTTGGGGCTTGTGGCAATGAGGTGGTTTGATGGCCTAGGAGCAGTTTCTATTGATTCCTTTAAGGAACTCATCGGGGCGTTTGGATCTCGCTTTATTATATGCAATAGGGTTCCTCGGCCCTTGGATTCCCCGTTGTTTATGACTATGCAAGAAGGGGAGACCCTAAAAACATACTCAGACAGATATTGGGAGATGTTCAATGAGATTGATGGGGATTTTGATGATGTGGCCATAAGGACTTTCAAGGTCGGCCTGGCCGCCGAGCACGATTTGAGAAAGTTGTTGACTAAGAAGCCTATGAGGAGTGTACATCGGCTTATGGACCGTATTGACGAGTATAAATGGGTTGAGGAAGACCAGCAATAAGGGAAAGGGAAAGGCAAGGTTATCCCTCGGGATAGGAGGGATTTTAGGTCGGACCGATACAATATTAATCGTCCCCGGGTAGTTTGGGTTTATCACGCCCCGGGTGGTTAACACGGTGTTCCAAGAACCAAGACATCAAGTCTTGAAGAAGATTAAGAATGAGCCATACTTCAAATGGCCAAATAAAATGGGCGGAGACCCTATGAAGCGCAACCAAAGTCTCCATTGGCAATACCACCAGGAGCGAGGACATACCACCAAGGACTGCAGAATTTTGTGGAATCATCTAGAACAAATGGGTCGAGAGAAGGAAGGTTAAAGTAGTTTTTGTATCGACTCAATGGGCAAAGGGACCAAACAGGGTCGAGAGCTCAAAGAGATGCTTCTTCAAGGCCACTTTTGGGCATAATTAATGTCATGTTCGCTGCTCTAGGGAGAACTAGTTCTTACCTCTCCCGGGTGATGTCTGTAGCTTGACCACTTGCCGAGAACTCTAACCCCGAGCCGAAGAGGGCTAGGATGCAGATCCGACCAGCATTGAGTTTTTTGAATGAAGACCGGGTTGGAACCATACAGCCATGGTGTGCTGTCGCAGGCAACTAAAAATAAAACTTATATTCCTAAAAAAATATATAGTAGTGCAAGTAAAGATTGTTTCCACGGAAAGTATCTAGCCTAGTTTTATGTTACGTGAACAAGAAAGGGGGGGTGGAGTATAATGAAAATAATTTTAAGAAAAAAAAATAACTAAGAAACAATTCAAATTAAAGTATCGAAATTAATTAAAAGAACAAACCTTGGTCTAAGTCAACATCCACCATCGGAATTTTACAACCGATCATCGATGCAAGTATATATCAATTCACACTTTGAATATTCACCATCGTAACAATTTTCCTATCTCTCCTTAGTCATAGTTAATTAGAAAACAAGGGATCTAATAAACCCCAACTACTAAACAACCTAAGAGAAGCGCTAAAGGTTAAATCTAGTAGCAGCTTTAATAATTAGAAAGATCAATGAAACTAAACAACATAAACACAAGTGGTTACATTTAATTTAGTCAAGCGGTCTTCCTAAGATCTAATAAATTCTGATGCAGCAAATCATTAAATCTTGGTTTCTTCACAAGTTAAAGAGATCAAACAATTACGGATTTGATATTTAACCTAGCAATAGATTGCAATGAACAATAAACTAGTAGGCCTCCTAGTAATTAAACGAGACAATCATGAAAATAGGCACAGAAGAATATCTAATATTCAAAGCATAAATTGAACAATAAAAACAAATTAGATCTTACAATTTTATTGATTCCCAGGCTTGAGTTTCCTTCGACTAAGTATAAAAGTTTAGCCAAGTAGGGCCATGATGAAAACTCAAAGGAAAAAAATCGGAGAAAAGGGGAGAGAGAGGCGTGTGTGTCCAATTCTGATTTCTCCTCCCCTTTTACACGTTAATTCCCCCTTTCTCAAGCCTACAAAATCTCCTAAAAATATTCTCAATAATAATATCCAAATCTAACTAATTAAGGAAAAATATTAAAAATAAAACAAAGTTCTAATATAACTAGGAAAGTGGTGTTTTTCAATTAGAAATTTCGTGCACCAGATCTAGAAGCTTCAGAAAATAAACCCCATCATATTTGCGTATTAGAATTGCGAAAAAGGAACATTCCAAAACGTTAGCGATGCAGGTGCAGCAACTTCAAACCTGATTTCGACCTTGATGCAGCCTGTATCTCTCAAAACTTAAAACATGAAAGTTATAGAGCTTTGTTTTGGCGTTCCATACATCTTGAATCATCTCAATCGGAGCTTGGATGAGAGAGTTATGCCCAAATTACGTAGCGATGTCAAAGCTATCCAAAATTGCCCAATTAGCTACGTTTTGCACTTAAAGCCTCCATTTGCATCCTAAATCAAAATATAAGAATAATGAGTACATTTAGGCACCAAATAAATATAAAAGACTAAACATTAAAGAAAAATATGATAATTTGCATTTTCATCAAATTCCCCCACACTTAACTTTTGCTCGTCCTCGTGCAAAACTCAAATTCACTTTCCCAAAAACACCAAGGTTGCAACACCATCAACGAAGAACGACCAAGCTCTTCAAAACTCATAACATATCATGAACCAGCATTCTTAAACAACTTACAATTACTTAGTAAGAAT